>VWZI01015268.1:45395-100107 GCA_013396835.1 Psilopogon haemacephalus
AAAAAAAGCTTTTTGGAAGGGAATTTTTATTGCTAACAGTGGTTCTGAATCTCTGACAAACGATTCTTAAACTTCTTGATATCCTGGGGTATATTAGAAGGGCTGTGGTGAGTAGGTAGAGGGGGGTTCTCTTCTCCCTCTACTTTGCCCTGGTGAGGCCACATATGGAATATTGTGCCCAGTTCTGGGCCACTCAGTTCAAGAAGGACCTCTGGGAACTGCTTGAGACAATCCAGCCCAGCCCCATCAAGCTGCTGGAGGCAGTGAAACATCTGCCTGTGAGGACACGCTGAGGGAGCTTGGAGTAGAGGAGCCTGAGAGCTGCCCTCATTCATGTCGATTCATGTGCAGGGCAGTGTCACAGGATCACAGGACGTCAGGGGTTGGAAGGGACCCAAAGAGATCATTAAGTCCAACCATGCCAGAGCAGGACCATACAATCTAGCTCAGGTCACAGAGTAATGCATCCAGACAGGCCTTGAAAGTCTCCAGAGAAGGAGACTCCACAGTCTCTCTGGGGAGCCTGTTCCAGTGCTGTGTAACCCTTACAGTAAAGAAGTGCCCCCTTGTGTTGAGCTGGAACCTCCTGTGTGGCAGCCTATATCCATTCCTCTGTGTCCTATCACAGGGAGCAAGTGAGCAGAACCTGCCCCCCATTCCTGACCACCTAGCCCTCAGATATTTATAAACATTTATTAAACCTCCCCTCAGTCTTCTCCTCTCCACACTAAAAAGCTCCAGGTCCCTCAGCCTCCTCTTATCAGGCAGTGCTCCAGTCCCCTAATCATTCTTGTAGCTCTCCACTAGACCCTTTCCAGCAGATCCCTGTCTCTCTTAAACTGGAGAGCCGAAAACTGAACACAGTACTCAAGACGGGGTCTCACCAGGGCAGAGTAGAGGGGGAGGACAATCTTCCTCGATCTGCTGGACACACTCTTCCTAATGCACCCCAGGATCCCATTGGCCTTCTTGGCCATAAGGGCACACTGCTGTCCCATGCAGAACTTGTTAACCACCAGCACTCCCAGGCCCCTCTCCATGGGGTTGCTCTCCAGCAGATCACCTCCCAGCCTGTACTGGTGCAGTTTATTATTTCTCCCCAGGTGCAGGACTCTGCACTTGTCCTTTTGAACCTCATTTGGTTCCTCTGTGCCCAGCTCTCCAGCCTGTCCAAGTCTCGCTGAATGGCCACACAGCCTTCAGCTGGATCAGCCAAACCTCCCAGTTTGGTGTCATCAGCAAACTTGCTGAGCAGACTCTCTGTGCCCTCATCGATGTCACTGATGAAGATGTTGTCGGGAGGATGGAGCCAGGATCTGCTCAGGGATATACAATGACAGGACAAGGGACGGTGTGTGCAAGCCGGAGCAAAGGAGATGCCACCAGAACATCAGAAGAAACTTCTTTGCTGTGAAGGCGGTTGGAGCCTTGGAGCAGGCTGTCCAGAGAGGTTGTGGAGTCTCCTTCCATGGAGACATTCAAAACCCACTTGGATATGTTCCTGTGTGACCTGCCCGCGGTGACCCTTCTGTGGCAGGAGGGGTTGAAATGGGTGATCTTTTGAGGTCCTGTTCAACCCCTAACATTCTGTGATTCTGGCACAAATTGCAGGTTCCTGGTGTCCCTAAATGAAGCACCTCTGCTGCCCTGATATTTCGGTGACAGGTGACTGCAGTACCACACTGCTTGCAGGGAGGTGCTCCAGTTCCAGTACCTCCTGCTTGGCTTGCCATGTGAGGGAGTGTTCTTCGAGCTTTTGTTGCAGTGAGGGAGGTGCTGGTGTACTCTCCCACGGGTTTGTGTTGTGAGGGTTGTCTCCTGTGACAGAACTGATTTGGAGAGATCAGAATGCAAAGGGAATGATGTTTCTTCACTGCTGAGCTGTCAGAGGGCAATACANNNTGCTGTGCTGTCAGAGGGCAATACAGAGAAATGTCTCTGTGTGGAGCACTTCCTCAGGAAATAGGAGGTCTTCTGTGCCAGGGAAACCTGGCAGCTAGGTAACTTAGTCAGCTTCAGTTGAGATTTATTCCATGGAGAGATTTCTGGCCCTTCCAGATGTGGATTATTATTTTGGAAAGAAACGGTTCTGCCTGTCCGTTTGCACATTTTTGCACATCAGTGCTGCAACAGAAGAGACTTGAGGTTTCACTGTGCTTCAGGTACATGGCATTGGGAGGAGTCTGCCCTAAATCTTGCTGATTGTTTGTTTTAATTGATTATTTTCTGTGCCACTCTGAGTTCCTTTTGTGCAGTCAGCAATGGAAATGGTTTATCACAAAACTGAGGAGGAAGATCAGGTGCCATGTCTGACACAAACAGAGCAGTGAGGCACCTCACCACTCCTCTATCCACAGCAGTTTTTATGATGCTGTTGTGTAGTGGAGATGTTTGTGTCTTGCGAGTATGCTGTGTGTGCTTAGCCCTCAAAAATCCAAGACACAAATCTGGTGAATGCTTTTTTCTGTTTGGAGTGAAGTTCTGTCTTCACTGGTGACATTTTAATGGCTTGTGAGTGTAGTGGAGAGAGCAGTACATTGCCCTAAAATATGAATTAGTATGTTAAGTGTGTACAGGTGGGGTGCATTTCAGTGCTAAAGTGGTGCCTCATCATTCAGATGGAGAAACTGGTTGACTTGCTGCCCTTCTGAAGGAGGGAGAAGATCATCATGTTCTAGAGGTTTTGTAGAGAGCAATGCTTCTAATGCTGTGGACAACTGGATATGAAAGTAGAAGCAACAAAGCTGTTGGAGGGTCAGGAGAAGAGGGCTGAGGAGGAGCAGCTGAGGGATTTGGCATTGATTAGTCTGGAGAAGAGGAGGGGAGACCTTGTTGCTCTCTCTACCTGGAAGAAGGTTGCAATGAGGTGAGGGTTGGTCACTTCTCCCTAGTCTTAGGTGATAGAAGGAGATGAAATGGCCTGAACTTGTGCCAGGGTAGATTTAGGTTGGCTGTGAGGAACAATATCTTTGCTGCAGGAGTGGTCAGAGATTGGAACAGGCTGCCCAGGGAGGTGGTGGAGTCCCTGTGCCTGGAGGTGGCTGTGGGACTTGTGGACATGGTTTAATGGCCATGGTGGTGTTGGGTTGATGTTGGACTGGATAATCTCAGAGGGCTTTTCCAACCAAAAGATTCCATGATTCTTCCATGTATCCCTGAGCAGCAGTTGGTCCTGTCCATGAAGGCAGAGGACTCCAGCAGCAGCCTCCTTATATTACACAAACGGAAAGGGAGAAGAGCTCAGAAACTGGATCTGATGGGAAGAAGCTGTAAGTAGGCAGGTTGTAATCCAGGGCTTTGTTTATAGTAAAAAACTCAAAACTCTTTCAGCATTTCTAATCTGAGATGGAAACTCTCTGAAGCAGGTGCCATGTGTTCTCCCAGTTAGCAAGTATCCCACTTCTGTGGGCAAGGTGCCGCCACTGTAGTGATGGGGAGTTCTTCAGCTAGAGCTTTGCTTTTCTCTCTGTTAGGACATAAACCACAAAGAGCTGGACTTGTATTGAGACAATGACACCTGTGAGCAAGCTGTCATTGTTTCAGTTGTATTCAACCGTGTCACTATGCAGTTGTTCAAAGAGAAATTCTGATGTGTTATGTAAGTTACTCAAGCTTCACCCTAATTATCTGTTTAATTAAATTTACTGGAAATCTTCAGGAGAAAATAATTCTTTCAGAGTGATTACAAATAGGTCTTTTGTATTGCCTGTCACTGGAGGATTAACATCAGTGAAATGAAGTACTGCTTGCTGTTCAAAGGAGAAAAATTGTGTTACAAAAAGTATTTCAGATGTCTTTTTCAGGTAACCATAGAGGCATAAACCAGCAGACTGCTCTTATGGAGCACAGTGCTGATTTTACTCACCGAATGACAGCTCTTAGGCCCTCAGAGGAGTTTGCTGCTGACACTGGAATTTTAATTTGACCTCTTCTGTTATTTTCATCAGATGAAGGATTGGTGTTTTTTCGTTGTTTTGTATTGCAGGGGTTTAAATACTTTTGTAGTGTTTTCAGTGGCAGTTAACAGTGACTGACAGAAGTGCTTTCAGTGCACAGTTTTAGACTTGTACTACAGTGGGACTTTAATAAGCATCAGTAACTAATGCATGTGTGTGTTTCAGTGCCAGCAATGAACAGATGACTGAAATTCATATATTGGATTAGCTTGGAGGGGGCCTCAGATCATCTCCTCCAACTTCCCTGCCATGGGCAGGAATGCTTCTAAAGCAGACTTGGCTGCTCAGTGTTTCATCCAGCCTGGCCTTGGAACACTCCAAGAGAGGAGGCATCCACAACGTTCCTGGGCAGCCTTTTCCAGGATCTCAACACCCTCATGCTGAAGAACTTTCTGAGATCCAATGTAAATCTGCACTCCCTGAGCCTTAAATCAATTCTCCTTGTTAGGCATCTCCAGGAATGGGGCGTCTCCCAGCTCTCTGGGCAACTTGGGCCAGGGTCTCACCAACCTCAGTTGGTTTCTTCCTTCCCTCCACTCTGAATCTACGTCTTTTAGAATCAAGACTGCTTTCCTTCATTGTATAATTTGCTAGCAAGTGCAGTTAAGCAACTACTTGAAGTGGTATCTGACACTTTTTATTGGTATGGGTGCCGTGCTTTAATATGTTATATTGATGAGTTGTGACCATCAGGATATGTCTTCACTGGAGAAAATAACTAATACAATGTGTGCAGTGTAGCTAAGTACACTTGCACTTTTGTGCAGGAGCAGAAACCGGTCTTAATTATGTACATTTACATGAGTGTTGGAACACTTAAAAAGATCAAATGTTAAAGACAAATCTATGTGAGAAATGCTGAGAAAGACCAAATCTTGACCAGTTCTCTTGAACAAGTATTAATCAATAATAATGAGAGAAACTTTGTGTTATAAATGTGGTATATTTAAGTTCAGTAGATCATAGAATCATGGAATGGTTTGGGTCAGAAGGAACCTTAAAGATCATCTGTGGACTGGAACACCTCCTGCCAGCCCAGGTTGCTCAAGTGCTCATCCAGCCTGGCCTTGAACACCTCCAGGGAGGAGGCATCCACGGCCCCCCTGGGCAAACTGTGCTGCTGTCTCCCCACCCTCTTAAGACTTTCTTCCTCATCCCCAGTCTCAATCTCCCCTCTTCCAGCTCAAAAGCATTGCCCATCATCCTTGTCCAGAGTTGCTCCCCAGCTCTCCTGGAGCCCCTTCAGGTACTGGAAGGCTGCTCTAAGGTTTCACCAGAGTCTTCTTTTCTCCAGGGTGAACAGCCCCAACTCTCCCAGCCTGTCCCCACAGGGAAGGCTCTGCAGCCCTTTGATCATCTTGGTGGCCTCCTCTCAAACCTCTCCAAGAGTTCCATGTCCTTCTTGTTCTGGGGGTACCTTGAGTGCTGCAGATGGAGTCTGGGCAGAGCAGAGACAGAATCCGCTCCCTCTCCTGCTGCTCTCCCTGTTTTGGATGCAGCCCAGCACACAGCTGCCTTCTGGGCTGCCAGTGACCATTGCTGACTCATGTTTACAGCCTGGTCACAAGTCCGTAACTGGTACTCCTGTTAGCACATATACAGTAGAGGTGTTGAAGCAAATGAAGAAAGGGGTCTCCACTGCTTCTGCCAGGGAAAACTGCTAAAAATGGCTTTGAAACCTGTAACTTTAAAGTGCCAGATGCAGTCCTCCCTTTTCTTCTGCATCTGAGGTGTCAGGATGTTTCTGCTCTGCCACTTGCAATGCTGAATTGTGCAGGTGGGTATCAGACAGGTGCTTGGCAAGATTGAGGAGGAGCTCTGTCAGCTCCCTTTGGGTGTCATTGAGCAGGTGTTGAGGGCAGGAGTGGGAGATGTGAGGCATAAACTTAGCCTTTTCCTGTCATGCCAGTGACAGCATTACAGGACTGATCTAATACTGCACAATCGTACCTAAAAATTGTCCCTGTGCTCATTAAAACTCATTTTAAAAATAGGCATGCACAAAAAATAGTAATTTTCTAGCACCATCCAACAGAAATACTTCCACTGAGGCTTTCCAGGGTGTTTCCACCCAGTGCTTTCCAACACTTTGTGATCTGGAAGTAAATGTATTTGCTGTTAGTAAAAGTGGCGGGAGACACATTGCAGCAAGGCTTGGATGACAGCTTGAGTGGCTTTGTAAACTGGCCTCACCCAAACCTAGAGCAGGTCCTAAATACAGCCAAAAATCTGTAATGGACCTCATGAGGTTCCACAAGGGCAAGTGTAGAGTCCTACAGCTGTGGAGGGGGAACACTATGCACTAGTACAGATTAGGGCCTGACCTGCTGGAAGAAGAAGCTCAGTGGAGAAAGAGTCGGAGTCCTGGTTCACAGCAAGTTCTCTGTGTGACAGCAATGTGCCCTAGTGAGCAAGGGCAATGGCATGCTGGGGTGCATGAAGACGTGTGGCCAGAAGTTCAAGGACATATTCCTGCCCCTCTATTCCACTCTGCTGAGACCACAGCTACTATTGTGTCAAATTCTGGATTTCCCAGTTCAAGAAGGACAGGAATACACTGGAGAGAGTCTGAGGGAGGCTGTAAGGATGATGAAGAGACTGAAGCATCTGTGTGATGAGGAAAGGCTGATACCCCTGGGGCTAGTTAGATTGTCTGAAAGTTTCCAAATATCTGAAGGATAGGGGGGCAAGAAGAACGGGTCAGGATCGTTTCAGGACAAGGGACAATAGATACAAACTGGAACCCAGGAAGTTCCATCTCAATATGGGAAGGAACTTGTTTGGTGTGAGGGTGCTGGAGGCCTGGAGCAGGTGGCCCAGGTTGGTTGTGGAGTCTCCTCTGGACCCTTTCAAAACCTGCCTGGATGCATTCCTGTGTGATACACCCTAGGTGACCCTGCCTTGGCAGCTGGTTGGACTGGATGATCTCCAGAGGTCCCCTCCAACTAAAACAATTCTACAGTTCTATGAATCCATACACTGCATGATGAGGAATGCAAATCTTACCTCTGTAAGAAGAGAATACTCTCCTGGAGAGGGCAAATTGCAAGATGGGTCTAGGAGTCATAGTTAGGAAGCAATTCAGTGAGAGAACCTAGTATAATATTGCAGCAAATTGATCTACAGTGATGTTGAGATGAGTCTTATGTTTCAAGAGTAGCTGAGCAAAACATTAGGATATTACAGAATCACAGACTCATAAAATGGTTTGGGTTGGAAAAACCCTCTAAGATCATTAAGTGCAACAATGAACCCAACACAACCATGGTCACTAAACTATGGCCCCAAGTGCCATGGCCACATCTTTCTTCAACACCTACAGGAATGGAGACTCCATCATCTCCCTGGACAGCCTTCTTCAATCCCTGATCACTTTAGGAGCATGGAAATTGTTCCTTATGGCCAACCTCAACCTCCTCTGGCACAATTTCAGGCCATTTCCTCTTCTTCTATCACTTGAGACTAGGGACACCAATCTCTGTCATTTGTTTCTTGATAAAAGAGACTGACTCCCACCTGGTTCCAGTTTCCTTTCAAGAAGCTGCAGAGAGCAATGAGGTCTCCCCTCAGCCTTTTCTTCATCAGATTTGACACCCCCAGTTCCCTCAGCTGCTTCTCCCCAGCACTGTTCTACAGTTCCTTCCCCAGCTTTGTTATCTTTATCTGGACACACTCCAGCCCCTCAATGTTCTTCTGGGAGTAAGGGGCTCATAGGGTCTGCATTTTCAGAAGGGTATTGGGAAATAGAAACTGGAATTGACATAAATAGAATTTGCAGGCTGTAGAAAATGCTAAACAGAGAGAATTCAGTACTCAGCATAAATAAAATGAGGTGGAGAATGATTATAATTCAAATTTACTTCAGCAGAGCAATAAAAGGTCCCTTTTAGGTTTTCTGCTGCAAGATTGCCCCATGGTGAGAGCAGGGAAAAGGGAGAGAGAATCCTGATTGCTTCTGCAACATTACATAAAGGTAGGCACATCAGTCAAGTGGCTCTTGTTATGTAAAAAGCCATATCTGACTTCCTTCTGTGGGGATAATGAGCTTTGTGAGCAGCCTCTCAACATGAGTGGCAGACCTGCTGTCTCTTTGCATCTCAGGAGAGTCTGTTTTCTCCAAGCAGTGTAGTGGAGACAGTGGTTGGCCAGTGTGTTTCTGTGTGCTGAGGCAGCTGGGCTGTGTGTTTGCACAGTCCAGTTCTGGAACTTGTAGATCAGCGGAAACTTGTACAGGTTAAAAAAAAAAAATCTGATTTAAAAAACCCTTCTGATTAAAAAAAAAAATAAATTCTAAGTGTTCTTTCATGGAACTCACTGGATCAGACTGAGCTTGCAGGCTCCATCATGGTGTGTGTATCATATTGTATGTTCAGCCTGATCCAGTCTGAAGGGCAAAGAATATCATAGAATCACAGACTGATTTGGGTTGGAAGGGAACTTCAAGATCATCCAGTGCCAACCCCTGCCTTGGGCAGGGACACCTTCCATTAGATCAGCTTGCTCAAAGCCTCATCCAACCTGATCTCAAGTGCTTCCAGGATGAGGTGTCCACAGCTTCTCCAAGCAAGCCCTTACAGTGTTTCAGCACCCTCAGAGTAAAGAACTTCTTCCTAACGTCCCAGCTAAATCTACCCTGCTCTATCCCTAAACAAGCTTAATTGTTCTCAGGCTGAAGGAGATGAGTCTCTTTAGCTTGGAGTAGAGGAGCTTGAGGGGTGACCACATTCATGTTGATAAAGATGTGCAGGGTAGTGTTGGGAGGATGGAGCCAGGCTCTGCTCAGGGATGTCCAATTACAGGACAAAGGTAGCAAGCTGGAGCAGAGGAGGTGCCACCAGAACATGAGGGAAAACCATTTTCACTGCGAGGGTGCTGGAGCCCTGGAGCAGGCTGCCCAGAGAGGTTGTGGAGCCTCCTTTTCTGGGGATATTTAAGACCTGCCTGGATGTGTTCCTGTGTGATCTACCCTAGGTGATTCTGCTCTGTCAGGGGGGTTGAAGTGGATGATCTTCAGACATTCGTTTTCAATTCCTGATGTTTTGTGATTTGTCTGTGGTACTTTCCCTGGTGTTTCTAAGAAGAACCTGGCACCGAGCAGCAATACACTTAAATTGCTCTTTGCACTGATGTCTACATGTTTGACAGCCCCTGTACCTTACTTCAATGGGCAGATAGCATTTAGTCCTGCAATTTATGTTCCCCAGTCAGAAGAACATTTTATATCACTTTAAAGAACTTCAATGACAGGTGACTCTGGAGTTAAAGCATTTTCTTTACAGAAAGCAGTTAGAGAAAGATAGTAATTTAGAAGTGCATGTGCAGCATTGAAGAGAAGTATGACATTTAATGGAAGATGTAAACAATTGGCAGCACACCTCAGATTAGTAGAGGTAGTGGGGTGGAAATGCAGAGCTAGGAGGTATCCTCTGGGTGTAGGTTGTTTCCCCTGCACTCAGCACACACCTTGAGTAGAATGCCAGAATGCTTTGGGTTGGAAGACCATCCAGTTACAAGCCTCATGCCATGGGCCAGGGACACCTTCCACTAGCCCAGATTGCTCAAGGTCTCATCCAGCCTGGCCTTGAACACCTCCAGGGAGGGGACATTCACAACCTGCCTGGGCAGCCTGTGGCAGTGTCTCCCCACCCTCACTCTCAAGAATTTCTTTCTCCTCTCCAGGTGTGAGGGTGCTGGAGGCCTGGAGCAGGCTGCCCAGAAAGGTTGTGGAAGCTTCTTCTCTGGACTTTCAAGACCCACCTGGATGTGTTCCTGTAATGGAGGGGTAATTAATTGATTGCGAGAGGATATTTTTTCAAATTAATCTTCTTTATTAATTTTCAATATTCATGAGTCTCATTCCCCGACCACTAATTCTAATAATAATTGGTTCTTTGCATGATCATGGAAACATTATACAAAGGAATAACTAGATCCAGAAGAAATAATTAGCAAAAAATAAACATTTAACTCAACTGAACTGGTAGAGAAGTTTCTTGTGGTCAGCTGTACCGCTTGCCCACTAGATGGATTCAGGAAGCTCCTGCAGAAGGCAGTTAGTTAATTACAACAGGCTTTAAGTATTTACTCACAAATACTAACTGCCAACTCATGGCACTAGCAGGAGCTCCAGACAGTTTCCAAAAGCATTCAGAGAATTCTGTTGGTGTCTTGCAGCCGCTGAGGCTTCCGATTCTTCCCAGGCTTCACAGGATGCTGGGAAAAGGAGGCAGATAACCTCTGACCTTACCCTGATTTCTCCAGATGATGTGTGTCCCTCCAGGGCTCCTTGTCTTGGCAGGCATAGGCAGGAAGTCTTGCAATATGCAGCCTTGGCATGGATGTCATGCTAGCTATGCAGGCCTATCACATGGAGGTATTTGGAGCCTGTTCCTGGTAAACTCAAAGCAGGCAGTTTCCAGACCGTTCAGGCCCAAAGCATCAGGGCTTCTTATAAAGCAGCAGAGCTAGCTTATAGTTTAGCATAGCATAATGCCATAGAAGGCAATGGCAGAATCACTGCCAGAAGCAGAGAGAGCACAGTAAGGCAGGAACAATGGCAACAGGCAGCAAGCAAGTATGAATACAACAGCAGCACACGTTGCGTTGCCTGCTTATCTCTTTTTATCAGTGTAGCACAAGATTAATGGGCCTTTGGACACAGAATAGCCAATCAGAATGGCAGTTAGGTGAGCTTAACCATATTAAGCCATCGGCTTTCTTTATCCAAATTTGGGAAAACATAGGCCTTGCACAAGGCGGGTGCAAGCCGAGTGTATTGTATTCATTCTAGTTAGTTTCTTGGAGCTCAAAGCCCAAAGAATAGTCTTGATTCAATTTGGAAGTTAAAAGAAAACGTTAACAATATATAAAGGGTATTTTAGGTAAGGGGAGTTACAAAAATATAGAGAATGGAAAACAAAATATAAAATATAGGGTTAGAGCCAGGAAATGGATGGAGGTGGATGCTGAATGGTCCCACCATGTGTTTTGCTGGAGACACATGGCAAAGCAGAAGAAGCAGGAAAGGCAGGATGTTGCTGGCTGATGAGGTAGAGGGAGGAGGTGAAGAGCAAGAGAGAGAAGCAGGAACTTCCTCTGCTTTTTATAGGGAGTACAGACAGGAAATGGGAGTGGACTAAACACTGAGCCTGGGGGCAGGTCAGACTACCCCCAGGGAGGAGTCAGGATCACCTAGGATCAGGTTCAGGCTATCGCCCAGCGGGGGTTAATCCTTTACGTGTATGTACCTTGTTTACCACAGGATGCCAACAGGAGTAAAACAAGTCTGGGCAAGCCAGGGTCCTTAGACTCAGTGGCTCCAGGTTCTCTGTCCTCTTTCCTGTTGTTGCTTCTCCCCATAGCATAGAGAGGGAGAGCAGAAAAACATATGGGCAAGCCAGGATGTGTATAAGCCTATTTTGGCCTATTTAGGCCCACCAGGACAGTTCCTGTGTGACCTGCCATGGGTGAGCCTACTGTGGCGGGGAGTCTAGACTGGATGGTCTTCAGCAGTCCTTTCCATCCTCTAATATTCTGTGGTTGTATGGTCGTATGATTCTACACTTCCCTCTCTAATCTGCCTCTGTGTTGTATTGAAGTTCTTTTGCATTTACTGGGCAGTACCTACTTTTTGGTACATTTTTATAATTAAATTTATACTTCTAGAGCAAACCAATTGAAAATAGCAAACTCCACCCCTTCCCTGTGTAGGCTCTCGGTTAAACCATTAAAATACCTGGTTTTAAAGACCCTTTTAGTTTGTGTGTCAGGCTCACAATAAATCATCTTTAAGATGCACCTACATGTAATGCACTTTGGGATTCTCTATTCATAAACTAATGCAGCATGTATGCATGGAAGAGGATCGGTTCATAAAAATTCTAGCAGGGAGGTAATTCACTGCTGTACGTTTAAAACCATGTTCAAAAATTCACATTCTCCCAGGAATTAGGGTAACTGAATATTTGATGAGGGCCCCCCAAACTCATCTGGCGGGCTCTTTTTGGTCTCCAGCTCCTTTCAGAGACAATGCAGTCTGCAAGTCTGCCTTCTAAGAGCAGCTGCATTAATTTTTGATATGTATATAGTTTTATGTACATGAAAGTAGAGTTGTGGAAGGGTTTGTAAATGAAGAGCCTGGAATGCTGGATATAATTCAGTGCTTGAGAAAGGAAAAAAAATCCTGCAGGAGACTGGAGTTTGGACAGATTTGCTCCTTCTGTATGGAGAAGAGCATAAGTAAGCTTGAACACTCTGGAAGCTCATCTCTGCTGACACATCTCACTGATTGCACCTTGGCACTTTGCCTCTAATCAGTTTTCTTTTTATCCTGTGCTTGGGAATTATCGGTTGACAGGTTTAACATTTTATTATTTTTTAATCTTTTGTATGAAAAGTACTGAAGTCTCCTTGAGGGTTTCTGCATTCCTGGAAATGCTCTGAAATTTAACAGATCTGCAGGGGTCCTACACTTGGATCACAGCTACCCCATGAAGGCTCCAGGACTGAGGCAAAGTGCCTGGAAATTGCCCATCAGAAAAGGCCCTGTGGGGGGTTGGTTGACAGCAGCTGGAGATGAGCCAGCAGTGCCCAGGTGGCCAAGAAGGCCACCAGCATCCTGGCCTGGATCAGCAATTACATGGACAAGAGGAGAGAGGCATTGATCATGGCTCTGGATTCAGCACTGAAGAGATCAAACTTTGAGTCCTGTGGTGCTTCGGGCCCCACCCTCCAAGAAGTACCTTGAAGGGCTAGAGCAGGTCCAGAGAAAGGCAGCAAATCTGGTGAAGGGTCTGGAGAATGGGGCTAGGAAGGAGCAGCTGAGGGAACTGGGGGTGTTTCGTGTGGAGAAGAGGAGGCTGAGGGGAGACCTTATTGTGCTCTACAGCTCCCCGAGAGGAGACTGCAGTGAGGTGCAGGTTGGTCTCTTCCCCCTAATCTCAAGGGATAGCACAAGAGGAAATAGCCTCAAGTTGCACCAGGGGAGATTTAGTTTGAATATTAGAAGAAATGTCTTCCCTTAAAAGGCTCTCAAACACTGGACCAGGCTGCCCAGGGAGGTGGTTGAATCCCTGTACCTGGAGGTGTTTAAAACAGGCAGAGATGTGATGTGAGGGACATGGGTTAGCAGCAGCCTTGGTAGAGTGAGAATGATTGGACTGGATGTTCTTAAAGTTCTTCTCCTACCAAAGCAATTGTGATTCTATGATATCCTTCTTGCTTTTTTGTTACACCACTGATGTTACCTTTGTGTTTCATCAACATAAAGGTATGAATGTAAAAATAAATTAAAGTGTTTTGGGCGGTATAGTTAACAGTTTCTCTGTCATAGTCCTTGTGATGTAAGCATAAGACAGTATTTGTCTGTCCTGCCTTTTATCTTTCTACAGACATTGTGTATTGGCTCAGTCAGGTGTGAGTATTACCTGTGCTTTGGTATGTGGTGACAAGCTAGCTTGCAGTTTGAATAGTGTCTTCCTAAGAAGAATCTGCTTACCCAGGTAAAGAGTCATCAATTTGTGCCTTTCCTGGTGATCTGGAGAACTCTGACATGTGTTGGCAGCACTGCTCTGATATGCTCTGGAAAGGATCTTGGATGTGATAGGTGAAGCTAATGAAGGACCTTACCCAGGACAGGACATTGGTTCCTAGAGTTTCTGTGGTAGTCAACCCTCAAAACATCTTAGCAGAAAACTAACTTTTGAGAATTCTGGAAAATTAATGATTCCCTGTGCTAGTCCTGTTGTCAGGCATTGGGAATATTGCACAAATATCCCAGACAGGCAGAACGGTTTGGGTTGGAAAAGACCTGAAAGACCCCCTGTCATGGGCAAGGACATCTTCCACTAGCCCAGGTTGCTCAAGACTCCATCCAACCTGGCCTTGAACACCTCTGGGGAGAGGGCATCCACAACCTCCCTGGGCAACCTGTGCCAGCGCCTCCCCACCCTTACTCTCAAGAATTTCTTCCTCTTCTTCCAGCTTAGTCTCCCCTCTCCCAGCTCAAAGCCATAGTCCCTCATCTTGTCACTCCCAGCCTTTGTCCAAAGTCCCTCTCCAGCTATCTTGGACTCCCTTTAGGTACTGGAATGTTGCTTTAAGGTCTCCCTGGAGCCTTCTCTTCTTCAGGCTTAACGGCTCAACTTCTCCAAGCCTGTTGCCATAAGCAGAGGTATTCCATGGCCTCCTCTGGACCCTCTTCCTCATGTCCTTCCTGGGCTGGGGACACCAGAACTGGAGAGAGTGCTGCAGGTGGGGTCTCAGCAGAGCAGAAGGGCAGAATCCCCTCCCTGTGCTGCTGCTGTCCCTGCTTTGGATGCAGCCCAGGACATGTTTTCCTTGCATATGCTCTTGCAACTCAGAAGGCCAGCTGTGGCCTGGGCTGTGAGTGTGGTGGTGAACAAAGTGTACAAATTCTAACAGAACATGATAGATTAGCACTCTAGTCCATTTAGGAGATTGAAAAGATGAGCTGTCTTTTACTCTGCTCAGTAGTTTTGGTGACTGTCATCATGTACTGAGCCCACAGTCACATTTGTGGGGTCTGTGAGCCTGTTTCTAAAGGCCTTATACCACAAAACACCCTCATGTGCTGTCCGCAGTTCTGCCATGTAGTCACTTTTGACCAAGCTGCTCCCTGTTGCTAGTTCAGCCTAGCTGACACGAGTAGGTACTGAGTCTGGTTTGGATCTAATTGTTGGTGGGCCCCAATGCAAACATCTCTCAGCAGTGTCCCTTTCAGTTCCCACAGGTTTTACCTCTCCAGGGTTGATAAGAAACACTCCATGATAGCTGAGTTTAACATATGAAGGCAAAGGATTAATTCTCATCTTGTTTTGTGGATTTCAAACAAGCTTGGGTAAGAACACAAATACTGGAGTGAGCAATTACAAGAAAAGCATCATCAGCTGGCTGAGGCATTCAGGAATGAGCTCCTAAAGCTGTAGTACTCCCACGGAGTAGGGTTGTTTTGAACTTGAGTTTTTGTTCAGCATTTCCCAGTGCTATTTTAGCCTTGTTTGCTGATCAGAAGTTTACAGAAAGCAAATTGAGTAAACCGATTAAGATGTGCAGATAGTAGGGGATAGAATCATAGAATGGTTTGGGTTGATAAAGCCCTCATCGATCCAACACCGCCATGGCCACTAAAACACCTTCCCATGTGCCATGTCCACATGTTTTTTGAACACCTCCAGGCATGGAGAATCCACCACCTCCCTGGGCAGCCTGTTCCAATCCCTGACCACTCTTGCAGCACAGAAATTGTTCCTCATGGCCAATCTCAACCTGTCCTGGCACAGTTTCAGGCTGTTTGCTCTCCTTCTATCACCCGAGATTAGGCAGAAGAGCACAACCACAACCTGGCTCCAGCCTCCTTTCAGAGAGCTGTAGAGAGCAATGAAGAAGTCTTTCCTCAGCCTCCTCCACACTAAACACCCCCAGCTCCTTCAGCTGCCCCTCCTCAGCCCTCTTCTCCAGACCCTTCTTCACTCCAGCCCCTCCTTATGGGAGTGAAGGGCCCAAAACTGAACACAGGATTCAAGCTGTGGCCTCAGCAGTGCCCAGCACAGGGGCACAATCTCTGCCCTGCTCCTGCTGCCCACACCACTGCTGATCCAGCCCAGGATGCTGGTGCCCTTCTTGGCCATCAGGGCACTGCTGCCTCATCTCTAGCTGCTGTCATCCAGCACCCACAAGGCCTTTTCTGCTGGGCAACTTTCCAGCCACTCTGTCCTAAGAGCAACCATTTTAACTTTTAAAGGGTAAGAAACAATCTGATCACAGGGATCATGTCATCAACTAGCACCCAGAAAAACCTTTCAGTTTCTGTTTTCAGTGACAAATTGTGTTGCATGAGATTGCACTTTCCACCTGGGGGGTAAGAACATAATTAGCTGAGAGGCAGGAGAGCAGCAATTACTGACAGCAGTCTTCCACTAGAGCCCTGGGAATGGAAGAACCAGTAGGGCATATGATGGATGTTAAAAATACACACAGGCTTCTGGGGAACACTGAAATAAGATGTTTCAGAGTTTAATGTGCTTAGTTTTATGATTACTAGAAATTTAAAGTAAACATTTGAAGACTTCCTCAGAATATCTATTGTGTGTCTTCAACACCAAAGGAGACACTCAAGAATGTGGTTTTGAGCTCTGTTTTTACTTAATGAGGCAAAACCTCACACAAATTTTTCATGTTACTTTGTTTGTCTTAGTGTATGATTTCTACACCACTGAGTTGTTGCTGTCAAGTCTTTGATTGCAAGATGTGCTAAATATTTGCTGGGGCACCACTTCTATGAGGACCGGCTGGGAGGGTTGGGATTTTTCAGCTTGAAGATAAGGCTTCAGGGAGATCTTAGAGCTGTGTTTCATTATCTGAATGTGACCTCCAGGCAGGGAGAGACTGTTGAAAAGGTGCTGTGGGGACAGACCGAGGGGTCATGGTATGGAAGTGGAGCAGGGCTGAGTTAGGTTGGAGATCAGGAGGAGGTTGTGCACAATGAGGGTGGGGAGAGCCTGGCACAGACTGCCCAGGGATGTGATTGAGGCCTCATCCCTGAAGACATCAAAGATCAGATTGGATGTAGCCCTGAGCAGCCTGCTCTAGTTGATGTCCCTGCAGCCTGCAGGGGGATTGGACAAGATGACCTTTGAGGATTCCTTCCAACTCAATGCACTCTGTAATTATATGAAAATCTCTGTAGATGTGGTGCTGAGTGACATGGTTGGGTGGTGACCTGGCAGTGCTGGGTTAGTGCTTGCAATCTGTGATCCAGTAACTCTTTTCCAACCTTCATGATTCTCTATCTCATCATTTAAGTCAGAACCTCTGCTCCAATGAATAGCCTCATCTGAGCAGATGCTGCAGGAGCAAAGGAGTCCCCTTTTCCTCCAGCTGCAGGGATCCGGGTGCATCAACTTGAAGAGCTTCCTGGAGCCTTGGATCCTGGGTTATGAGAGATGCTTTCATGCACTATAGAATGAGGTACTGAAATCCATGAGAATGGGCAAGCAGCATCAACCATGGGCAGATTCCAGTTACCTGATGTGATATCTTAGTTGGAGGTGCTGCAGTTGCTCCTTATATTGGGGAAATGACACATCAACTCGTTTGAGGTGCCTTCTTTATTTAGTAATTACGCCTTTCCAGTTGACATCCTTCTCTTTTTAGTGATTGTCCAAGTACTGGCATCTGTGCTTTGAAGTACCAGAAAGATGTGTTAAGAGTTTCCTTGGGAGACAGGATGAGGGAGGTGATTCTACATCACCAGCCTTTCTGGGCAACCTGGGCCAGGCTCTCACTACACTTCCTTCTTCCTTGTCTCCACTCTCAATCTCCTTTGAGTCCAAATCATCCCCCTTTGGCCTGTCACAACAGGCCCTGCTCAAAAGCCAGTCCCCAGCTTTCTGCTGGGCCCTTTTAGACACTGAAAGACCACCAGAAAGTGTCCTTGGAGCCTTTTCTGCTCCAGGCTGAGCACACCCAATTCTCCCAGCCTGGCTTTGCAGCAGAGGGCTTCCAGTCCTGCCAGCACTGCTGTGGCTTGCTCTGGCCCTGCTCCAAAAGATTAATGTTGACAGATTAAGTTTTAGGTTCAGCTAAGAATGTAGTCTGTGTTGAAAAGTGCAGTGCACTCAGTTCTCTCGCTGTGTAATCAGCGTAAAGATGTAGTCACTGCCTTCATGTCTTCTTCTAGGTCTAATCCAATGTAAGGAGGGGAAAAAAGAGTTATGGCAATCTCCTTTTCAGGAGGTGTTGACATTTTGCAACACAGAACTTATGGAATTAGCACATTCCATGAAAGAGGTTTGGAAGTTTCTGAGAATTAAGAAGGAGCTGAGTTTTGCCAAAAGAAAAAAAAGAGAAAGGTTGTGTAGAATATGAAAAAGTTAACAGTTTGTGTTTCTGGAGGAGGTGGGGGATTGTGGTGGCCATGGTGGTTCAAAGTGACTTTTAGCAAATTACTTAGATTTTTTACTGTCTGAAATCTGGTAACTTCTGTACTACCAACTACAGAGAAGACCCCAGAGCAGTTCAGAAAGTGGAGATTTAATTTGTGAAAAACAGCTTTTAGGTGCTCTCATCCTTGATTTCCAAACCCAAGTCTGTTCCAGCAGAATATCAGGAGCTGCCTTGGGGTATACAGTAACTTAGGAACAGGGCACCAAGCTTCATATCACTCTCTCAGCAACCTTCTTCCTTGCCTGCCCCTCCTGAAAGATAGAGCAGAGACTGTTCCAGGCATGTTTCTGTTCTATTCATTCATTTTTTCCAACAGGAAGTATATATTCTTGAAGCAAATTTTTTTTGTCCCCAGACTTTTTTTCAGTACCAAGAGCTACAACTGAGCTATTAATTTCTGTTGGTGGTTTTGTATCCATCTGGCTTGTTGATGACCATAGAATGACCACAGAGGTCATCTACTCTGTCCTGTCTCCAGATGCCTTCAGGAAAAGTCCCTCTGCAGCATTCCTGTAGGATCCCTTCAGCTACTGAAAGGTCTAAGGTCTCCCCAGAGTCTTCCCTTCTCCAGCCTGTCCTCACAGCAGAGGTGCTCCAGCCCTTGGATCATCTTTGTGGCCTCCTCTGGATTCTCTCCAGCAGCTCTGTGTCATTCTTATGCAGGGAACACCAGAACTGGTGGCAGGATTGGAGGTTAGGTCTCAGAAGAGCAGAGTCAAGGGGCAGAATCCCCTCCCTTGCCCTGCTCTCCACACTCCTCTGGGTGTAGCCCAGGACACTCCTCATTTTCTCATTTTGTATAAGAAAGCAGAAGTGCAGGCTAAAGGAGGTTCTCGGTACTTGGGGTGGAAAAATGTGGAAACACACAAAGCATGGATGGAGGAACAGAAGAAAAGTGTTAAGAGGAGCAGGAGTTAAGAAGTGTTAACTTTGTTGTAGAATAGTTGGCCTGAGAGAGATGGCTAGCAGTAAATCACAGTATTGCAGGTGTTGGAAGTGACCTCCAGTCCTCTCCCTTGCCCAAGCAGGGTCACCTAGTGATGGTTGTACAGGAACACAGCCAGGTAGGTTTTGAATGTCTCCAGAGATGGAGCCTCCACGACCAATTTGGGCAGAGTGCTTCAGGGCTCCCTTATCCTTAAATTACAGAAGTTCCTCTTCATGTTTAAATGGAACTTCTCATGTTCCGGTTTGTGCCTGTTATTGGTAGAGAAAGGAGGGACCTTTAAAACAAAATGTCATAGCATCATAGAATAGTTTGGGTTGGAAGGGGCCTCCAAAGATAATCCAGTCCTACCCCTCTGCGGTCAGCATGGACATCTTCCACTAGATCAAGTACCCCAGAGCCTGACCTTGAATATCTCCAGGATGGGGCCTCAACCATCTCCCTGGGCAGCCTGTTGCAGTGTTCCACTACCCTCATAGTGCAGAATTTATTTCTCACATCCAATCTGAATCTGCTCTTCTCTCATTTCAAACCATTTCCCCTCATCCTGTAGATGAGGAAACAGCCTCTATGCATCCTGCTTGTAGTCCCCTTCAGGTTCTGGAAGGCAGCTCTAAGGTGTCCCTGGAACCTTCTCTTCTTCAGGCTGAACAGCCTCAGCTCCCTCAGCCTGTTCTTGCAGCAGAGGTGCTCATGGCCCTCCTCTGGACTTGCCAGCCCTCTCCTGTCCCTGTTTGTCTTCAGTTAGGTTCTACAACCTCCAGGTAGTGAGGAAAGAGTGAATATGGGTCTGTGAGTTTTAGTCTAGTGTGAGAGCTAACATCTGTGTCTCCAGCTCATGCTAGTGCACAGGATAATCTTCATCCCCAGAGAGACATGCCCAGCCTTTTCCATTGGGATCAGCTAAAACACCAAAAATGATTCAAGCTTCAGACCTGTTCATATGCAAAATGTGCAGCTGAAGTTGTGGCAGCCAAGGCTCTGGTGTGGCTTTTGACTCTTGAGTTTTGAGGGAGTCACACAGCTTCTTACCAGAGTTTCCTCCTCTATACCACTCTCACTTTCTTATCTTGCTACAGAAATGAGGCAAGTTGCTTCAGAAGTTAGTAGGCTGCTTGAATAATTGCAGTTCAGCAGAATCCATATGCTTGAAATAACAAGGCATGACTGATGTTCAGCACAAGCAGTGTGTCAGAGCACCCTGCACAGATTTTCTTCAGCAGATGCTCTTGTCTGTGACACACTCTATTTCCTCACATACTTAGACATTGCTTTCTGGAGAAGTCCTCTCTTCAGACATTGATGTGCCGTTGCTGCTTGATGAACACTTTTCTATCTTGTAGGCCTTTTGGAGTTGTGAGAAGAGGAGACAGGGTTGAAAATTCCTGCCTTGGCAGGGAGGTTGGACATGATGATCTCTGGAGGTCCCTTCCAACCTCTCAAGTTCTGTGATTCTGTGTGATTCCATGTTTCCTTCTGGCCACACAGACCAAATAAATGTGGTTTGTGTCAGCAATGACCTCATTTGTGGAAAACAAAGTCACAGAGTCAGCATTGCATTCAAGTGTGACTTCTGATAGCACAGGTTTTGCAGTGTTGCCTAAGAGCTGTCAGACCTTACTGAGTCTCTGCAGAGGTCTTGGTGTTCTTGATGTCTACCTGTGACTGATCTAATTGGTAAGGTATTTTGTGTGGTCAGCAGTTCACCGTGTGCATCAAGAATTATTTGTAAAGGTGAAAACTTACCTGTTCCTCATCTGAAAACTTGTGTGTCAAAATTGAAACATTTATCACCACATACTAGAAGAATAATTGTTAATAAATCAGTGTTTGCCTTTTCAGCTTTGTTTTTACATATTTGTAATAAAATGAATTGTATATATGTATCAGAAGTACTTTGTTAGCAGTTGTGCATGAAGTTGACAATGTGATAAAATATGGGCATGTTATGCAACTGTGCAGTTAGTTTTTTATAATGTTTTAAAAACTAAAGCAGATTAATAGTTTTGGTGGAGCATTCAGGAACAAGTTTCACTATCTTTAGGTACAAGATCATGTGCTTTCTATTTTTAGCTTCATGTGATATCATGCCACACTTACTAAAGACACACTAAGCAGTTTCAAATGAGCTGGAGGTGCAAAGGAGTGATGCTCTGCATCTGAAAAATGGAGGTAAGGAAGCATATGAGAAAAAGAGTTCAGGAATAGAGTGATGGAAAAGGTAAAAACAGTTAAGTAATGACATGGAGAACACTTTCTTACTCTGATGAAGAGTAACTAGGTGGTGCTAACTTGTTTTTTTACTGTGCGATGAATTTGTGTTTGCATCTGTTTTGCACCAGTACTACAGGGTTCATTGCTCCGGAAAAATTCCACCCATAAAACATGGATACCTTAGTCCACCACATGATTTCTGCAACAAAAATAGTGTGGTGGAGAAGCAGTTACTGGTACCCTGTTGAATAATCACAGAATGTTTTGGGTTGTAACAGACCTTAAAGGTCATCCAGTTGCAAACCCCTGCCATGGGCAGGGACACCTCCCACTAGCCCAGACGGCTCAAGGCCTAATGCAGTCTGGCCTTCAACACCCCCAGGCAGGAAACATCCACAGCCTCCCTGAGCAGCCTGTTCCAGAGCCTCACCACACTCACACTGAAGAACTTCTGCCTAAGCTGCAGTCTAACCCTACTCTCCCTCAGCTTCAAACAATTTCCCCTTGTCCTGTTTCTAGACACCCTCAGGAGAAGTACCTCTGCAGCCTTCCTGCAGGATCTTTTCAGGAACTGGCAGGCAGCTCTAAGGTCCTCCCAGAGTCTTCCCTTCTCTAGGCTGAACACCCCCAGCTCCCTCAGCCTGTTCTCACAGCAGAAGTGCTGGAAGTGATCCAGCCTTGTATCACCTTTGTGGGCTCCTCTTGCGTCTCTCCATCAGCTCTGTGTCCTTCTTGTGCTGGAGACATTGCTCCATACTAAAGAAAATGTTGGCATTTCATTTGTGTTGTGTATTTCCTAGTAAAGCACCAACTACGAGAAGATACTTTCCCGTGAGGAAAGAGTTTTTCAGATAGAAGGTGCAGAAAACTGATGGAGACAGCAATAGAAATCTCTTTGGTTTAGATAATCATGTTCCAGTACCATCACATAGATCTGTGGTTGTCATTCAAAGTATATAATCCTAGGAGATTCTGCTTTCTCAGAAGGACCCGGTAGTCTCCAGAGTTCTGCATTTCCTTGCATAATTTATACTGTGGCTATTAAATTGTGGTTTAAATTAATAATTTAGCTGTTATGTGTATGCTGGTTTGAACTAATTGGAGAATTTGAGTGAGAAATTAGCCTATTGGCTGAGAAATGAAAATACATTCTGTCACTTCACTCACAGCTTTACTGAGAAAGAAAAAAATTTTTTTTAAAGTGTAACCCACACATAGATAAATAAACAGTTTCAGGCCTCTCTGGCTGTAGCTGCTTCTTGCATGGTTCCTTTGTCTCTCTCTTCTGTAGCTGATTTTTAATAATTCTACTAACTTCTTTCCTACTGCTAATCCCCCTGGATGATCTACCTCCACTTATCTGCAGCATCAATAGGTGGTGAGATAGGATTGGGGAAGGAGGGAAAGGTGGTAGAGGTGGTTGGTTACCCCTCTTGGGGATTTTGATCTCTAAGAGGGCCGTGGGGTTTCTGTATTACCTTTACACTGTATATATCTGTAAATATCTCTTACACATTGTAAATATCTGCTTGTATATTGTGCATTGCTGTAAATATAAAGCTTCATTTATCAACTTCCAGTGTTCTGAGTCCTAGCCTGGGTATTTCAAAAGGTGCAGGGGCAGGTAACTGTTCAAACCACCACAATGTGAATTTGAAGTATTATGATCATAAATGTACCATCTCACAGCTTGCTTCTTGTGCCATCAGTGTATTCAGTTGTTATAGGCAAGCCTGTGGTAATTCTGACTTTCTTAATTCCCACTTTTTTTTTGGGGTATTTTCTACAGGATTTCAGTTGCCTCCAAAAATGCTTATAAGAGTTTTATGGTTGTTGCACTGCTGTTTGCCTTTTCTCCTGTATTAAAGTGTCATTTGCAGATGACACTCAATTGGGTAGTAGTGTTGATCTGCTGGAGGGTAGGAAGGTTCTGCAGAGGGACCTGGCCAGGCTGGATGCATGGGCTGAGGCCAATAGGATGAGGTTGAAAAAAGGCAAGTGCTGGATCCAGCCCTTGGGTCACCACAACCCTGTGAAGGCTCCAGGCTGGGGGCAGAGTGGCTGAAAATTGCCCATCAGAAAAGGCCCTGGGGATGCTGTTTGACAGCAGCTGGAGATGAGGCAGCAGTGCCCAGGTGGCCAAGAAAGTCACCGGCATCCAGGTCTGGATCAGCAATGGTGTGGGCAGCAGGAGCAGGGCAGGGATTCTGGTTCTGGGCTCAGCACTGTTGAGCCCATACCTTGAGTACTGTGTTCAGTTCTTAGTCTCTCCCTCCCAGAATTACATTAGAGCAGGTGTAGAGAAGGGCAGCAAAGGTGGGGAAGGGTCTGGAGAAGACGGCTGGGGAGGAGCAGCTGAGGGAGCTGGGAGTGTTTAATGTGGAGAAGAGGAGGCTGAAGAGAGACCTCATTGCTGTCTACAGCCCCCTGAAAGGAAGTTGGAGCCAGGTGGGGGTTGGGCTCTTCTGCCTAATCTCAGGTGATAGGAGAGGAACTGGCCTGAAGTTATCCCAGGTTGGTCACGAGGAACTTTTCTGTTGCAAGAATGGTCAGGGATTGGACCAGGCTACCCAGGGAGGTGGTGGAATCCCCATTCCTGGAGATGTTCCAGAAACGTGTGGCCATGGCACTCCGGGACATGCTCTTAGAGGTTTTTTCCAACCGAAGAATTCTATGATTGTATTAAAGCACAATGCTGCATCTTCCTACTACCAACAAAATTGGTTGTTTAAGTACAATTATTGAGTTGCCTGGAGTAATGCTGGGTGTTTACATCAAGCCATGATTCATAGATTCATAGAATGGTTTAGATTGGATGGGACCTTAATGATCATCCAGTTCCAACCCCCCCTGCCATGGGCAGGGACACCTTTCACTAGCCCACATTGCTCAAGGCCTCATCCAACTTGGCATTGAACCTCCAGGAGGGGACATCCACGACCTGCTTGGGTAACCTGTTCCGGTGTCTCCCCACTGTCACTCTCAACAATTTCTTCCTCATCACAATCTCCCCTCTCCCAACTCAAAGCCATTGTCCCTCATCCTGGCACGTCCAGCCCTTGTCCAAAGTCCCTCCCCAGCTCTCCTGGACCCTTTATAGGTACTGCAAGGCTGCTCTAAGTTCTCCCTAGAGCATTCTCTTCTCCAGGCTCAACAGTCCCAGTGCTTTCAGCTTGTCCCAGTAGCAGTGTTTCTCAAGCCCTGTGATCATTTCAGTGGCCTCTTCTGGACCCTGTGCAGCAGCTTCAGGTCCTTCTTGTGCTCTGGCCCCAGAACTGGAGGCAGTGCTGCAGGTGGGGTCTGAGTAGAGCAGAGGGGCAGAATCCCCTCCCTGTGCTGCTGCTCTCCCTGCTTTGGCTGCAGCTCAGCACACAGCTGCCTGCTGGCTGCCAGCAACTACTGCCAGCTCATGTTGAGTTTTTAATCAACTAGCATCCCCAAGTCCTTCTCCTCCAGATCACTCTTGAGCCATTCCTTGTCCAGCCTCTGCTTGTGGGATTACCCCAAGCCAGGTGTAGGACCTTGCATTTGGCCTTGCTGACCTTCCTGAGGTTGGCTTGGGGCCACCAAGAATGCCTGTCCAGTTCCCTCTGGATGGCATCCCTTCCCTCTAGCTTATCAGCTGGAGCACACAGCTTGGTGTCATCCACAGACTTGCTGAGGGTTCCTCAGTGCCACTCTCCATGTCACTGACAAAGCACTGGTCCCAGTACATGATGTGCATACATCCATCCTTTTGTGTTAAATGGGAGAATCACCACATGTAGTCAGAATCTTCACCCCAAAAAAAACCAAACAAAAAAAACCCCAAACCCAACAGAAGAGAGATGATTGGATCTGTTGTTGGGTTTTTTCCTATGTCTAAGACCAAGGAGAATATTCAAGTGAATAAAGTTTATGTGGGACATAAATGGTGGCCTCTGAGTTGCTTTGGTTTTAGCTGAACTCCTGAAACTATCAACAAGAAATTTATATATGGCAGAAATGGGCTTTGTTGTTTAGTCACTGACAAATTTGGTGCTCAGACAGCTGCAGATACATTACTTGATTGCATATGGAAGCATATGGTGCCTGTGAAACCTGAACATGAAATTAGCAGTTTTATGCTCTATCCAGTTTCCAGAAGGCTTTGAAAGAATTTAACATCCAAAGCAGCAGCTTGTTGCTGAGTGATTGAAGAAAGGGACTTGTAGTTTGCCAGGGAGACCTGAAAGGGCTGCAGATCTCCTGTTTAGCTTAGCCAAGGGCAAGGTCCTGCACCTGGGTCAAGGCAATCCTCCGCACAAATCCGGGCTGGGCAGAGAATGGAGAAGGAGAAGGACTTGGGGATGCGCTCAACACCAACTGGTTCTGAGTGCTGCCAGCCCTGCGCTGGGCTGATACCTTGCAGTGTGGGCACCAGAGGCAGGGAGCAGATTGTGTCCCTCTGCTGGGCTCTGCTGAGACCTCCCCTGCAGTGCTGGGGCAGATCTGGAGTCCTTAGCACAACACAGAGACTTGTTGGAGCAGGGCCAGATAAGGCCACAGCCATGCTAGCAGGGCTGGAAGCCCTCTGCTGTGAGTCCAGGCTGGGAGAGCTGGGGCTGTTCACCCTGAAGAAGAGAAGGTTCCAGAGAGACCTTAGAGCTGTATTTTAATATCTGAAGTGGACCAGGATTTGAAGGGGGCTACAGGACAGCTGGAGAGGGACTTTCAACAAAGGCGCAGAGTGAGGGGCAGTGGCTTCAGACTGGAAGAAGCTGGGTTGAGATGTGACATTAGGAATGTATTTGGTTTAGGCTAGCCCCACCCCCGAGCTCAAAAAGCTCAATAAATACTCTATTTGTTTTGGAAGAAAAAAAAGATAAACTTTAAAAATAAATAGGAGGTAAGGGGGTTTTACAGGAGGTGTGGAAAAAAAGGGAACCAGAATACAGGGTATGGAGAATGAGGGGAGTTACAGATGGTAAAGGAAAAGAGGGAGTAAAATACACAGAAACAATACAACCCGTGAGATGGGAGTTGAGTCCAAGCACTGGAATTGATGATTGAATGGTGGATGAAACAGGATGCAGGATTTTGATGCTGAGATGCAGAGTTAGAGTTCCGAGGAAAATGGCTGTTATCCCTGCATGTTGGCTGGAGAGAGCACATGGTGATCTGGCAGCAGAACAGCAAGAAAGTCAGGACCAGAGAGAGAGAAAAGACAAGCTCTCCACCTCTTTTATAGCAGTCCTTGGAAGGAAGTGGGAAGGGGCTAACCATGACACCTGGGGCAGGTCAGACCACCCCCAGGAAGGAGTCAGAAGGCTCCAGGTAGGCTTAACCATTTACAAGGAAGAAACTCTTCCCTGTGAGAGCGGTGAGACATTGGAACAGGGCTCCTGAAGAGGTGGTGAATGCTTCTTCCCTGGAGGTGTTCAATGCCAGGTTGCTTGGGACCTTGAAGCAACTTGGTCTTCTGGAAGGTCTCCCTGTCCTTGTCAGGGGGTTGGAACCAGATGACCTTTCAAGTCCCTTCCAAGCCAAACTGTTCTGCTATTCTATGATTTGGATCCCCCCCAGTTCCCTGATGAGGATCCTCAACTTGCAGATTCTGTGCTGCTGTGCCGTAAAACATCATTAATACAAAAGACATCCTGGGAGGACTTCTGTGCTTTTATTGCTGAATGACTTCATAGGGTGGGCTTGGGTGACTGCCTGTCATCTCTGGAGGGTTGCTCAAGGTTAGCCTTGTCTCCTTTCATCTTCTGTGTCTGTGCAAAGAAGCAAGGAACACTTTTGTCATGGCCGTGAGACTGAAGGCAGCCATCCAGTGGGTCAGACCAAGCCTTTTTCAGACTGTATTAATCTGAAATGGCCTCATCTACTGCTATGAATGGTTTTCTTCTAATAATGTAATCATTATTGATTTGTTTAGAATTAATTGAGCTTGGAATGGAATAAAGTGCAAGTAAGTAGAAAAAGTGAGACACACAAGTGTTCATCATGAAGCTGCAGAGACCTTTTTTATGTGGGATTGATTTGCAGCTACCTGGCAAGTAATTTATGGTATTAATCCCTTCCTAGAACAGAGAATCCAGCCAAAATTAAGAATATTATGCTTTTTAAGGGTTAAACTGTTAAACAGAAGGGAGTGATGAGAAAGCATCTGTCTGTAGTTGCCCCACGAGCTGCTCCTCTTTGCTGCTGAAATTTGGTGCTCCTTGAAATCAGTGACCCTTCCCCTTCATGCCAGCTGCAGCTCTTCCATAATTTTCCAGATCACTCTAGCAGATCACTCCAAAACCTGTTTTCCTGCTATAGTTATATTGTGGCTTTTAAATACGATTTAATTTATGCACTATTATATCTTTCTAGCCAACTTATGGGAGAAGTGCTGCAGAGCAGCACTCTAAAGCTACATTTGCTGTGTGGATTTGGCTGCTTAGCCCATGGAGATGTCTTTGTCTCATCTTTCATGCATTCTAAACATTTCTTTAAAATTTGAAGATATTTACATGTTTTTCACAGGATGCTGTTCCGGAGAAACTGTCTGTAAAGCCACACTGAATGACACTTAGTAAAGTATGTCTTAGCTGCTTTTAATTAGAAGTGTTGGCTTATTAGAAAATATTCTAGAACAGATCTCTTGTTAGAGAACCTTTCTCCTGTTTTATTTTCTTTTAAAGTAAAATCTTACTCATATTTAAGTTACTCATGTTTAAATTCTTCACTTTTCTAATGCTACGTACTACAGATTTTACTACAGATCTGAGTCTACTACAGATTACTAAAAATAGTCATCATGACTTTTTCACAAACTGTCTGAAAAAACTCAGAGCTCAAATACACTCTCAAGCCCGGTACTTTTGGTGTGGGGTACCAGGCTGGCCATGATGTCAACTGCACCACTACATCTCTGATTTCTCTATCTTTTTCCTTCTTCCTATGAATTTGGGAACAGGGAAGAGCAAACTGAATTCATGTTTCTCCTACTAGAGGATTTCCATGAAGCACATGGTTGAGGTGAGGATTCGTATCACAGTATATTACACCTCATGTTATCTTCTGTAGGTTCTTCTAAACCACTCAGAATAGGTTTATTTTGCTATGGGATGGATGACATCCAGAGGGATTTGGACAGGCTGGAGAAGAAACTCTCATGAGGTTCAGTAAGACCAAGTGCAAGGTCCTGCACCTGGGTCAGGGCAACCCTCAATACCAGGCTGAGAGTAGATGAGGTTGAGAGCAGCCCTGCATAAAAGAACTTGGGGGTGCTGGGGGAGAGAAGCTGGACAGGAGGCAGCAATGGGCACTGGCAGCCCAGGAGGCCAATGGGAGCTTGGACTGTGTCCAAAGCAATGTGGCCAGAGATGGAGAGAGATTATTCTCTCCCTCTTCTCTGCTCTGCTCTGGGGAGACCTCACCTGCCATGCTGTGTGCAACTCTGGAGACCTCAACACAAGAAGGACATGAACCTGCTGGAAAGGGTCCAGAGCAGGCTGGATCAACTCTAGTGTGAGGACAGAATAAGTGAGTTGTTCAGCCTGGAGAAGAGAAGGCTCCAGGCAGACCTTAGAGCAGCCTTCTGTTACCTGAAGGGGGTTACAAGAAGGTTGCAGAGGGACTGTTTGCAAAGGCCTGCAGTGACAGGCTGAAGGGCAATGGTTTGAAATGAGAGAAGAGCAGATTTAGAGTGGATTTAGAGTGCTGGAACCACCCAGGGAGGTGGTTGAGCTCCCATGCCTGGAGATTTTCAAGGCCAGTCTTGACAAGGCTCTGAGCAACCTGATCTAGTGGAGGATGTCCCTTCTGACTGTAGAGGGGAGTGGACTAGATGCCCCATGGAGGTCCCTTCCAATCCTAACCATTCTCTGATTCTGTGATCATGCAAAGGATCTTCTTGATTGAACTGATTGCTGTCTGAATCCAAGGCTTCACCCATTTGCTAGAGAGATACATGAAGAAAACACAGATCTCTGTGAGATGAATTTGAGAACACGGCCTTCAGTTGGTTCTCCATCTTTGTGTTGGGTGTATTTTTGTGTGTGCTTTGTACAGCACTGCTTGAGGTTAAATGTCCCATGATAAAGCTAAGCTGACAGTAATGAATTATGCCAGGCACAGCATCCACTTTGAAAGCCAGTTTGCTTTTCTGAGCTGATTCACCCAGCACTGCTGAAAGTAAATGTATCTAGCACAATAAAGGATGTTCTTTTTTTTCCCTCTTTTTGGTATTTTCACAACAGAGTTGATTAAACAATTAATTGGCTGCTGTAGAGGAAGACTGTGTTAGATGTTCCCAGGGAAGAACATTTTTAAGGCATCTGTGGAAATACAGAGGGAAAGAGATGAAAATGAGAGCAGGCTTTTCTGAGGTCGGTGAATATGCATGGCTCCTTTTTATCTTCTGCTGTCTTCATGGGTCAGTCTGGAAGATCTCAGCAAGGGTTTTAGTTTAATCAGGAGCAGGTGATATGGATATATGATTAAGTTGGAGTGGATGAGCAAGTTCATGTGGAAACTCATTTAAGAGCAATTATCTGTTTTTATTTAAAGGGAAAAGATGGAGGTGAGCAGCTCATATTCAGGTTTGAGTGTCCTTAATAGCTGAGATTGTGTTTTGTGAGATTGGGTTTGTCTGTTTGTGGTGGGAAATGAAGCCATAAAAATAAGGAAAAATAAAATAAAATCTGGAAAGCTTCTAAACTGCCTTGAGGAGCAGGAAAATGCTAAAAAAAAAAAAAAAAAAAAGAGGTGATGAAGAGTTTGGATAATGTGCCTGGAGGTAACTGGTGAAAGGCTTGACCAAGGAGAGGAGTAAAACCGCTTGTGGCCACACAAACACTGAATAAGAGGTTTGGTGCATTCTGTGTCACTTTGAGACCAAGACCTTGATCAATTTTGGAGGACTTGCTTTTCTTAGAAACAGTTCAAAAATCTCTTCTCCCTAAGCAGTTCCTGAACTATTCACAAGGCGACAAGTAACTGACAGGCTGATGCTAGTGTCTGGGGGGTAGGAACAGGTAGTAATGCCTCTAAATGAGCCTTTTTCATTTTGTTTTGTGCCTGTGTTTGGGAGATGATCTTCTGAAGTAAGCTTTAGCTGAATATTCAGTGAGATAGATGGCCCTGAATATGTCTCCTGTATTTTGGATCACTTCAGTGGAAAACTGAATGCTATGTTCAAATACAGCAGATGGTGTTTTGGAGTTCATAGGAGAAAGCTGATGATTAGAAGCCTGAACTTTCTGAATAAATATGTCATGAGATTGCTATTTGTAGATGACTGAAAATGAGATAATTGATTAATTATGGATACTCAGTACAATACAACAGTCCTGTGGCTTTTCCCTGTCCACAATATTGCATCTGATAGTTTTATGTTCTCCTTTTAGGTGGTGGATCTGTGTTGAGTTTGGTTGAATGCTAAACATACAAATTCTGGAGAGAGTGAGTGAATGGGAGAGACATGTATTGGGTTCCTTTGCATATAATTTTCTGTTTGAAAGGTAACTTAACACTTCCTGATGTCAGTGTTTTGCAGAAACCAGGAGGATAAAGCAACCATCAAAAACACATAGTGTAGCTGAACCTGTGAAGGCGATGCAGGACTTTCCAGTGTGATCTTCTTGAACGGACAGATAATGCTCTATAGAGGGGCTCAAAAATCAGTTCCAGCCAAAATAAAACTGTGGAAGTTTCTCCTAAGAACAACAGCACATGGAATGGATCTCCATGGCTTTAAGCTTGAGGAGGACAGATTTAGATTGACAGTTGATGAGAAGCTCCCCATGAGCCAACAGTGCCCTCATGCTACCCAGCAGGCAGCTCTGTGCTGGGCTGCATCCAGGATGGGGGTGGTGAGACTGGAACAGGCTGCCCAGGGAAGCTGTGGATGCCTCCTGCCTGAGGGTCTTCAGGGCCAGATTGGGTGAGGCCTTGAGCAGCTAAGTCTTGTTGAGAGGTGTCCTTGCCCATGGTGGGGAGGTTGGAGTAGGTGATCTCTGAGGTCACTTCGAACTCAAGCCGTTCTATGATTCTGTGATTAGGAAGACATTTTTGACAGTGAGGGTGGGGAGACACTGGCACAGGTTGTTCAGGGAGGTTCTGAATGCCTGCTCCCTGGAGATGTTCAAGGACAGGTTGGATGAGGCCTTGAGCCACCTGGCCTAGTGAGTGGAGTCCCTGCCCATGTCAGGGGGTTGTAAATAGATGATCTTTAAGGTCACTTCCAACCTAAATCATTCTATCCATCTTTGAGTATTCCTGAACAGACAGATAATGCTGTACAGAGGGGCTCAAAAATCAGTTCCAGCCAAAATAAAACTGTGGGAGTTTCTCCTAAGAGGAACAGCACATGAAATGCATCTGCATGGCCTCATCTCTACCGGTGGGAGAAGGCAGAATTTCCTAGCTAGTTGTAAATCCAAATGGATTTATTTCTCTATATTTGGAGGTGTTCAGCTGAAAAAGAACCATGAAAGTGCAGTCATATTTTGAATTGCATCCACATGTGTGCCTTTGCAGCCTGGCTTCCATTTTCTGCCCTCTTTTTTGCCTGCTGTGGAACATCTCCCCCCTTGGCCTTGTTCTTGCCTTTTGTAGTACCCTGGGTACATTTTGTTCCTTAGGACACTGTGTAGGTGTGCTGAAATGTCTGTTGGAACCCCAGCACTGCAGAATTGTGGCCACTGCCATTTAAATATTTATGGAAGGGACATTGTGGTGTGTAGTCCTGAAGGTACCACTGCGGTGGCAGAAGAATCGAGTTGGGTGAGTTAGTGAGTTAGAAGCCAGGTATTGGGGGGAAAAAAAAAAAAAAGAAAATAAATGTGAGTGTCCTTTTGTTGCTGTGCTGTCAGTATTCTTTATCTTCGCTGACTTGAACTTGTCTCTCTATATAATTCAATTTTTATTCTAGCTTGTCCTGTTATGCTGAGTACAAACTGTGCCAGATTGTCAGTTTTATAAGTGAGTCCCTAATGAATATAAAACTGCACCTACCCTGCCGTGTGAGTTTGATGGATTAGCAGTGTAATTTACAAGGTAAGCTGATTTCTGAAGGAATGATACAGGTTTCTATACAGAATAAATGAGCTATGGAGACTTCATGTTTTCATTGTAAGTGTAATTCAATTTGTACTTTTGGAATAATCAGCAGTGAATGTAAGAGGGTTTTCTGACAGTCTTGCTTAAATAATGCTTTCTGCCTTTAATACTTAACTAAGTCTAATAAAAGAATGGTTCTTGGTAGGAAAATAAAACAAGGAAACAGCATTCTAAAAAAAAAAAAAGTCTATTTTTGTCTTAGTTCTTATGCCACTGAGACCTTCTTGTGTTTAAGCAATGATTTACTAATTGTTTGAGCTGCCTAGAAAGTTCTGGGTAATCACAACAGGAAATAAATAAGTTTTGTAGAGATGAGAACAGAGAAGGAATAAATTTTATAGCAAATAGCTCACCTTTTCCATTACTACTTCAAATAGAGGCTAAATCTGATTGCCTGTTTTTTTGGAAGTTTATTTAACAACTCATATTTTAGAAAAGGCAAAAAGCTCTCTCTCCAGAGTTAGGGAATCACAGAATCACAGAGTTGTCTCAACCAAAAGCCTCACTGGGGTAAAACAATACATTTTTAAACTTTATGTACTTCAGAGATTTCTTTTTCTGTTTTGGTTGTAACCTCAGCATAAACAGCTCCATGTCAAATAACTGAAATCGGTGGCAACATTGTTGTTTTAATTTCCGTATTATGAATATTCTAGTTATTGGGTCATGCTTTTGGCTGATTCTGGCTCCCACAATGGCTTTCAATCTCACTGATTTTTGTTATACCAAATGAATTCATTATGCCTGATTCAAGTTTCAGGATCTCTATTACTTGTAGTACAAAGATTAAATGCTAGAGAACAGATGCTGGTGTTTTCAATAGAGGTGCATTTTGAGGTCACACCTTGAATCCTCGGTGCAGTTTTTGACTAGTGAGTGGTCAAAACATTGACATTGAGGGGCTGGAGTGTGTCCAGAGAAGGGCAACAAAGCTGACAAAGGTTCTGAAGAAGAGGGCTGGGGAGGAGCATCTGAGGGAGCTGGGGGTGTTTAGTGTGGAGAAGATGAGGCTGGGGGGAGACTGCATTGCTCTCTACAGCTCCAAGGAAGTTGCAGTGAGGTGGGAATTAGTCTTTTTTCCCCAGTTTCAGGTGATAGAAGGAGAGGAAACAGCCTGAAACTGTGCCATGGCAGGTTTAGGTTGGTCATGAGGAACAATTTCTGTATTGCAAGAGTGGTCAGGGATTGGAACAGGCTGCTCAGGGAGGTGATGGACTCCCTATTCCTGGAAGTGTTCTAGAAACATGTGGCCATGGTACCTGGGGCCATGGTTTAGTGGCTATGGTTGTGTTGGGTTGGTGGTTGGACTTAGAGTGTGGATGATCTTAGAGGGCTTTTCCAATGAAAACTACTCTGTGATTCTGTGCTTTGGTTCAATGTTCTGATTTCTCTGTATTTCATCTGGGACTTCTGAAATATCTCAAATTGAAGGCTATCAAATGTCATCCTCACATGAGGAATCTATATTTTTAGTGGCAGCTAATTAAGAGATGCGAAGAGCTGATCCTCCATGCTATTAGTGAGTAATTACCTCCCCTTGATAGTTAAGATATTGTAAGTTTGGCCTACAAAAAGAGTGATTTGTGGCTCTCAGAAGTACGGCTGTCCCTGAGGATGGGGCTGCTGAGCCATGAGGATCTGAGTGCTGCTGCAGTAGCTGCTGCTGCTGGTGACATCCTGGCGACACTGAGCAGCAAGCCTGTGTATTTTTGGACTGTTTTTTCTCAGGAGAACAGCTGCTCTGCAGGGCTTTTTGGGGCTCTTGTCCCCAGGATCTCAATGCCGACAGCTTGGCTCTCTGCCATCCTGGGATTTCTGCTAGAGGGGGAAGCCTTCCCTGGCAGAGCTGCTGGGTTTCTAGTTGCTTTGTGCTGCTGGAGCATTGCAGAGCCAGAGAACAAGGATGTGAGGATTCGATTGTGTCAGATGTTAATTTGCCTGCAAAGGTACTTTGAGAGCCTGGCTTCATCCTTCCCTGGGTGCAGCAAGAGGCAGAGGTAAAGAAACTATTTTTGACATCTACCAGAGGTCTCCTTTTGGCCACCGAGTAGATTTATACTGGATATTAGGAAGAAGTTCTTACTGGGGTGGTGAGACATTGGAACAGGTTGCCCAGGAACGCTTTGTCTGCCTCCTCCCTGGAGGTGTTCAAGGCCAGGCTGGATGAGGCCTTGAGCAGCCTGGTCTAGTGGAGGGTGTCCCTGCCCATGGCGTAGGGTTGTAACTGGATGATTTTTAAGGTCTGTTCCAACCCAAACTCCAATTATGACTCTTGTTAATTTACTTTAGCAGCGTTCATGGGCTGCTCAATTTGTGAAGTTGGGACCGTTTCTAAGATAATTCTTTAGTTTAGTGTAATTTTGGTAATAATACACTTAAACAGTTCTTTGATTCAGTAAGTATATGCATAAAAGAGAGTAATTCAGGAGGAATTTATTACAGTACCATTTTTCTGTAGCATTTTATTGTAGACAAGATATTAAGGCACAATTTACCAGCAAACAGCTCTTTATGACTTAAACTACTACTGCTTTACTTAATTAAGTGCCTGTTTGCCTGCCTCAGTGCATTCTGCTTACATTAAGCTATTTCATGGATAATTTATGCACTTTTCTTTGTCCAGGCACAGTTCGCTATACAAAGTCTGCTTTTGGGGAATGCAGGTTTTAAGCACCAAGTATTTGTTTTTCAGCTGTCTGGAGTTAATCGTCAGGATTATGAAATGCTGTGTGAATTAGTTTTAGGAAACAGAAGCAATTTTGTGACTGAGGAAAAAAAAATAGATAGATGAATGAAAACCTGCTCTTGAGAGGATTTAGTGATGTGGTAGGGTCGGAAGTGCTCAAGGAGCTGCGAGTGGCAGTAACTTGAATGCTTTCGAGACGATTGCTCAAAAACACTTCAATAAAATGCTCAAGGAATTTTTACTGGAGGGCACTTGTCAAGAGTTTCTGTAGGCATCTGTGGCTCTTAAGAACAGTGCCGGAACATTTGAAGAACACTTTCTGCAGGAGGGATCTGGAAGCATCTCCTGTCTGTGTTATACATGGTACTTTTAGCACCTGACAGCAAAATGAGAGTGGTGTGAAGCTCTTTCTTCTTCTGAGACAGAAGTGTGGTAGACTGGAAGCAGCATGACAGCTGCTTACAGAGTTAAATGTGAACAGTGCTGCCATTTGGTGACTTATGGCAGGCTTCTGCCACATAATTAGTGACAGGCCTCAGGCAACAAGGCAGTGATTGAGGTTTTTCATAGTATCACAGAATGGTTTGGATTGAAAGGGACTTTCAGGATCTTCCATTTCCAATCCCCTGCCATGGGCGGGGACACCTCCCACTATGCTAGGTTGCTCAAGGTTTCATCCAGCCTCTGTGCATGGAGCCTCCACAACTGGGCAACCTGTTCCAGTGCCTCACCACCCTCATGGGGAAGATTTTTTTCTTGATGTCTCATCTCAGTCCAGCTGCTTCCACTTTGAAGCCATCACTCCTCCTCCTATCACTCCAGGCCTTTGTCAAAAGTGCCTCCCCAGCTCTCCTGTAGCTCACTCCAAGTTCTGGAAGGCTGTTCTAAGGTGTGCCCAGAATCTTCTCTTTGTTCTCTTCTCCAGGCTAAACAGCTCCAACTCTCTCAGCTGGGCCTCGCAGCAGATCATGCACCACCATCATGAGGAAGAACTTCTTCATGATGTCTAATCTGAATCTATCCTCTTTCAGTGTAAAACCATCACCCTTTGTCCTATCACTGTATGGCAAGGATTCTCACCTGTCCTCTCTCCAGAGCAGGGTGGAGAAGTGTATTTGCTCTCCTGGCCCAGGTGGCCAGCAGGAAAAGGGAGGTTATTCTTCCTCTGTACTCAGCACTGGTCAGGCCACACCTTGAGTACTGTGTCCAGTTCTGGTCCCCTCAGTTCAAGAGAGATGTTGAGGTACTGGAACATGTCCAGAGAAGGGCAACGAAGCTGGTGAGGCGCCTGGAGCACAAGGCCTATGAGGAGAGGCTGAGGGAGCTGGGGTTGTTTAGCCTGGAAGAGGAAGCTCAGGGGTGACCTCCTTGCTGTCTACAACTGCCTGAAGGGAGGTTGTAGCCAGGTGGGGATTGGTCTCTTCTCCCAGACAACCAGCAACAGAATGAGGGGACACAGTCTCAAGCTGTGCCAGGGGAGGTATAGGCTGGATATTAGGAGGAAGTTCTTCCCAGAGAGAGTGATTTGCCATTGGAATGGGCTGCCCAGGGAGGTGGTGGAGTTGCCATCCCTGGAGGTGTTGAAGAAAAGACTGGATGGGGCATTTAGTGCCATGGTCTCGTTGACTGGATAGGGTTGGGTGATAGGTTGGACTGCACGATCTTGGAGGTCTCTTCCAACCTGGCTGATTCTATGATGCTGTGATTAAACAGCTGATGTCACTGGTCAGAGGCCTTTTGGCAGCAGTGATGAACATGCAGTCACTGTAGTTGGAAAGCTGCTACAGACCTCAGTGAAGTACTTAGATGCTGAAGTCTGTGTTTCAGTGAAGTGGAATTAGCATCTTTGCAGGACTTCTGACATGGCTTCTTATGATGTGGTCTTCTACTGACCTTTTTTGAACTTGACCTGTGGGCAGTTTTCTTTGTGGAAAACCTCGGCAACTGCAGTGATGTGTTGTACCAGATCCTCTGTGTATGTGTTCTGACATTCTTTGTTAAACTGGCATTAAAGCTGCAGATAGTGTCTGAGCACTCCAGGTATCTTTGGCCAATAGCTCATCCTTTGCTGGAACTTCCAGTTGACTCTGAAGTTGGTCTTGAGATGAGTGGAGGACGTAGTGTGTAGGTACCATGTGTGGGTGAAGCAAAGCAGTAACTGTGAATTCTGATGATCTCTCCTCATGGTTTTTTCATAGGCACCTAAAATAGCTGCATTAAATGCAGTGTGGGTAGAAAGAGAAGCATAGTAATGATTTAATAGTTGCTTCATGAGAAGATTTTTCTCCTGTTTGGCAAGTTTGAAGAGTATTCTCTGTGGTGGGTACTGACAGGCATGTATGAGTTAGCATTTGCTATCCAGTGCAAGAAACCCCCATAATTTGCTTCACTGAGATTTTAATCATAATTTCTTATCTTAAGCAGAGGGAAAATCTGGGAGGAAAAATAATGGAATTGNAGGAATCTTTAAAGGTCATCTGTTCCAACCGCCCTATGGTGAGCAGGGATGTCTGCAACTAGAGCAGACATAAGGCAGCTCCCACCTCCCTGGGCAACCTGGGACAGGCTCTCACCACTCTGCATCAAGCATTCCAAGTCTGAATCTCCCTCTTACAGCTTCAAACCATCACCCTTTGTGCTGCCACAACAGGCCCTGTTCCCAGCATTCTTACAGGCCCTTTAAGTATTGAAAGGCCACAAGATTTCGAACAATTATAAAAATCGGTATAATTTCCTCCAAATACAGAATCACAGAATCGTTAAGGTTGGNATGTGTGGGTGAAGCAAAGCAGTAACTGTGAATTCTGATGATCTCTCCTCATGGTTTTTTCATAGGCACCTAAAATAGCTGCATTAAATGCAGTGTGGGTAGAAAGAGAAGCATAGTAATGATTTAATAGTTGCTTCATGAGAAGATTTTTCTCCTGTTTGGCAAGTTTGAAGAGTATTCTCTGTGGTGGGTACTGACAGGCATGTATGAGTTAGCATTTGCTATCCAGTGCAAGAAACCCCCATAATTTGCTTCACTGAGATTTTAATCATAATTTCTTATCTTAAGCAGAGGGAAAATCTGGGAGGAAAAATAATGGAATTGTTTAGAAGAATATTGAAAACAGAACCTTTTTTTTTTTTTTTCTTTCTTCCATTTGGAATATGACACATTGCTTGGTCTTTTATACTACCCTGTGTACTCCTCCTAAATAATGTATTGATCTAAACACAAATTCTGCTTAACTTATTTTTAAAAAAATAATTAATTTTTAATTAATTTGTATTAAATTTGTATTTAAATGCTTGGAATCTCTTANTGTTCCCAGCATTCTTACAGGCCCTTTAAGTATTGAAAGGCCACAAGATTTCGAACAATTATAAAAATCGGTATAATTTCCTTCAAATACAGAATCACAGAATCGTTAAGGTTGGAAAAGCTTTCCAAGATCATCCAGTTCAACCATCAACCCAACACCACTGTGGCCACTAAACCATGGCCCCAAGTACCATGGCCACAGGTTTCTTGAACACCTCCAGGCATGGGCACTCCACCACCTCCCTGGGAAGCCTGTTACAACCCCTGACCACTCTTGCAGCAAAGACATTGTTGCTACTCTCTCTCCAATCCAATATCCAACCTGATTTCTTCTTTCTAACTTCTGGTTGGATCCAAGAAGGCCCTGCACAAGAATTGAATTTTCTTCAGTCTCCTTCTATAAACTTAAAACTCAAGAGGGTGTTTCTGTCACAGAAAAGAAAGCAGGGCAAGAGCATGGTAACTCAGCGGCTGCAGGTAAGAGATGTTAAGGCTCTTAGTGTTGATCTTCATTTTTACTTAACAGCTAGAACATTGTCTGAGAAGACTGCCAACCAAGATCAGAGATACTTAGCTATGATCTGAAGTAAGCTCAATTAGGCTCTGGAAGGTTGCAGAGGCTTATGAGGTGATAGTATAGAACTGAGAGTGTAAGGCAGAGATAAAAGTGATATAACATGAATGACTAATGAGAAAGAAGTGAATTAAAGCTGACAGGGAAAAAAAATAACCAAGCAGAAAAATACTATCTCACTATTACACCTGGTTGTGCCTTTTGGAGAGAGAATTTGAACACGTTGAGATGTGGTTTCCTGAAAAAACCTGTTGTTTTAGGCAAGATTTGGCGGTGAATGTTAAGCTGGTGCAGGGTCTGGAGAAGAGGGCTGGGGAGGAGCAGTGGAGGGAGCTGGGTGTGTTTGGTGGGGAGAAGAGGAGTCTGAGGGGAGACCTCATTGCTCTCTGCAGTTCCTTGAGAGGAGGTGATAGATGGAGAGGAAATGGTGTGAAACTGTGCCATGGTAGGTTTAGGTTAGTCATGAGGAACAATTTCTTTCCTGCAAGAATGGTCATGGATTGGAACAGGCTGCACAGGGAGGTGGTGGAGTCCCCATTCCTGGAGGTGTTGGGACCATGTTTTAATGGCCATGAGGGTGTTGGTTTGGTGGTTGGATTGGATGATCTTAGAGGGCCTTTTCAACCAAATACGTCTATGATTCTGAGATTCTGTGGTCATTTGCCATGCCCCGAGTCAGAAGAAAGTTGCAGCTGCAGATTCAGTGGCCTGCAGGCTCCTGAAGAACTTCTCCCAGATGTCTGGCTGAAAGTGAAAGCAGCTCCTGCTTTTGTGTTTGTCTCAGATAAGATTTTACTATCATCAAATTTTGGTGTGTGAGTTTATGCTTTCATTGCACTTTTTACTGGCTCTAAAACAATGATCTTTTGAAATGTCAGTGTGCAGTCCCAGACTTTAGTTGTTCAGCTTTCTCACGGGAAAATGAAGATGAATATGAGGCAAAACCCTTTGGGTAACACCTTAAAATGTTTAGCAACCATTGGGCATCCTTTTCACACTCCAGAGTTCAAAACTTTTATTTGAGTACTCTGTGACTAAAAAAACCCCAACAACATTATGATGACTTAGAAGTGTAATTTCATTGATCCGCTTGGTTTTCCATAATGCATTTTTGTGTTAAGAATGAGGTTTTGAGTTGTAGTAGAAAGCAATCCTCCTCAGATACATCTAATTCCTTTCTTTCTGAATTCAGATTTTTGTTTTCAGATAAATTATTCTGCATTTCCAGACATGCAGGAGAAAAGGACTAGAGACCTCTTAAAGGAGGGAATGGAAATAAGGATGAAGGATTTGAAAGCAAAAAAATTGTACAGTATTTTGTAAATTACATAATGGGAGCGATTGGAAGGGACCTGTGGAGATCATCCAGTCCAACTGCCCTGCCAAGCAGTCATCTAGACTAGGTCACAGAGGAACACGTCCATGTGGGTTTGCAATGACTCCACAGATGGAGGCTCCAGCACCTCTCTGGGCAGCCTGCTCCAGGGTTCCATCACCCTCAAACTAGAGAAGTTCTTCCTCATGTTCAAGTGGAACTTCCCACATTCCATTTTGTGCCAGTTACCCCCTATCCTGTCAGTGGGCACCACTGAACAAAGCCTGACACCATCCTCCTGACACCTGCCCTTGAAGTGTTGATCAGCATTGATCAGATCTCCCTCAGGCTGCTCTTCTTCCAACTAAAGAGCCCCAGGGCTCTCAGCCTTTCCTTCTCACAGAGATGTTCCATTCCCCTCAGGATCTGTGTAGCCTTTTGCTGTCCCCTCCCCAACAAATCCTCATCCTTCTCGAACTGGGGAGTCCTGGACTGGACACAGTATTCCAGCTGCTGCCTCCCAAGGGTAGAGTAGAGGGAAAGAAGAACCTGACTTGACTTGCTGACCACACTCTTCTTGATGTGTCCCAGAACACCATTGATCTTCTTGGCCACAAAGTCCCATCACTAGTTCATGGTCACCTTATTGTCTAACAGTAGTTCCAAGTCCTTCTCTGCAGGACCTGTACTGTGCAGGGGTTGTTTCTCCCCAGATACAGGACCCTACCTTGCCCTTGTTGAACTTCATAAGGTTCCCTCTGTCCAACTTTGCAGCCTGTCCGGGTCACACTGGATGGCAGCACAATCTGATGGTTGTCAGCCAGTCTGGTGTCATCAGCAAACTGGCTGAGGGTCCTCTTTGTCCCTTCATCCAGGTCATTGATGAATGCATTGAACAGAACCCATTAGTCATCCTTGAGGAACACCAGTAGCTAAAGGCCTCCAACTAGACCTGCCCCACTGCCTACAACTCTCTGAGCAACCCCGCTTCAGCCAGTTCCAAATCAGTCTGAGTGCCCCCCACTTCTTAAGCTTCTCAAGCCTGGGAAGTATCACAAAAGTTCAGATAGCTGTAGCAAATGACATATTTTCTTGCCAGACACAGGAGACTCTTGGAGAGCACTCCAAAGCAGTCATCTCATTGATAGCTCTGGTAATGACTTTTATTCCCTGAGAGGAAGGCAGTGCAGTGTAATAAATTAAGATTTCAGTAATGCATAATAGCAGTGAGGGATATTCACTTCTAATTGCAGGGATGACTCCTGTTCCTCAGTGCTCTGAAGCTCAGAATGCCTGCAGAATGCTCCTAGCCTGCAATTGCTCATTTCCTGTGAGGTTTTCTCAGGAAGACCCTTCCCTCAATTACATACTTCCCTGCATACCCAGGCTGTAACGCTTATGTGTGTACAACTTGCTTCCAGGGGATAGCAGGTACCTGTCATGAAGTGAAATTATGGAACCATAGAATTGTCTGGGTTGAAATGGAACTTAAAGATCATCTAGTTCCAACAACGCTGCCATGGGCCGGGACACCTTATACTAAACCATTTTTTTGCATGCCCTCTTCAGTCTGGCACAGAACACTTCCAGGCTTGGAGCCTCCACAACTTCCCCGGGCAACCTGTTCAGTGCCTCACCACCCTAATGGGGAAGGATTTCCTCCTAATGTTTCATCTCAATACAGCTTTTTCCCAATTTGTAGCCATTACCCCTTGTCCTGTTACTTCATACCTTTGTCAAAGGTCTCTCCCCAGCTCTTCTGTAGTCTCTTCAAATCCTGGAATGCAGCTCTAAGGTGTCCTTGGAGCCTTCTCTTCTCCAGAATGAACAACTCCATCTCTCTCAGGATTTTCCCACAAGGGTGGTTCTGCAGCCTTCTGATGATTTTTATGGCCTCCTCTGGCCCTACTCCAACAGGTCCTTGTCTGTGCTGTGCTGAGGACTCCAGAGCTGCCCCAGCATACAGGAGAGGAGTCAGCAGAGCCCAGCAAAGGGGGGCAGAGTCCCTTCCCTGCCCCTGCTGCTCATGCTGCTGGGGATCAGCCTATGGCAGGGCTGACTATGGGCTGGCAGCACTCGGTGCTCGCTCATCTCCAGCTTTGTACCTCCCAGCACTCCCAAGTCCTTCTCAGGTCTGCTCTCTACTCATTCTCTGCCTAGCTTGGATTTGTGCTGTGGGTTACCCTGATGCAGAACCTTGCCGTTGGCTTTATTGATCTTCACAAGGTTTGCCCAGGCCCACCTCCAACCTGTCCATGTTCCTGTGGATGGCATCCCTTCCCTCCAGTGTGTCAGCCACACTACACAGCTTGGTGTCATCTGCAAGCTTGGTGAGAGTGCAGATGTTAAATAGTGCAGATGACCCTTGAGGAACACCACTCATCAGTGCTCTCCTCATAGAGATCAAGATGGTGAGTTGGACTAGATGACCTCTGGAGGTCAGACCCGGATCATTCTATGGTTCTATGATGTTGTTGACTATCACTCTTTGAAAGTGATCATCAAGCAAAGTCCACCAAGTGTGTGCAGATGACTGCAGCCAGATAACTCCAAGGCTTTCTGAAACAAAGGAATCTCTGTTCAGGTGTTATCTGCTTTCATCCATGAAAAAGAGAGCTGTAGATGAACGAATTGTGCTTCATTTCAGTTGTCTGCTCTGTGTGCTTTCTCCATCTGTGAGGCAGACTGCTGAATCCTTCTTCAGTGACTGCAAATCAAGGGCACAGTGATTAATTTTCATAATTACCTTCTCTGCTTTGAAATGTTACTTTTTTTTTTTTTTCTTAATGAAATAAGAATACACAGCTGGTATTGAGACAGGTATTAATCTTCTCAGCCCAAAGCTTGTGTTGTGTAGCTCATAGAATCACAGAATGGCTTAGGCTGGAAAGAATGTTAAAGATCATCCAGTTCCAGCCTCCATGCCATGGACAGAGAAACCTCCCACCAGCCCAGGTTGCTCAAGACCTCATCCGGCCTGGCCTGGAACATCTCCAGGGAGGGGGCATCCACAGCATCCCTGGGCAACCTGTGCCAGTGTCTCCCCACCCTCACTCTCAACAATTTCTTCTTCATCTGCATCTCAGTCTCCCCTCTCCCACCTCAAAGCCATTGTCTCTTGCCCTGTCATAGAATCATAGAGTGGTTTAGGTTGGAAGAGAACTCAAAGATCATCNAGATTAGCAGAGGGCTTCTGTCTGTGTCTGGCTGCAGCTGCTTTCTCCTTTGTCTCTCTGTCTTGGTAGCTAATTCAGAGTAAAATTACTAACTTCTTTCTGCCACTAATCTCTCTGGCTGATCATCAGCTTATCTGCAGCATCAACAGGTGGTGAGATATAACTGGGGAATGGGGGAAAGGTGGCAGGGGGGGTTTGGTTACCCTCTCTCGGGGATTTTGGTCTCCGGGTGGGGTGCTGTGTCTCTAATACCTTTTCACTGTATATATCTGTAAATATCTGTTATATCTTGTAAATATTTGCTTGTATATTGTGCATTGCTGTAAATATAAAGCTTCATTTATTAACTTCCAGTGTCCTGAGTTCTAGCCGGGGTTTATAAAAGGTGGGGAGACAGGGACTGCAAACCCACTACACAGTTCCAACCCTCTGCCATAGGCAGGGACACCTCCCACTAGATCAGGTCACTCAAGGCCTCATCCAGCCTGGCCTTGAACACCTCCAGGGAGGGAGCAGCCACAACCTCTCTGGGCAACCTGTTCCTGTGTCTCGCCACCCTCACTGTAAAGAGCTTCCTCCTAACATTCAGTTTAAATCTCCCCTCTTCCAGTTTAAACCCAGTATAACCTCCCTGCCAAACAGAGTCACCTAGAGGAGGTCACAGAGGAACACATGCATGTGGGTTTGCAATGTCTCCACAGGTGGAGGCTCCAGCACCTCTCTGGGCAGCCTGCTCTAGGGTTCCATCACCCTCAAATTAGAGAAGTTCTTCCTCATGTTCAAGTGGAACTTCCCACATTCCATTTTGTGCCAGTTACCCCCTATCCTGTCAGTGGGCACCACTGAACAAAGCCTGACACCATCCTCCTGACACCTGCCCTTGAAGTGTTGATCAGCATTGATCAGATCTCCCTCAGGCTGCTCTTCTTCCAACTAAAGAGCCCCAGGGCTCTCAGCCTTTCCTTCTCACAGAGATGTTCCATTCCCCTCAGGATCTTTGTAGCCCTTTGCTGTCCCCTCTCTAGCAAGTCCTTGTCCTTGAACTGGAGAGCCTGGAACCAATATCTACCTAGCCTGTTCTCATGCAATCTACAGCTGCAACTTCATGTCACAGACTTCTGCAGATGTGGATATTGCCATTCCATTTATTGCCCTGCCAATGCCATACTTAAAGTGGCCTTCCTACAGACAGCTCAAACTGCTTCTGGGAGGCTTCTTCTCCTTTCAGAACTATTTTGGTCAGGGAGTGACGCAAAGCTCTGGGTTGATTGTCACTGGGAACAGATGCATCACTTCAGACTGTGCCTCTGAAGAGTATTAAATATACAATCTCTGCTTGCTTAGTCACTTAGGATATAAACGTCGGTGGAAAAAATGGTGGATCATGAGCAAGCTTTAATGTATAGTGCAACATTGCAGTTTGCTGCTGTGGCAGAGCATTCATTTCTGGATATTCTGATTTTAAAAATCCACCACCCTAAGCAGAAAAACGTAGAGCCATTGTGCATTTGTTCTGTAGTTGTGAAGGTTCTCTCCAATGTGCACAGGTGTTTCGCCTCACTGGTGGTGTTCCCCAGGGCTCCGTGCTGGGCCAGTTCTCTTTAATGTCTTTATCAATTACCTCAGTGAGGGGGTTGAGAAACTCTCAGTAAGTTTAGACATGACATTCAATTGGGTGGCAGTGTTGATCTGCTGGAGGGTAGGAAGGATCTGTAGTGGGACCTGGCCAGGCTGGATACATGGGCTGAGGCCAATAGGATGAGGTTGAAAAGGGACAAGTGCTGGGTCCAGCCCTTGGGTCACAACAACCCCATGGATGCTCCAGGCTGGGGGCAGAGTAGCTGGAAAGTGCCCATCAGAAAAGGCCCTGGGGATGCTGTTTGACAGCAGCTGGAGATGAGGCAGCAGTGCCCAGGTGGCCAAGAAGGACACCAGCATCCAGGTCTCGATCAGCAATGGTGTGGGCAGCAGGAGCAGGGCAGGACTTGGTCCCCTGGACTGGGCACTGCTGAGGCTGCACCTTGAGTCCTGTGTTCAGTGTTGGTCCCCTTACTCCAAAGAGGACACTGAGGGGCTGGGGCAGATCCAGAGAAGGGTAATAAAGCTGGGGAAGAGTATCTGAGGGAGCTGCGGGTGTTTAGTGTGGAGAAGAGGAGGTGGAGGGGAGACCTCATGGCTGTCTACAGCTCCCTGAGAGGAGGTTGCAGTGAGGTGGGGGTTGGGCTCTTCTGCCTAATCTCAGGTGATAGAGAGAGGAACTGGCCTGAAATTATGCCAGGGGAGGTTCAGGTTGGCCATGAGAAACAATTTCTTTTCTGCAAGAGTGGTAAGGGATGGGAACAGGCTGCCCAGGGAGGTGCTAGAGTCCTCATTCATGCAGTTGTTCCAAAGAGGTGTAGGTATGGCACTAGGGGCCATGGTTTAATGGCCATGGTGGTGTTGGGTTGATGGTTGGACTGGATGATCTTGAGAGGTTTTTTAACCCAAACAATTCTGTGATTCTATGAAATACATAAAATTCAGCAGTGTTCACTGAACTGGGTGATAACAGATGTTGGCAGCTACTTTTTTGTAAATTTTATCCCAGTCTTATGCTATAAGATGTAGGACTGATGGATGACAGCCTGAAAGGCTGAAGATGGAGCAGTGGTTAGTGAGCAAAAGGTGAAGGTACAACAGAAAAATCAAAAGGCTTGGGCCTGAGCTTGAGTTAGGCATTAGGTAGAATATCCAAGTGTGAAAGCTTTCCTTGGTAAAGGCTGGTGGCTCTGAAAGTTACTCAGCAAGGAGAAGTCAGGAGTATTGTGTGGTCAGGTAACAACTAATTTCCTGAAGCCAGAGGACTTCCTGAGACCTGGTAGATGACTAAAGACTGTTTTTCTGATCATCATCTCTTCCTTTGCTGGCAGACAGGCGCTTGCTCTCAGTAGCAGGTTGTTGGTGTTATGTTTGATGTCTCTGATGTGCCTTGGCTATCACCCAACTGTCTGTTGGTCCCTGAAGTGCCAGCGAATGAAGAATGGTGTCAAACACTTAATAAAGGATCAGTGTCAACTCTTTTATCGGTGTGCTGTGGAAACACTGACATTAAACATGATCACAGAATCAGAGAGGACAGAAAGAGCCTCAGAGGTGATGTATTCCAACCTCCCTGCCATGGGCAGGAACATGGCTGAATTAGACTCAACTGCCTCATCCAACCAAGCCTTCAACACCCCCAGGCAGGAGGCATCCACAGCCTCCCTGGGCTGCCTATTTCAGAATCTCACCACCCTCACACTGAAGAATTCTTCCTAAGCTCCAGTCTAACCCTGCTCTCCCTCAGCTTCAAAACATTCCCCTTTGTCCTGTCTCTAGACACCCTCAGGAAAAGTCCCTCTGCAGCCCTCCTACAGGATCCCTTCAGCTACTGGAAGGCAGCTCTAAGGTCCCCTGGAGCCTTCTCTTCTCCAGGCTGAACACCCCCAGCCCCCTCAGCCTGTCCTCACAACATAGATGCTCCAGCCCTTAGACCATCTTTGTGGCTGTAAAAGGCTGACCCCTCCTGGGGTGGTTACCTGAACTGGAGCCTGAGTCCTCCCTGGGGATGGTCTGACCTGCTCCCCAGGTGTTATGTTTAGCCCCTCCCACTTCCTGCTGGGACCCTCTATAAAGGGGAGATAAAGGTCCTGTTTCTCTCTCTTGCTTCTGCTTCCTCATCAGCCAGCGATCTGCTTTCCTGCTGCTCCTGCCATCTACCGTGTGCTCTCCAGTGAACACGTGGGGAGAGCAACCATCTTTGGAACTTTTTCCCTCACTGCATTCATCATAATTTTTTGCATCCATCTGCATACACCATCAAAAAATAATTTTACCACATCCATTCTCATCTACTGGTTGTACACCTATATTCTGTATTTTGTTTCCCTTCCCCATATCTTTTGTAATTCCCCTTACCTAGAATACATCTTATTTATTGTTAAAGTTTTTTTTTTTTTTTACTTCCAAATCAAATTAAAACTATTTATTGAGCTTTTGAGCTCAGGGGGGCTAGCTAAAACCAACACAGTGGCCTCCTCTGGACTCTCCCCAGCAGCTCTGTGTCCTTCTTCTGGAAACACCAGAAGCAGATGCAGTATTGAAAGTGAGATCTCAGGAGAGCGGAGTCAAGGGGCAGAATCCCCTCTCTTGCCCTGCTGCCCACACTCCCCTGGATGCAGCCCAGCACAGAGCAGCTGGCTCCTGGGGAGCTTCTCAGCAACCAACATCCCCAAGTCTTTCTTCAGAGCTTTTCTCATCCCACTCTGCATCCAGCCTGAATTCGTGCCTGGAGTTGATCCATCCCAGATGGAGGACCTTGGACTTTGACTTATTGAACTTTGTGCAGTTGCCACTGTCCTCCTTCTCAAACCTTTGAAGATCCTTCTGGATGCCATCCCTGCCTTCTAATGAGGTTCACAGAGATTTCAGTCTGTGGTGAAGAGGCTGACCCTGCCCTTTGCTGTTTACTGCTTCTAGAAACTTGCTAGATAACCAGAGCTGTTCCCTAGCTTTCACCAAAAACAAAGCTTAGACTTGGCAGCTCTTTCCGTTCCCTCCTTATTTTCCTTTTGCTTTGGAGAAAAGGAGAGCAGCATCACCAGCAAGTCCATAATGAGGCTTCCCTTGTCATTCTAAGACTGCAGGTATGAGTCACTATGGTTTGGTTTTCAAGGTGTAGTCACCAGAAATACCAAAGGTTTGCATTTGAATACAGCAATTAACCACTTAGGAAGAAATTGGCATTGGATAGGTGATGATGCTGAGTAGGAAGAAAGGTGCACAAGATGCTTACTGAGCGTACATGGAGTGGCAGAATAGGATACATTCTTTGGGGTCAAACTCTAGAGCGGGCGAAGACCACTGTGTGCTCTTTGGTCATAAATGTGATGTCTTAAGTGCATACTGCACTCAGGCAGTACTGAAACCTTGCTGTGTCTGGGGTCAAATTAGCTTTGTGGTGAGAATCACAGAATTGTTTGGGTTGGAAAAGCCCTCTAAGGTCATGGAGTCTTAACCACCAACCCAACACCACCGTGGCCACTAAACACAAGTGCTATGTCCACATGTTTCTTGAACATCTCCAGTGATAGGGACTACACCACTTCCCTGGGCAGCCTGTTCCAGAACCTGACAGCCCTTCTGGGGAAGAGATTGCTCTTCATGGCCATCTCCTCTCCTCTTATTGCTTGTCTCCTGAGAGCAGAGCCCAACCCCCACCTCACTCCAACCTCTTTTCAAGGAGTTGTAGTGAGTAATGAGGTCTCTCTTCAGCCTTCTCTTCTCCAGACTGAACATCCTCAGACCCTTCCCCAGCTTTGCCTTTATCTTGTCATGCTCCAGCCCCTCAATGTCATGGCTATAGTGCACAAAGAGCTGCCAGATGTTGCTGTATCAACAACCATTTTTTGGGAAGGTTCTTTGCAGCGCCATCACTGCCTGAGTGCCTCACAATCATTTTTAACCAAGTTGTAGCTTCTCTCTTCTGGTGGTGACTGAGGACTTCTTGGACAAGGCTGATGAACAAGAATTCTTAGTCAAAGATGAGTGAGCTTGACCTTTGAGAGGAGGTAAACAGACTTGAGCATAACTGACAAAGCTTGTCAGGGAGCAGGCACACTTATTCAGCCCTACAGCTGAAGTGGTGGCTGTGGGCTGCAGGAGGAGAGGCAGCTCCTGGAAGGAGCAACCAACAAGAAGTATCATAAAATTGCTTAGGTTGGAAAAGACCTTTTACTGCAACAGTATTAAACCTTAAAGGTGTGGAGTCAGTAAGGCTTCAGAAAGCATTGGGCAAGGTGAGGGAAGAAGAGTCTGAAGTATCATAGAATCATAGAACCAGTCAGGGTTGGAAGGGACCACAAGGATCATCTGGCTCCAACCTCCCTGCCATGCCCAGGGACACCCTACCCTAGATCAGACTGGCCAGAGCCTCATCCAGCCTGGCCTCAACCACCTCCCTGGGCAACCCATTCCAGGGTCTCACCACTCTCATGGTGAAGAACTTCCTCCTCACATCCAGTCTGAATCTACCCACCTCCAGCTTTGCTCCATTCTCCCTAGTCCTGATATCCTAAAAAGTCTCTCCCCAGCTTTTCTGTAAGCTCCTTTCAGATCCTGGAAGGACACAAGAAGGCCACCTGGGACCTTTCTCTTCTGCAGACTGAACAGCCCCAACTCTTTCAGTCTGTCCCCATAGCAGAGGTGCTGCAGCTCTCTGATCATCCTTGTGGCCCTTCTCTGGACATGCTTCAGCATGTCCACATCACTCTGGTAATAGGAGCTCCAGAATTGGATGCAGTACTCAGGTGGGGTCTCACCAGAGCAGATGAGAGGGGGAGAATCACCTCCCTTGGTTCACTTGGTCTCTCCTGCTCTCTAAGGAGGACAGGAAGCCCTAGAACAGAAAACTTCCCATGCATTCACTGCTTCTTTCATTATGTACCTTAAGAGCTGAACAATCCATGGATATGTTGGTGTGTGATTCATAGCTGATGGTGAAGGCAGTAGCAGAACTCCTTCTGGAAGGTCAGGCACTGCTCAGTTAGGTGATGCTTTTCTGGGAAGTCCAGTGTGTTTCATAAAGACATCAGAAACATTTCCCAGTAAAGCATCACCCAGCTGAGCAGCATCTGACCTGACAGGAGGTCATGTAGGCAAGTCAAAAACATCATGCCAGCCTATTCTTGAAAATGGTTGTGTACATGTGTACTGTCATCACCAACTGCCCTCTGGTTGGGGTGTGACATTATATTGCACAAAATAACAGTGGAGAAGTGACCTCTGGAGATCATCCAGGCCAAGGCCCCTGCTAAAGCAGAGGCACCCATAACAGCTTGCCTAGGGTCACAACGGCCAGGAGGAGTTTGCATTCTCTCCAGAGAAGGAGACTCCACAACCTCTCTGGGCAGCCTGTTCCAGGCCTCCAGCACCCTCACATCAAACAATTTTCTCCTCCTGGTCAGACGGAACCTCCTGGGTTACAGTTTGTGCCACTTCCCCTTGTCCTGTCCCTGGGCACCACTAAGCAGAGCCTGGCCCCATCCTCTTGCCCCCCACAGCCCCTTTAGCTCTTGCGGAGCATTGATCAGATCCCCTCTGGTGCTGCCCTTCTCTGGGCTCCAAGGCTCTCAGCATTTGCTCCTTAGAGAGATGCTCCAGGACCCTCAGCATCTTTGTAGCCTCCCGTGGATTCTCTTCAGTATATCCTTGTCTCTCATGAACTGGGGAGCCCAAAACTGGACTTTGGGGTCCAGACGGGGCCAGGTGTTGCTCATGGACAAGTTTTGAACTACTGGGGCTTAATTACTGCAGGGCTGTTCTGGTCTCCGTTCCTACAGGATATAAAATCCTGTTTGCCTTTTCTAATTCAGTGGCTTTTTCTTCTCTACCTTCTCAAATGTCTTGGGGATTAAACTCCTTTTTTACACAGAAGCAGGATGCAGAAGCATTCCTATTCTATAGAGTGTGACCCAAAACTTGAAGCTTGACTTCTGCTGGAGAAAGTTTGCCGCTTGCACAGTGTGGGATTGTAAACAGGGTTCCTCCCCGACAGGAAACTATCTGAATCAGATTTCAATCTTCCTGCAGGTCTGTGCCAAGCTGTGCTATGAAGTGTGGAAAGCCTGGACTTTGAGGTCCTTAGATTTATTCTGATCCATTGCTGAACCTCTTAATCACTTCATTTTACCTTAATGAAAGGTTGGACGTAGTCATCAGAATCGCTTATTGTCATTGTTGTCATCAATCCATCAGGATGCTGTCTTCTCTTTCCTGCTTGTCTCCACAGCTTTGGAATCAACTCAGCTTTCTCATCCAAGAAGATACTCAGTGATATTTGGAATGCAGACAAGATGTCTCCTCCTTGATTGTTGACTCTCTCTAATGGCTGTATGGTGGTGCCCAGGTCTGTGTATTATTTAGGAAGCACTTAGAGGGTTTCTGCCTCTTGTTTCATAAAGTGTGGCAAGGAATTGGTTTTGAATCGTCTGCTTGTGGTTGAAGGCAATCAACCAGGTTGTAGACAACTAATTTTGTTGCCTTGATCTTACAGATTTGTAAAGTATTTTTCTTAGACAAGGTGATGTGAGGCTCAGTTTTGTTGGTTGCAGTACCCTCCTGTAGTCCAGCACACAGCTGCCTGCTGGGCTGCACCCAGAGGAGTGTGGGCATCAGGGCAAGAAAGGGGATTCTGCCGCTTGACTCTGCTCTCTTGAGACTGCACTTCCAATCCTGCCTTCATTTCTGGTGTCCCCAGAAGAAGGACACAGAGTTGCCAAAATGAGTCCAGAGGAGACCACAAAGATTATGTGAGGATTGGAGCACCTCTGCTGTGAGGACAGGCTGAACTCATTCAGCCTGGATAAGACTCCAGGGGAACCTTAGAGCTGCTTTCTAGTAGCTGAAGGGATCCTGCAGGAGGGCTGCAGAGGTTCCTGAGGGTGTCTAGAGACAGGACAAGGGGGAATGATTTGAAGCTGAGGAAGAGCAGGGTTAGACTGGAGGTTAGAAAGAAGTTCTTCAGTGTGAGGGTGGTGAGACTCTGGAACAGGCAGCCCAGGGAGGCTGTGGATCCTCCTCCCTGGAGGTGTTCAGGCCTTGAGTCTAGTAGAGACTGCTCATGGCAGGGAGGTTGGAGTAGATGATCTCTAGGGTCTCTTCCAGCCTGAGCTGTTCTAGGATTCTGTGATTCAGCATCGAGCAGGGGGCAATGGTTTGAAAGTGGAGCAGGGGATATTTAGATATGACATCAGGAGTAAATTCTGCACAAGAAGGGTGTCGAGACACTGGAACAGGTTACCCAGGTGTGAGGTTGAGGCCCCATCCCTGCAGACACTGAAGATCAGACTGGATGTGTCCCCAGGCAGCGTGCTGTACTTGGAAATGTCCTTGCTGCCTGCAGAGGAGTGGGACAAGATGACCTTTGAGAATCCCTTCCAACCCGATGCATTCCATGGTTCTGTGATTGTGTGGGAAATGGGAGCAGTGCTCTTAATTTGGTCAAATTAACATCAGTCAGTCATTAATAACTGACTAATATTGTGAGTTGTCATCTGTTCAAAACTCGAGATTGCAGGAATTGTTTACTATGAGGTTTATTTACTGAGAGATCTAGTAAATACCAGAGTAATTTCCTTTGAAAGAGACCTTTAAAATCAGTGAGTCATCACTTAAGAGACAGATTCCTGTTTTTATTAAATTCCCTGGTTTCACTGGAAGGTGCAGCCTGCATTACTGGCTTTGGCTGGGAAGGTCACACTTCTTCAAAGTGTCTGCAGCAGCCCAAGGTTTCTCACACAGCTCTAGTTCTATTTTCTTCCTTAAGAAGCACATGCCTCACATCCCTCAGCAGTGTCAGGTTTCATGTGGGGGCAAGTGATTTCTGTGAGCATGCCAAATGCACTTATGAAATATCTAATTCAGTAACATTCTTGAATTATCTATCCTTGGTCACACCGTGTTATTAATAATTCTCTCTCTCTCTTCCCCATTGTACCAAGCTAAATGGAATCAATCTCCTTAAAGTTAGGGGGAAGACATAGCATGAGAGAGAAAGTGTGATTCTGCTCTTCATTGACACTGGTGTGACTTCCAGAGGTAATCCTGAATTCCAGTCTCCTCTGATGATCTCTGGAGGTCCATTCCAACCCCTAACATTCTATGATTATATGATTCTCTCTGTATAGAATCTGAAGTAAGCTGTGAGAGACATAAAAACAGAGAGGAAGTTGCAGGTTACAAGCAACTCTTTCCTTTCTGAATATTCCCTCCTCAGTCTTCCTGTAGGTCCCCTTCAAATCTTGGAATGCAGCTGCAAGGTCTTCCTGCAGCCTTCTCTTCTCCAGGCTGAACAGCTCAATCCTCCCAGCCTGTCTCCATAGGGGAAGCTCTCCAGTCCTCTGATCGTCTTTGTGCTCTCCTCTATACCCACTCCAGTGGTTCCATATCCTTGTGCTGCGGACTGCAGAGATCAACACGGGGCTCCAGGTGATGTCTCATCAGAGCAGAGCAGCAAAGGGGATGTTACCAGCAGTCCTCTTAGCTAGTCCTTGGGGTGTTATCTATGGGGTAGTGCTGTGGGACTGCAATCCCCTGTTCAGACCCTATGTGTGGGCCAGGTTCTCTCTCCTCCTGAGTGATGGTGTTAGAAAGGGCAATTTCTACCAGCATAGCCACCTTCTGCACTTTTCAAATGACACCATGAAAGCCAAAAGCTTTACTAAGTTGTCACAGTGCCACATGAATCAGGGCAGGGCAGTAGGTGGGTTTGGGTTGCAGAGGCAGGATGTGTGTATGAGTGTCCGGGGTAAGTGAGCAGGTCTGAGCTTGTATCAAGCCCCAGAGAAAGTATCCTCTGAGATAGATGCCCTCACACAAGAAGGACATGGAGCTGTTAGAGCAGGTCCAGAGCAGGGCCATGAATATGATCAGAAGCCTGCAGCACCTCCCTTGTAGCAAGAGGCTAAGAGAGTTGGGTTGGTTCAGCCTGGAGAAGAGAAGGCTTTGTGGACACCTTAAAGCAACCTTCCAGGATTTGAAGGTGAGTACAGGAGAACTGGGGAGGGACCTTGACAAGAACTTGAAATGCAAAACCAGGATAATGATTTCAGACTGGAAGGAGTTGGATTGAGATGAGACTTTAGGAAGAAATTCTGCCCCATGAGGGTGGTGAGACATTGGAATAGGTTGCCTGGAGTAGTTGTGGAGGCTTCAAGAATGGAAGTCTTCAAAGCCAGGTTGGATGAGGCCTTGAGCACGCTGCTGTAGTAGGAGGTGTCTCGGCCCATAGCAGGGAGTTGGGACTAGATGATCTTTCAGGTCTCTTTCTGACTTGAACCATTCCATAAGTGTATGGCAGATAAGGAGGATTTGGGGAGTTTGGTCTGAATGCAGCCTAGATGCTGGAGGAAATTCCTAGGTGCTGTAAGAAATACCACTAGTACTAAGTGATGTCTTAGGAAGAATCCTGCTCTGTTTTTCCTGTTTCTTTAGCAAAATTTTACACGTGCAAGCATAAATATGAGCAATAAACAAACTGCCTGTATTGGCCCTTTGATCTGTTCTAAGTTTCGTTTGCTGAATTAATTGGCTAATTAGAGCATGAGGAGAGATGAAACCTGGGCATGGGGTAGGAAATGTTTTCTTTCTAGACAAAATCGAGTTCTGTTGAAGAAAAACCGCAGATATATGCATTTGCATCTTCAGAAAATTCCTTTTTGTTCAGGGTGAGCTTTTTGTCTGATAAGCTTTGGACTTTTCAGAAGCAAAAAGCCACCTCCGCCTTCCTTCCTAAGGTTGTTAGTACCAGGTCTGTGCCTTCCTGCCCACAAAGAACAAATGTAGCTGTAAAATGCAGCCTGTTAGAGTGATGCTTTTCCATGGCCATCAGGAGGGTGTCCACTCTCTACTTACTTGTAGTGGGTTTGCAGTGGCCTGCCCCACCACCTTTTGAAACCCCGGCTAAAACTCAGAAAAACACACT
>VWZI01015268.1:100203-115094 GCA_013396835.1 Psilopogon haemacephalus
CTGCAGATAAGCTGAAGATCGGTCAGAAAGATTAGTGGCAGGAAGGAATGAATGGTTTTAGTGATTTTACTCTGAATTAGTTCAGAGGCAGAGAGACAAAGGAAAGAAGCTGCTGAAGCCTGCGCGGACCCAGAGCCGACTGACTGCGCAAGCACACTGGCTTATCTGGATGTTTTGGGAACATTCTCAAAACAATCTTCTTTCTTCTCTCTCAGTCAAACTGGGTGAAGTGGCATGGTGTTTAATTTCTCACTCAAATTCTCCAATTAGCTCAAACCAACACATTACTCTTCCAGGCAAGTCTGCAGTTCTTTTAGTGAATAAAATACGTTGTGCTTTGAAAAACACTGAAGCAACCATTTGATGTAGTGCTGTCCCCAGCAGTCCATCTTCAATACTTGTACTGGCAAAGACTTGAGGAATCCAGCACAGGTTTTGGGGAGAAGCCTGAGGAAGTCTCTTAAATGCATTTTTATGCTTTTCATTTTCTCCAGCTGGGAAATGGCTATGATTGCAAATCAAAGCTTTGCTCCGTCTGCTCAATTATTGAAACCTCTTGGGTCCAGTCTTTCCCTGGATCTCATGATAAGTTCGCTGTCTGATTGTCTGGAAAAAATCATTATGGAAATGAAGAAAAAGCCATGCTGACAACCATAGGGCAGCGCTTGGAAAATAAAAGGTGTGCAAGCTACTAAAGTGGAAAAATGCTCATTCTCTTCGTCTGTAAGGCACAGAAAATACTTTTTAAATGGTGGATTAGCTTTATATTTTTTGCAGTGAGGCTATTTGTATTGTCCAGGAGGAGCTACCTAATGGATTAATTGAAAGATAGGAATGTAAAGAAGATAAGTCATACTGATACTGGAGCTTTGCCACGAGTGTACACAGATTTCAGAAGTCACTGGAGGACTTGAAGGGTTCTGAGAATACTTCAGCAAAGTGCTTGGCCTGGTACCAGAGAACACAGTCCTGAGCTGCACATCACTTATCCCTCATAGTAAGTGACAGGACAAGAGGAAATGTCCTGAAGTTGTACCAGGGGAGGTTTATGTTGGACATTAGAAGAAACTTCTTCCTTGAAAGAGTTCTCAAGGAAGTGTTTAGAAGAGGCAGAGACTTGGTGCTGAGGGACATTGTTTAGCCTCTGCCTTGGTACAGTTAGAGAATGGTTGTATTCTAACTTTTCCAGGCAAACCAATTCAATGATTCCTTGTTTTTGTTCAGGCTCCCTATGTGGCATAGGCAGGTACAGCGAGGCACCCAGTACTAAGCTCTTAGCTGGTGTTAACAGAGTCACAGAATCACAGAACACATCTGGTTGGAAGAGACATTTAAGACCATCCAGTCCAACCTTTGACCCAGCACTGAAGGGTCACCGCTAAACCATGTCCCTAAGCACCAGGTCTCCTTGCTGTTTAAGTACCCCCAGGAATGGTGACTCCAGCATTTCCCTGGGCAGACCACTCCAATGTTTGAGAACCCTTTCAGTGAAGAAATATTTCCTGAGATCCAGCCTGAACATCCCCCAAGTCAGCTTGGAACCACTTCCTCTGGTCCTGTTGCTTGCCATCAGGGAGAACAACTCAGTCTTTTCTTGAAAGACTTGACATTCTGCACCTCCTCAGAATGAAGAACTGAATGTCAGAGAGATGCCCTTGGAATCCACTGACCATCATGGCTCTGGAAGTGAGCTGGCAAGGGTCAGCTGTGTGCTGGGCTGCAACCAAAGCAGGGAGAGCAGCAGCACAGGGAGGGGATTCTGCCCCTCGGTTCTGCTCTGCTCAGACCCCATCTGCAGAACTGCCTCTAGATCTGGGATGCCAGCACAAAGACATTGATGAAGAGGGTCCAGAAGAGGCCACCAAGGTGTTCAGAGGACTGTGGGGAGAGGCTTGGAGAGCTGGAGTTGTTCAGCCTGGAGAAGAGAAGGCTCCAGAGAGACCTTAGAGCAGCCTTCCAGTAGCTGAAGGGGTGCCAGGAGAACTGGGGAGGGTCTTTGGACTAAGGCTGGTAGTGTGAGGAGGAGAGACAATGGCTTTGAGTTGGGAGAGGGGAAATTGAGACTGGAGATGAGGAGGAAATTATTGAGAGTGGGGGTGGGGAGACACTGAAACAGGTTCCCCAGGGAGGTTGTGGATGTCTCCTCCCTGGAGGTGTTCCAAGCCAGTCTGGGTGAGGTCTCCCACACCAGGTGGGAGGTGTCCCTGCCCACAGCAGGGGTTTGGAACTGGATGATCTTGAAGGTCCCTTCCAACTCAAATCATTCTTTGAATCCAGGAATCTCTGGTCTCTCTCTGAAAATGAGATAAAATGCTGCAGCAGAGGTAAGGAGGAGTCTCGGCTGTCTCCTTCCTTACCTCAACACAGTATGGTGTAATTTATGATGTCCTTCCTTGGTCAAGGTGGCACAGAAACTGCACACAGGACTATGCTTTAGTACAAAAGTTAAAATCTGATGCTGGATGGATTTGTAGGAAATGTCTTTGTGCATTCTGTGTTACTTCTGACAGCTTTTATGTCCCTTTTTCTGTTTAGTGACTGTCTCAGCTTTCAGCTTCTCTGCTGTGGTTAGTATAAAAGGCAAGTCCTGAGGGGTATCTGGAGAGCTTTCATGGTGGTCAGGTCTTTGATGTATTGGAGAAGACTGATAAATAGAAAAGGGCAAACCCCCTTTGTAAAGTGAAGGGATGCAAAGGGGCATCCTGTGCTGTCTGAGGTGTTAGTTTCATCAGTTCTGGAAACATCTCAAGTTTTTAAGTAGGATAATTACAATCATAGAATCACTTAGGCTGGAAAAGACCCACAAGATCATCAAGTCCAACCATTAACCCAGCACTGCCAGGTCACCACTTAACCATGTCCCTCAGCACCACATCTGCATGGCTTTTAAACCTCTTCAGGAATGAGGACTCCAACACTGCTCTGGGCAGCCTGTTCCAGACCTTAACAACCCTTTTGGGGAAGAAATTGTTCCTCGTGTCCAACCTGAACCTCCCGTGGGGCAACCTGGGGCCCTTTCTTCTCATAATTGACCAATACAGTGTATTCTACAAGGTGATCTGTGCAAGTCTGTGAAGCTACTCAAAAGCCTCTACTTTTCTCTGCTGTGGAATGATTCCAGGCTATTTTAGTTCAGCACAGACCTCTTGTTTCTTTCCTGTATGAATTTTGGAAGCAAAAGTGTCTGCTGCCTCTCTCTGGGCCTTCTTCCTTCTGTCTTAATTTGGAACTATAATCAAACATCCATCTGAGCACATGGTCAGCTGACAGCTGAACTGCACCCTCAGGCTCCAGCAATGCTCACTATCAATACAGACTAGGGGAGGAGGTGATAGAAAGCAGCCCTGAGGAAAAGAACTTGGGGGTGCTGGTGGGTGAGAAGGTGGATGTGAGCCAGCAGTGGGCACTTACTCCCAGAAGGCAAATCATGTCCTGGGCTGAATCCAAAGCAGCATTGCCAGCAGATTCAGAGAGGTGATTCTGCCACTTCATTCTGCTCTAGTTAGACCTCATCTGAAGTGCTGTTTGCAGGTCTGGAGCCCTCAGCCCAGGATGTGGACCTGATGGAGCAGGTCTAGAGAAGGGCCATGAAAATGATCAGGGGGTTGGAGCACCTCTGCTATGAGGGCAGGCTTGAGGAAGCTGGGGTTGTGCAGCCTGGAGAAGAGAAGGCTCCAGGGATACCTTAGAGCAGCCTTCCAATACCTGAAGTGGGCTAAAAGAAGGATGATGAGAGACTGTTTACAAAGGCCTGCAGTGACAGGATGAGGAGCAATGGGTTTAAACTGGAGAAGAGAAGATTTAAATTGGATATTAGGAATGGGTGCTTTGTTACATGGCTCCTTAAGTTGACTTACTATCACTGATTACTTTGTCAACAGACGTAGGAAGAATATTCACATCCAGGTTGGAAGATACCCTCAGGATCACCTAGTCCAACCCAGAACCCTGCTATACAAGATTCACCTTAAACCATATCCCTAAGCACCACATCTAAATGACCCTTAAACACATCCAGGGTTTGTGACTCCACCACCTCCCTGGGTAGCTCATTCCAGTGCCTGATCAGTCCATGAATTTTGTTTTCCCTAATATCCAATCTAAACCTCTCCAGTCTCCACTTGAGGCCTTTCTCCCATGTTCTGTCTCCAGTTACCTGTGAAAAGAGACCAGCTCCATCCTCTCCACAATGTCCCTTCAGGTAGTTGTAGACAGCAATGAGATCTCTTCTCAGCCCCCTGTTTTTCAAACTAACCATCCCCAGCTCCCTCAGTTGCTCCTCATAATATATATTCTCTAGGCCCTTCCCCTGCTTCAGTGCTCTCAGCTTTGTTAGCTTGAAGTGTCTTGAAAAATGAGATTCTAATCAGTGGGTCCCCAAATAGTTCTCCTTTTGCATTTTCAGGTAATAATAGAGGGTTTGCAGAGAAACACAAGTGGCTGAGATCGCCAGGGACCTCCCGATGTCATTTAATCCAACTTGCTGATCACCTGAAGCTGCTTGCCCATGAAGTGTCCAGTTAGGTTTTGGTGTTCTCCAAGGACTGAGACTCCAAAGCTTCTCTAAGCAAGCTGGAGCAAAGTTTGACCATCCTGACAGTCAAAGCCCTTTTTGCACGTGTTCAAATAGTTTTCTGTGTTTGGGTTTGTGCAGGCAGCCCCTTCCCTGCTGAGAAGAGCCTGGTCCCAGGTTCTGTACAACCCCCTGTCTGCTGTTTATTTCAAAAAATAAGATCCTCCCCAAGCCTTCCCTTCTCCAGGTGGTGCAGTCCCAGCTGTCTCAGCCTCTCTTCAGACAGACACTCCAGTCCCTTTATCATCTTTGTGGCATTGTCCTGGGCTCACTACAGTAGTTTGGTTGTTTTGGCTTTTTTGTTTTGTTTAGTTTAGTGCTGTTGTTGTTTTTTGGTGTTGTTGGTGGTTAGTTTGTTTCGGTTTTTTTCTGTTTGTTTTTGCTTCTTCATTTTAAATAAACTGAAGATCCAAAACACACCACTACAGATGTAGCCTCACCACTGCTGAACAGAGGGGCAGAATCACCTCCCTGGACTTCTGGCAATGCTCTGCCTCATAGAGATTCATACATTTGTGGAATCATTGAATCACAGACTGGTTTGGGTTGGAAGGAACCTTAAATATCATCTATTTCCAACTCTCTGCCACGGGCAGGGCCACATCCCACTAGAACCCAGGAAGCCCTTGGTCACCCTTGCTACAAGAACAGGTTGCTGACTCATGGTAACCTTCATGTCCACTAGGACATTATTAATGGCAGCACTGCTTTCTAGCTGGTCAGTCTCCAGTGTCTACTGGTGTGGTTCATCTCTGGGGGCAGAACTTGTCACCTCCCATTACCTTCAGGTTATCCAGGTCTCTCTGGATGTTCCTGTGACTGTTTGGTGTGCTGGTCAGGTGCACAGTTCAGGCCATGCTCTGCTCAGTCTTCCAACTGTTGAGAGATGATGGTAAGTAAACTGTCCCCTTTGGGTACACTAGTGGTGACTGGCCCTCAGCTAGACCTACTGCTGTTGATTACACCATTCTCAGTCTGGCAGTGTAGCTAATCTTCAGCCTGGCTTTCTGTGCTCCTCTGTGCTCTGCAGGGGCAAGGCTGGAGGAGTGTAAAGATTTCTGTGTACTCAGTAAAGCTGTTATTTATTTTTTGCTGTTTGATTTTTCACATTTGAGTATGAAACTCACCATCTCAGTAAAGTGTGTTTGATTCCATCTGCAGGAATACTTCACGTGGGCAGGGGTAATTAATAAGAAATTCAGAAGAAGGATGCTGTCAGTAGGCAGGGAAAAACAGAGGCATTAGTCAAGGTGCAGAGGAACTGGCACGAGCAGTTTAGCTCATGTAAATTATTCACTCCAGTTGCACCACAGTGTTGGTAGCATTAGTTGGATGGATAGATGAGGGGAGGGCAGTGTAAGCTACCTCTGTGGGCAGCAGGTCAAGGTTCTACTCCCTCTCTGTTCTGCAATAGTGAGGCCTTTCCTGGAGTACTGTGTCCATTTCTGGGCTTCCCAGCTCAAGAGAGACAGGTGGCATTGGATTGGAAGGGACCCTAGAAGGGCATCTTGTCCAACCCTCTTGCAGCCAGCAGGGACACTTCCAATAAGAGCAAGTTCATCAGGACCCCATCAAGTTTGACCTTGAATGTTTTCAGAGACATGGCCTCCAACATATCTCTGAGCAAATTCTTCCTATATTTCACCACCTTCATGGCGCAGAAATTTCACCTAGTGTCCAACCTAACTCTTCCCTGCTCCAGTTCCAAACCATTGCTCCTCATCCTATCCCCACAGGCCCTTCTGAACAGTCCCTTCCCCAGCCTACCTGTATGTCCCCTTCGGATATTGACATGCAGTTAGGACAAAGAACCACTGGACAAGAACAAGGCCACTAAGATGCTGAGGGGACTAGAACATCTTTCATGTGAGAAAAGCCTGAGAGCCCTGGGGCTGTTGAGCCTGGAGAAGAGCAACCTGAGAGGGGGCCTGAGCAATGTTAATAAATATCTAAGGGATGTCCTCTATCTGGTAGGAAGATGGGGCCAGACTCTTCTCAGTGGTGCCCAGTTAAAGGACAAGAGGTAACATGGGAAGTTCCATCTAAAAATGAAAGGGAACTTCTTTACTTTGAGGGTGGCAGAGCCCTGGAGCAGGCTGCTCAGAGAAGTTGTGGAGTCTTCTTCTTTGGAGAGATTCTAAATCATCCTGGCCATTGTGGTCCTGGGCAAGCTGCTGTGGGTGCCCTGCTTTAGCAGGGGGTTGGACTGGATGATCTCCAGAGGTCCCTTCTGACTGCAGCCATGCTGGGACGCTGTGTTTTTTGGTTTTGGTTGCAGAGTTCAAGCTTGGTGGCATTACCCAACCCAAAGGCTGCACAGCCTGAAACACTTCTCTTCTTCACACAGGGGAGCTCACTTGCTGATAAATGTGCCTGTGATAGACATTCATCAGCAGTGGAAGTGTCTCCATTCTGTGGAAATAAGGAAAAGATTCTGTCATGTTAATGAAAGTTCTGCATCTGGCAGGAGCATAGCACCTGTCACTTCATCACTGAGGGCTTGTGTCCTTCTGATCAGACCTTGTTACAGCACTGAAATTGCTGCCTTTTCATTACCTGGAAATTGTTTTCTCCTTATCATGCCAGTCTGAACAAGAACTCATTCATTTAGAATGCTAATTCAGGAAGTTCTGGGGTGTACAGTTCAAGAGAGACAGAGAACTATTGGAAAAATAGTGGAGGCTGTGAAGATGCTGAAGGGCCTGAAGCCTGTTCACAAGGTCTTGTAATGACAGGACGAGGGGGAATGGGTTCAAATTGGCGGAGGGGAGATTTGAATGGGATGTTAGGAAGAAATTCTTCACAGTGAGGGTGGTGAGGCACTGGAACAGGTTGCCCAGGGAGGTTGTGTCTGCTCCCTCTCTGGATGTGTTCAAGGCCAGGCTCGATGAGGTCTTGAGCATCCTGATCTAGTGGGAGGTGTCCCTGCCTGTGGCAGGGGGTTGGAACTGGATGATCTTTGAGGTCTCTTCCAACCTAGACCATTCTGTGATTCTCTGATTCTATGATCTCTTTGAGGAGCAAAGGCTGAGAGCCCTGGGCTGTTGAGCATGGAGAAGAGCAGCCCCAGAGGGGATCTGATCAACACTCAGCAAGGACTAAAAGGGCTGTGTGGGGCAAGAGGATGGGGCCTTGGTGGTGCCAAGTGACAGGATAAGGGGCACTGAAGCAAACTGGAGCCCAGGAGATTCCATCCGACAAGTAGGGGAAGAAACTTGTTTGGTGTGAGGGTGGTGGAAACCTGGAGCAGACTGCCAAGAGAGGTTGTGGAGTCTGCTTCTCCAGACAGATTGCAATGCCCCCCTGGCCATTGTGATCCTGTGCAGTCTGCTGTGGGTGGCCCTGCTTTAGCAGTTGAGTTGAACTGGATGATCTCCAGAAGTCAGATGCCACCATGCCGAGATTCTAGGATTGCGTTACCAGTGAGATTGTCCTTTATTTCATATGCCTTTCATATGCCCAGCACTGACAAACCAAACTGCCAGGCTCTCTTCTGCTTTCCGTGGGCTAGACTGGATGCTGTCCAGAGGTTGCTTCCAATGCCCACCATGCTGGATTTCTGTCAAACAATGCTATAAACCTCTTCCAGGTGTTATTTTCCCATTGAATGCTGCAGGCAACTCTTTGAAACTCATAAAGTTCTAGAGTTTTCAGGAGAAAGCAACACTGCTATTGTCCAAATGGAACAGCTGAAAGAAGTTGTCCCACTCTCTCAGGCCAGTGCATTGCTCAGATGACTACAGTACGCTGCAATTAATCACAGTTTATTATTTCTCAGTGTGAGTAAAGAACCTTTTCAGCTGGTTGTTTCCAAAGCCAAGTCATCTAGCTGAGATGTGCACGTGGATCCTGCAGAAAGAATGTTTGCTTGTTGGCCTCAACAGAGGATGCACATTTCAAAGACACATTACTCAGTGCTGCAGGTCCATGGCTTACTGTTACATTTGTCATAGCTGTCTTGCCTTCCTCAGAACTGATTTGTCATCCCTTTTAATAAGGTTTCATAAACCAAATTGGCTAAACATTTGTTATTGCAACAATACATCATCATCTGCCTTCTAGAAACAAAGGAGAGGCACATTCTGGAAATGAAAAAAAAAATCAAGGAAACAAAAAAACCCCAAAACTTTCTCCCACATTTGCGGGAGATGCTGCAGTGTTTTGTGCTCAGTACCATATCTCTTCATCCAAGCATTTATCTGAGCACTTTGCATGGCATTTCTTAGTCCATGCTTATTGCCTTTTCCCCTTTACTGGTGTGCAAGAGAAGATCTCAATGGTTTTTGAGGAAACTCTCAGTATGAGGTCTGAGGAGAGCAGTTGTTGGGACTGTCCAGGTGATAAAGACTCCAGAAGGCATCACTCAAAAATCACAGAATCACAAAATAAACAGAATCACAGAACATTAGGAGTTGGAAGGGATATCTGGAATCTAACATGCCTGCCAAAGCAGTGTCACCTAGGGCAGATCACACAGGAACATACTTAGATTGGTTTAGAAAGTCTCAGGAGAATGAGACTCCACAATCTCTCTGGACAGCCTGCTCCAGGGCTTCATCACCCTCACAGTAAAGAAGTTTCTCCTTCTATTGAGGTGGAACCTCATAAATTCCAGTAGGTGTCCATTGCCCCATGACTCAAGAAGAAAACACCTTGTCAGAAAGGTGGGAAATGCAGCGATCTACATCACCTGGTGCTATCCACAAGTTTAAGGGTGTTGCTGGGCTGGGACCCCATAGCAGCATCCTTATTTCAGCATGGTTTTGTGTGCTTGAGTAGAAAAGTGCTATCCTTTATCATGATGAAAGTGATGCCTGTTTTACCATCTTTCAAAGCCACTTCTGCACAGAGCTCTTCCCAAGTGGGCTTTTATCTTTTTTTTTGGTGTTTATTAGTTTGGAGCACATGAGTTTGTGGCTATGAAGACATAGAGCAGTGATTGATGACATTGCTTTGAAAAATACAGGCCTTATGATTTCTTCTTTCATTGTGTTTTGTCCTCCATGTGTTGCTTTTCCTCTATGGAAACAACCTGAGGTTCTTCAGAACTTGCCATCAAGTGAGGACAGTGACTTTGAGCAACCTGGTCTAGTGGGAGGTGTTCCTGTCCTTGGCAGGGGGTTGGAACTGGATGATCTCGAAGGTCCTTTCCAACCCAAGCCAGTCTGTGATTCTGTGATTCTGTGCTTCAGTCTAACAGTGAATTAACTCTTCTCCCGAGCTGCCATCAGGGAGGAAACAAGTCACAGGATCACAGGATGTTAGGGATTGGAAAGGACTTCTTAAGACCTTTGAGTCCAACTCCCCTGCCAGAGCAGGATCATAGAATCCAGTGCAGGTCACACAGGAACACATCCAGACAGCACCTGAACATCTACAGAGAAGGAGACTCCACAACCTCTCTGGGGAGCCTGTTCTTGTGCTGTGGGACCCTTACAGTAAAGAAGTACTTCCCCATGTTGAGTTGGAACTTCCTATGCTGTAGTTTACATCTGTTGCCCCTTCTTCTATCACAGGGCACAAGTGAGCAGAGGCTGTACTCTCCCTCCTAACCCCCAGCCCTCAGATGTTTATGAACCTTGATTAGATCCCCTCTAAGTCTTCTCTTCACCAGACTGAAAAGCTCCAAGTCCCTCAGCCTCTCCTCATAGGGCAGTGCTCCAGCCCCTTCATCATCTTCATAGCCCTCCCTTAGACTCTATCGAGTCCATCCCTGTCCCTCCTGAAGTGGGGAGCCCAAAACTGAACAGAATATTCCATGTGAGGTCTCACCAGGGCAGAGTAGAGAGGAAGGGGAGGAGAACCTCCTCAATGTGGTGGCCATAGTCCTCTTAATGCAGCCCAGGATCCCATTGGCCTTCTTGGCCACAAGGGCACACTGCTGTCCCATGGATAGCTGCTTCTCCACCAGAAATCCCAGGTCCTTCTCCACAGGGCTGCTATCCAGCAAATGGTGCTGTTCCTTTCATGGTCCTTCTCACAGCAGTGGCTGAGTGCTTTGCTGTTCTTCTTCAAGGTGAGGAAGAATCATTAACCTGCTTCCAGTGCTTGAAATCAAGGCTTAGAGGGATTTAATGATAGGTGCAAAGGTAGGTGTAGGTGGCTGAAGCCATGGAAGATACACAGATTCTTCACTAGAAAAGAAATGTCACTCCTGATCATTCTTGAAAATAAATCTTGGCTAGTTTATGGAAAATGCATCTTGTGTTAAAGAGTAGAGGTGCTTAGGGGACTCTGGGAGAGCTGTGGGTGTTTAGAGTGGAGAGAAGGCTCCAGGGAGACTTTAGAGTAACCTTCCAGTACCTGAAGGGGCTCCAGCAGAGCAGGGCAGGTACTTTGGACCAGGGCTGGGAGTGCCAGGATGAGGTACAATGGCTCTGAGATGGAGAGAAGAAATTGAGCCTGGTGAGGAGAAAGAAATTCCTGGCAGTGAGGATGAAGAGACACTAGCACGGGTTGCCCAGGAAGGCTGTGGTTGTCCCCTCCGTTGAGGTGTTCAAAGCCAGGCTGGATGAGACCTTGAGCAACCTGGGCTAGTGGGAGGTGACTCTGCCCATGGCAGGGGTTTGGAACTGGATGATCTTTCAGGTCCCTTCCAAATCGACCCAGTCTGTGGTTCTATGATTTACTTGCTATTGATCTGTTCTTCTGGCTGCTGGTAGTGAGAAGTTTGACAAAATATAAGTTCTCTTTACCAGTTAGCATGGATATGTTGGTACTATTGTGTCTGTGGTGATATCCGTGTCAGCTATGTGTCACCTACATCATCCTTCTTCATGCCAAAGGAGTAATGATGTCTTGAAGTTTCATCTGCACCCATTTCCTGTAATATATATTACTTACTGACCTGGATCAGTAAGGCAGGGACTGTTCTACTGAACGGGGCACTAGTGAGGCTGCACCTAGAACCCTGCCTTTAGTTTTGGGTACCTCTCTCCAAGAAGGACATTGAGGGGCTCGAGTGAGTCCAGAGAAGGGCCACAAAGCTGAGGAAGGGTCTGGAGAACAGGTCTGAGGAGAAGCAGCTGAGGAAAGACCTCATTGCTCTCTAAAACTCCCTGAAAGAAGGTTGCAGTGAGGTGAAGGTTGGTCTCTCCTCCCAAGTGACAATGACAGAACAAGATGGAACAGCCTCAAGTTTCCCCAGAGGAGGTTTTCGTTGGACATGAGGAGCAATATCTTCCCCTTGATGATGGTCAAGTCCTGCCCCAGGCTGTCCTGGACAATGAGAGCCCATTGCTAGAGGGCTTTCACAGCTATGTAGGTATTGCACTGAGGGTCAAGGTTTAGTGGTGACCTGGCAGTGTAGAGTTAATGGTTGGACTAAATGCTTTGAAAGGTCTTTTCCAACCAGAACAGTTTTATTAATGCAGGATTCTCTAATTCAGTGCCTCAAATCTCATCCAGGACTATCAGGGCCTGTGGTCACAGCCTCTGTCCTTAGGCAATTGATTCTGGTTGTGTGCCTTTTTTCTTTAGGAGTGATTTTTCTTTGTTTATCTTGAAGTAAATACCAAAAGCTTTTTTAACTCAACCATTTTGAACTGAAAAATTAAGCTAAAATTCAGAAAACATTCTGACAGTCTTGTGTGCAAGTTGGCAGGTAGGTGACATGAGATAAATAATTCCATTGAACTCCTCTGCTTTCTAGCAACAAGATGTTGAAGGAAGAATCTGGAGTTCTTAGTGGTGTGCAGCTGTTAATAGAATCACAAAATGGTAGGGGCTGGAGGAGACCTCTGGAGTCCAACCCCACCTGTCAAAGCAGGGTCACCTAGGGCAGGTCACACAGGAACACATTCAGATGGAAGGCAGCTATAAGGTCCCCCTGGAGTCTTCTCTTCTCCAGGCTGAATGATTTCAACCTGTCCTTACAGCAGAGGTGCTCCAGCACTTGCATCATCGTTGTGGTCTTCTCTGGACTCGCTCTAGCAGCTATGTGTCCTTCTTCTGGGGACACCAGAATTGGAGGTGGGGTTTCAGGAGAGCAGAGTCAAGGTACAGAATCCCCTCTCTTACCTTGCTGCCCACACTTCTCTGGGTGCAGTCCAACAGACAGCTGTGTGCTGGGCAGCAGGAGGGCACTGCTGGCTCCTGAGGAGCTCCTCCTCAGAAACACTCCCCAGATCCCTTTCCTCGGGTCTGCTCTCAACCTACTCTGAATCCTGCCTGGATTTGCACCTGGAGTTGGCCCCATCCAGATGCAGCACCTTGCGCTTTAACTTGTTAAACCTCATTCAGTTGTCACTGGCCCTCTTCTTAAGCCTGTGAAGGTCCTTCTGGATCCATGTTTCTAAACAGTGCTTGTTTCTTACCCTGGGTGCAATGTTAGGCTTACTGCAAAGAAACTAAATCATAGAAGATTGAGAATTCAGAAGCAGCCTGATGCAATGGGGCCTAACAAGGCACAGAAGGGAATACATAATCAGAATGCCAGGCTGGAAGGGACTTCAAGGATCATCTGATTCAACCTTTCTGGGTGATGGTGTAGTTGAAATGAGCTCACCTAGCCCTCTGCACAGTGTGAGGGAGTCCACCACTTCCCCTGGGAGATAATTCCAGTCTCTGTTCACTTGGGGAAACATTTTTTTCTGCAGTCCAGTGAGAATCTGCCCAGCAGTAACTTGTTCCCATCACTGTCTCTTTTCCACATAACTTCTTGTGAAAAGGGGATCTCCATCCTCCTGGTATCCACCCTTGATGTCCTAGTCCATGACAATAATGTCTCTCTTTACCCTTCTCTTGCCCAGGCTGAACAAACCCAGCTCTATCAGTCTCTCCTCACATGGCAGGGCTGCCAAGCCTCTTATTATTCTTGGGGTTCTTTTCCACACACTTTCCAGCCTGTCCGCATCTCTTTTGTACAAGAGGTACCAAAACGAGAAGCAGTGCTCCAGGATTGGTCTGACCGGTGCTGAGTAGGATGGGACAATGACTTCGTTATCTCTGCTGGTGATGCCCTTGTTGAATATCACTGGCATCTTGTTGGCTTTCTTTGCCCCTGTTCACTCATGCTGAGCTTGTTGTCTACCAAGACCTTCAGGTCCCTCTCCACAGGGCTGCTGCCCAGGCAGGTGGATCCCAGTCTGTGCTGTGTTTCTGGGTTCTGAATTCCCAGTTGCAAGACCCTACACTTGTCCACAGTGAAGCTGATAAGGTTTTTGGTATCTCACTTCTTCAGCCTGTGCAGGTCTTCCTGCAAGGTGGCTCTCCCTTCTGGAGTGTTAGCCTCCCCACTCATCTGATGTCATCTGCAAACTTCATCAGGATGCCCTTGATCCCAACATCATGATCACTCTTGAAGATACTAAAAATCACTGGGCACAGTATTGCTCCCTGGGGCCCACCATTTGTGACTGCCTGCCAGTTAGAAAAAGAATCTGTAAAAACCAGAGATTTTATGGAGATATTTCTCTTTCTGGGTTCAAGATCCAAGCTAAAAGGAAGTAAGGTTTTCTTCAGTAGGTAGAGATTAGGGAAACAGATGAATTGACATAGAAAAGGTGTAAGGCTGGACAGACATCATGCCAGATAAAGAGCAAAGCATAATCAGATGTGGGATGAGTGACCTTAGTCACAGCTGAATGCATGTTGGAATTCATGTTGGATGAAATATGCATTTTTTTATCACTTCCTTCTTATCTCAGCTTTTTTTTGTTTGTGTGTGTCTTGGTTTTTTTTTCTTTTTCCCAGTTTCTGTTATTTCTGTAATGGCCAAGAAGGAATTAGTCTGAAATTTTATGGGATGAATATGAGGTGGTATCTGAATACTGCTTTTGTATCTCAAGATAGCTTAATTGTAGAAAGAGTAATGAAGCTGGGGAAGTGTCTAGAGAAGAGGGCTGGCGAGGAACAGCTGAGGGAGCTGGGGGTATTTAGTGTGAAGAGGAGACTGAGGAGAGACCTCATTGCTCTCTGCAGCTCCCCAAGAGGAGGCTGCAGCCAGATGGGGTTTGGGCTCTTTTCATATGCAACAGATGATAAGACAAGAGGAAATGGCCTCAGGTTGCACTAGGGGAGGTTTAGCTTGGAGAGTATAAGAAAATTATTCACTGCAAGTGTCCTATGAGACTGGAACAGGCTGCCCAGGGAGGTCATACTTGGAGATGTCAGAGACAGAGATACAGTATTGAAGGACATGCATCAAAAGTAGCATGGGCAGTAGTTTGAGGGAGACGATTCTGTCACTATGCTCTGGTGAGACCTCCCCTGTAGTACCTGTATCTCTGGGGGTCCCAGAAAAAGGGGGACATAGATTTGCTGGAGTGGGTCCAGAGGAGGCCATCAAGATGATCAGAGGGCTGGAGAACCTTTCTTG
>VWZI01015268.1:127158-165441 GCA_013396835.1 Psilopogon haemacephalus
AAAAAAAAGTGATTTCTTACAACTTTATTGGTTTGCTCTGGAATAAGTTCTTTTTGCACTTCTTTTTTTTCACTGACAGTTTTTCTTCATTAAACCAGGAAATAGCAGATGCAGAGCAGGTTCTTCTTCAACAGATTTAATGGTGGAGGCTGGTGTAGAGAAACCCCAGTGTCCTCACCGAAACTATTTTCTGCAAGATACAGAATTGCAGAAGCATCTCAGCCTGCTGGGGGTTGGAAGGTACCTCTGCAGATTGCCCAGTCCAACTCCACTGCTAAAGCAGGGGCACCCACAGCAGCTTGCCTGGGATCACAATGACTGAGAGGAGATGGAATCTCTCCAGTGAAGGAGACTTCACCGCCTCTCCAGGCAGCCTGATCCAGGCTTCCAGCACCCTCACATCAAAGGAGTTTCTCCTTCTCTTCAGATGGAACTTCGGGGTTCGTCCTTTTTGTGCCATTTGTCCTGTTCCTGGACACCACTAAGCAGAGCTTGACCCCTCCTCTTGCCCTCCACAGGCTCTTTTGCTCTAGCCAAGGATTGATCAGATCCCATCTGGAGCTGCTCTTCTCTGGGCTCAGCAGTCCCAGGGCTCTAATTGTTTGTTTCTCACAGACATGCTCCAGAGCCCTCAGCACATTCATAGCTTCCACTGGACTCTCTCTGGTAGTCTTTCCAGAACTAGGGACCCCAGAGCTGAACCCAGTACTCCAGATGTGGTGTGACTATGGCTGAGTAGAGGAGAGGGAGAACCTCCTTTAGTGTGCTGGCCACATTCTATTCACCCAAAATGTTTCTATTGTTTTGCAGACAAAAGTGGTCAGAGCTCTGATTCTTCAGGCTTTCCTTCCATAAGCAGATTAAGAGCAGCTCTTTCAGCCTTGGCCATGAAGCTCAGGAAAGAGGCTGAGTCTCTCCTGCACTCATGACACTTACTTAGTCACACTGTGTTTCCTAGCACTATGAGCTAGAGACTCACATTCAGAGCATTCCAAGGTATATAAAAACGTGTGTGTGTGTGTAATTAATGCTAACTGGAAACATGTCTTTATTATGCAGAAATAATCTTGAATTTGTAGTTCTTGGTAACTCAGACATGTCAGACTAAATGCATGTGCTGTGCCCATGATGTAATGAAGGGCACAGAGGCAAAATCTGACTTTTGCAGTTAATGATGATGTTGTATCCACTCAAAATCCACAGCAGCTGAGTCTTTTAACATTGGTTATGTCTAGGTTTTGAATACGATCAGGGGGTTGGAGCACCTCTGCTATGAGGGCAGGCTGAAAGACCTGGGGTTGATCAGTCTTGAGAAGAGAGTGCTCCAGTGGGACCTTAGAGCTGCCTTCCAGTACCTGAATGGGCTACAAAGGGACTGTTTCCAAAGGCTTGTAGGGACAGAATGAGAGGCAATGGTTTGAAAAGAGAAAAGGGCAGTTTTAGATTGGATGTGAGGAACAAGTTGTGCACCATTAGGGTGCTGGAACACTGCAACAGAATGCCCAGGAAGGTGGCTGAGGCCCCATCCCTGCGGATATTCAAGGTCCAGCTGGAGAAGGCTATGAGCAACCTGATCTGGTGGAGAATGTCCCTGCAGGGAGGCTGTACTGAATGGCCTTTTCCAACCCAGACCATTCTATGATTTTATGATTCTGTGTTTTTTCTGACAAGTTTTATTTGAGTAGCCGGCCCCTGCCAAAGCAGATAAGTAGTTAATAAACAAAGAAATGCATTATTAACGATTATTAAATGCTGATAATGATTTCTGCACCTTTCTGATAGCAATTAAAGTGCCAGAATATCCTTTTGTGTTGTTATTGATAGGAGTGAGATTATGGAATAAGGGCAATACAGAATAAGAGGTGATCTGTGTAGCTGATTTACACAGAGGTTCCTCAGTCCTTCCTGACTCGTCATCATCCAGAGGAATGATGTACAAAGTGCTGTTTAGCGCATGATGACCATCCAGGTCGGGTGAGGCCAGATTGGATGAGGCCTTGAGCAACCTAGGCTACTGGGAGGTGTCCCTGCCCATGACAGAGGGCTTGGGACTGGATGGTCTTTAAGGCGCCTTCCAACCCAAACCATTCTGTGAACCTATGAACCTTATCTTATGGTAGATAAGGAAATGCTTCTCATGAAATTAAAAATTGCTTGCCACTTAACTTTGTTGTAGTGACTTTGAAGCACAGTCAGTTCCCATTAGCTGCACCAAGGAGGAGCTGACAGCCACTGGGATGCCCAGAGTGGCTGAATTCCTTGCGGGTAGGTGTTCCCAGCACGTGGAGCTTTGAGAAATGGAAATGATCTGAAGAAAGCAGTTTCAGCCAGGCAGTAGTAACTGGAGTGGAAAATTCTGCTTATGCAATATTGAAGGCACAGCTACAGTACTCAACTTTTGTGGTATTATTTTGCTGTGTGGAAGCTGGTAATGTTTCATGTCATGCTGTGAAACCTTCCACTGCTGATGTTCTGCTGCTTCCTTCTTGCCATGACGCTTGGATTTAATTTCATCTGGAATTTAATTTCAATCTGGAATGCTGCTTTATTGCACCTGACAGGGACCTCAGCACATGGGCAGGCAAATCTCCAGCTACCCCTGTCACTCCTCTTACACAACTCCCGTCACATTTCCCTTTTCCGTAGTTTCGGAAGTGTTGATGCCTCTTTTGCTTTGTGCTGGGGAAAAAACAATGCTTTTTGATTATCTTATCAGCGTGTTTTGGCAGAATATTGAAGTGGAACAGCAAGTCAACAGAGCTGTCACCCCATGGTTCAATGACTCGGAAAAGAACACTACTTCAATCTAGTTCGTATCTATTTCCAAAATACACTTCTAAGCATAGGAGAATGTCAGGGAGGTTTGTTTAACTGTATTGCTAGAGGCTTTATTTGTTCGTTTTTGGAAAGGGGGATGTGTCACAGGCATAGATTTTTATTTAAACTGCTGGCTGAATTCAATTTTGTCATTAAACGGTGTCCAATTTAGGTTGTGTTCATCTGAAGCAATTGTTTTCTGAAGCAGAGGGTTCTTCACATTTCTTAAAAAGCCTGAGCTGCTGGCACAAGGTTGTGCTGCTTATGATATATAAAGCATAGGAGAGCAGCAAAGCCATTGATTTCAAAATTCTTGACAGCAAGGGTGGGGAGACACTGGAACAGGTTGCCCAGGGAGGCTGTGGAAGCCCCCTCCCTGGAGGTGTTGAAGGCCAAGTTGGATGAGGCCTTGAGCAACCTGGGCTCGTGGGAGGTGTCCCTGTCCATGGCAGGGGATGGAACTGGGTGGTCTTTAAGGTCACTTCCAATTCAAACCATTCTGTGTTTCTATTATTTCTTGATGTCTTTGACTGACTGATAGAAATATTCAGGGTTCTGAAGGTAATCATGGTGATGTAAGAGGGTGGTAGATAATTCTGACCATTGAAAGTGGTGGTAGTCTTCAGGGTCTCAGTCTAGGAGAAGTTACTGAGTATAGCCTGAAACTTTGTGGTTTGTGAGAAGATAGCACAAGTTATGTGACTGATTCTCATCTTTCACCCAGAAATTGCTAGTCTGACTTCTACAGATTTACCCCCGACTTGGGTAATGCCTGGACCAGGAGCAGATTCACTGTCTTTTGGTTTTGTAGTGTGTTTTTGACAAACTGAGAAATTGTATGATGTGGGAAAGGTGCTGATTTTAGCCATCTGTCATTTTTGAAGTGGCCTCATTTTTTTCTTGCATGCTGAGGTGGAATTGGATTTTCACCAGTAAACACCTCCTGTGGTAGAAGCATTTGATGTACAAAAACTGGGGTAGCTTTTTCCTTCATTATTTATTATTCCCTTACATTCTGCGTTTCTGTGATTACTGGAAAATAGTAGAGGAAATATTAAATCCTCTCCATCAGATACCTTGCAGCCATTTCACATGCTCTTGAGGATGCTGAATACCAGCCACAGTGAAGTGCCTCTCAGGGTGTGAACAGCAAAGGTGAAAGAATTGCCTAGGTCTCATCCTTTTGAATCACAAAGGATTCAGCAGTGTAGAGCTTCATGACATAGAATTATAGAATGGTAGGGGTTGGAGGGGACATCTGGGAATCAGTGGGTCCAACTCAAGATAGCTTCAGCCAGAGCTCCCAACTGTTCTGTAATTTTTATGGGGTTTTTTTTAGAATTTTCTTTTCTTTATGTGCAGCAGAAATGGCAAATAAAGAAAAAAAACAAACAGACCCAAGCAAATAAACAAACAAACAAAAAAACCCAACCACAAAACTACAAATCTTTAGGAAAAAATGCATGTAAAACTGAAAAAATAACAACAAATTCAATTTATGAAATAATTTTGATACCTTCAGAATAATTTTTAGTTTGTACATGGATTCAGAATTTCCATGACAAGTATTCTGAGAAGTAATAACTTCTGTGCTTTCCCTTCATCTGGCTTGATGATTAATCAGCCCATTAGCTGCTATTACAGAATACAGAATGTTTATCCTGGGCAACATGAAGTGCAGATATGGAATTCATCTTTGACATANGCAGCAACAACAAAACCAACAACAACAAAAAAAGAACACACCACAAAACAAACAAACAAAAAAACCAAACCACAGCAGCAAACCTTTTAATTATAAAAAATAAATTTCTAATACTCACCTTGAGTATTAGAAGCTCCCCAGGGACATGTCACACAAGCTAACACAATGAGGTATTTTTTACTGCTAAGATGCACAGAAATTGGTCANCAAATGGATGACAGGATAGGTACAGTGCATAAGGCAGTACCGAACAATTTCAAACAACTTAGCCCAAGTAGCCAAAGCCGAACAGCAAGCTTCTGGAAAGATTCTTGAGGTGCAATACGGCGCTTGCCCTGTAGGTGGCGACGGGAGGGTCCTTTCTGCTGAGTCAGCAAGCGCCATGAGTTACACGGCAAAGGCAACCAAAGCAAAGCGCTTCAGTATCACAAAGAGGCGTTTTAGAATATTTACTCACAAACTGGCACCTCCGGATTTCTGGGGCTGCATTATACATCCAGACAGTACCCAAAACCCTTGGAGGGATGCTGTTGGTGGTGCGGTAACCTTTGGAAGCTTTTGGAGTTTCCCCAGGACTCTGGCAGGGTGCTGGGGCTTGCACGGTCTTCTGACCTTGTCACGGTTCCTTCTCAGGTGGACAATGCCCTTTCCAGGGCTCTGGACTTGAGCACGGAGGTTCACAGGTGTGCAGGCAAGCACGGTGTCTCGCGACGTGGCAGTAACCTGCCCTCTGTCACCACACAGGCTGCAGTGAGGCCTGGTGTAAGCACACTCTCCAGCTAGGAGCAGCTTACCACTTTCACTGGCCATAGCTGCTATCTATAGTAGCAATAACACAGCTTGCTCGGGAGAGATTTGCTCTTCCAGTAAACCCCTTCTGGTTAAATCCTTTCTTCTTCATGGTCCAGGCTGCTGCTACCTGCCAGTGGGGTTGTTCGTGCTAAGGCTGGCCGGGGGTTTCTGGCAGCTTTTGGCAATGACTCTTGCCTGTGGCACGAAGGCACTTAATGCCTCTCCCTGGTAAACTGAGGCACAGCAAAGCTTCCAGGTAGGCAGGCTTGAAGCATCAAAGCGCCTTATTACACAGCAAGTCTGGTCTGAAGCAGCAAGGCTTGCTGGTCCCCAAGGCTTGTCAAGGCAAGGCAAATTGAGGCAAGGCAGCATGGCATGGCAGGTGGATTACTACTTTGCCCATATTTATCAATTGCCTGAGTAGTGATTGCTCTGTTGGACAACAGAGGTTAGCCAATCAAAATGGCACTTTGCCAAAACTGCCCATATTAGGCAAAGCCATGGGCCTGCGTTAGCCATATTTGGGAGAACCTGGGCCTACGCCTGAGGCAAGTATACCACAGGGTGTGAACAAGAGCAGACTCACTGTCTTCAAGTCTTTTGTCATCTTTACCACATTGCTCCCCATTCCAGCAGAGGGAAGAGGGAGCAGGGGGTCAAGCCTCTACCAGCCAGGACACGTATTAAGCCTGCTTCCACAACAGAGGTTCAATGTGGCCAAGTGCTGACTGCTGCAGGCACTTGGGTCACAACAACCCCATGAAGGCTCCAGGATTGGGGCAGAGGGGCGGGAATGTGCCCAGCAGAAAAGGCCCTGAGGGTGCTGTTTGACAGCGGCTGGAGATGAGGCAGCAGTGCCCAGGTGGCCAAGAAGGGCACCAGCATCCTGGGCTGGATCAGCAATGGTGTGGGCAGCAGGAGCAGGGCAGGGATTGTGCCCCTGTGCTGGGCACTGCTGAGGCTGCACCTTGAGTGCTGAGGTCAGTTCTGGGCCCCTCCGTCCGAGAAGGACACTGAGGGGCTGGGGCAGGTCCAGAGAAGGGCAGCAAAGATGGGGAAGGTTCTGGAGAAGAGGACTGGGTAGGAGCATCTGAGAGAGCTGGGGGTGTTTAGTGTGGAGAAGAGGAAGCTGAGGGGAGACCTCATTGCTGTCTGCAGCTCCCTGAGAGGAGGCTGCAGCCAGGTGGGGGTTGGGCCACCTAGTATCGGGTGATAGAAGGAGAGGAAATATCCTGAAATTGTGCCATGGGAGGGCTAGATTGGACATAAGCAACAATTTTTGTGCAGCAATAGTGGTCAGGGGTTGGCACAGGCTGCCCAGGGAGGTGGTGGAGTCTCAAGAAACATGTGAACATGGAACGTGGGGACATGATTTAATGGCCATGGTGGTGTTGGGTTGATGGCTGGACTGGATAATCTCAGAAGGCTATTCCAAACAAAACAATTCCATGAATCTGTGCCTTAAGTCTGAAGTGGGTTTCAGCTGGAGATTTAAGTGGAGCGCAGGCTCTTGAAGAACTCCTAGATGTCTAGCTGAAAGTGAAAGCAGCTCCTGCTGTAGCCCTCGCTGCTCAGTAAGAGAAGAGCCCAGGAGGGTTTGGCATCTGTGAAATCAGAGTGCATCTGAGGACAAGTACATCACCCAGACCTCTGTTCTCACCTCTGCATCTGGGCTGTGTTCATGACAATCTCCATTGTTTAACCTCTATGTTGAGTTCACTGTGTGCATTGCACCGAACAATCAATTCCACTTAAAACAGGTTAATTTTAACTTTATAGGAGATTGTAGAGTCCCAGAGTTTAGTTTAGTTTAGTTTAGGGAAAAAAAATCTATAAAGTAAAAATCATGACAGACTGTTACTGAAAATTAATTGAAACGACTTAGTTCAGATGCTGCATTCTGTAGGCAATTTCACCTATGTGACAGTGTGGTTCATTCCTTTTCTGGCCTTTGTCAGGAATTTCAACATTGTTGTTAAAGTTTTAATAAATCTCTAATAAATTTAAAGCCCTTCTGTATATTTAGACACTGAAAAGTGTTGGGTTGTTAGGCTTGGTGTCACCATCCTGCAGCAGTCGGTATTAAACAGCCTCCATGGCTCACAAAAATGTCTTGTTGTGATGGTTTGGGTTCTTTTCCCTAACTACAGCTGGAACCTAGAACTTTAGAAAATTTAATTTTTAAGCTTTTCATTGGTTAGGGAAATTGGGCTTTCCTGAACGCTTTCCAATTTGTTGTTTTAGCATTTCTTGCTTTAGTCCTTTATGACAGACCAAGAGAAAAATGTTTCCCTTTTTTTTCTTTTTTATTTGATTGCTTATTTTTTTTACTAGTTGCCATTTTCACTTCTGAAAATCTTAATTAAAAAAAAAAAAGTCCTTGAAAATAATATTTGGGTTAGACCTCTAAGATCATTAAGTCCAGGCTTGAAGCTAAAGCTGTTAAACCATGTCTCCAAGTGTCATGTTCACACATGTCTTGAACACCTCCAGGCTCCTTGGGCAGCCTGTTCCAATCTCTGACCACTCTTGCAGCTGATAAATTTCTCCCCTGGCACAATTTCAGGCCATTTCCTCTCCTTCTATCACCTGAGACTAGGGACGAGAGCCCAACCCCCACCTCACTGCAACCTCCTCAGCCTCCTCTTCTCCACACTAAACAGCCCCAGCTCCCTCGGCTGCTTCTCCTCAGCCCTCTTCTCCAGACCCTTCCTCACCTTTGGTGCTCTTCTGTGGACCTACCCCAGCCCCTCAGTGTCCTTCTGGGAGTGAGTGGCCCAAAACTGAACCCAAGATCCAAGGTGTGCCCTCACCAGTGCCCAGTGATTGTCCCCAGCTCTTGCTGGCGATGCTAGTGGTGATGCAAGCCAGGATTCTGGTGGCCCTTTTGTCCACCTGGGCACTGCTGCTTCACCTTCAGCTGCTGTCAGCCAACACCCCCAGGTCTGTTTCTGCTAGGCTTCTGCTGGGCAATTTTTCAGCCACTCTGCCCCAAACTTGGAGTGTGTGCTGGTTTGACCTAATTGGAGAATTTGAGTGAGAAATTAGTCTGTAGGCTGAGAAATGAAAACACATGATGTCACTTCACTCACAGCTTTACTGAGAAAGAAAAAAAAAATGTTTTAAGAGTTGTAACCCAAATATAGATAAGTCAGACTGCTCCAGGCCTCTCTGGGCTGTGGCTGTTCCTTGCATAGCTCCGTTTCCATGCCTTTTGTAGCTAATTCTCAATAATTCCACTAACCTCTTTCCTACTGCTAATCCCCCTGGCCGATCTACCTCTGCCGATCTGCTGCATCAACAGGTGGTGAGATAAGATTGGGGAGGGGGGAAAGGTGATAGGGGTGGTTAAAAACCCCTCTTAGGGATTTTGGTCTCTGGGAGGGGAGTGGTGTTTCTGTATTACCTTTTCACTGTATATGTCTGTAAATGTCTGTTATACATTGTAAATATCTGCTTGTATATTGTGCGTAGCTGTAAACATAAAGCTTCATTTACCAACTTCCAGATGTTCTGAGTTCTAGCCTGGGTTATATCAAGGCGGGGGCGGGGGGGGAGGTAACTGCTAAACCACCACAGAGCGTTGAATCATAGTTGCATTTATGGTAGCAACCTGCATTCTTAATGGCGTGCTTCAAACAGTGCTGTTCTGGACTAGAAGCTCTGGCTTGACTTTCTAATATTTAGGGAATATTAATATATATTTGCTTTTTATTTCATTTATGTGCCTGTGTATGTCCTGTGGGTTGTGATATGGCTCATGCAAGTGTTTGTAGAGTCTTTGGGCAGTTCTCCAAAAATGTTAAAAAGAAAGCGAAGTTAGAAAGGAAGTGAATTTTTAAAAGGGAAATTAAGGTAGAAAGAAAGTGAAGTTCTGATGCAAGAAAGAAAAAAAGGCGTTGAAAAGGAGGTGATAAAGGGAAAAGAAGAGACCAAGATGGCATTGTTTCAACTGAGGAATTGTGATGCATAGAGGGGAAGGGAGAGGAGGAAGATGCAGGGACCTTGCCAGTGTTGGGAGAGACCATGCTTATTTCATGCTTGCAGACTCCTGTGGAAGGGCCAGGAAAAGGAAGGAAACTTTTGGTGTTTATTATGTACTTCAGAACTCTTCTCTTTTGCATAACCTTGGGTTTTTCGGACTGAATAGTCTCCAGAGTTCCCTTCCAACCCTTTATTGTGACTGCTGGGGACAAGGATGAGGATCAGGCCAATATTGCATGTTTCTGGCTGTATTGCAGAGGTAGGATGGAAATTCACTACTGTTGATCTTGTATCCTTCTGTGGTCGGTATGTTAAAAAGAAAGAGAGAAAGAAAGAAAGAGAGAAAGAAAGAAAGAAAGAGAGAGAGAAAGAAAGAAAGAGAGAGAGAAGAAAGAAAGAAAGAAAGAGAAAGAAAGAAAGAAAGAAAGAAAGAAAGAAAGAAAGAAAGAAAGAAAGAAAGAAAGAAAGAAAGAAAGAAAGAAAGAAAGAGAAAGAAAGAAAGAAGTGAGTCATGTGAAAGAAGGTGGTGGGTGCCTTCTGTGAGAATCTTGCAAGGTCTCCTGATAATTTCAGGCACATCTCAGCAATTACTTGTCAAGGAGAGTGCTAGAAGGTAAATGCTGAGATATTTCAAGAAAGACACTCCCAACAAGTCAAAGCACATCTCACCACTGTCTCTGCCTGTTCTGGCCAAGATCATGGCTGCGTGAGGGGTGAGCCTGTCACCGTGTGGATTGGCCAGCAAGAACAGATCTTGCGGCACAGCTTTGTGTGTGAGGGCTCAGAGCTGTGACTGGAACAGAGAGAATAAGCCATGTGTCAAAATGCCTTTATCTTTGTGCATTGCTGGGTGAAAAACTGGCTGAAGGCCAGGCCCAAAGAGTGGTGGGGAATGGAAGTAACTCCGGGTGGTGGCGGGGCACCAGTGGTTATCCTCGGAGCTCAGTGCTGGGCCAGTTCTCTTTAGTGTCTTTATCAATGATCTGGGTGAGGGGAGTGAGGCTCCTTCAGGCAGTTTGCAGGTGACACCAGACTGAATGGCAGAGTTGATCTGCTGGAGGGCAGGAAGGCTCTGCAGAGGGACCTGGCTGTGCTGCATCCATGAGCTGAGGTCAATGGGATAAGGTTCACTGAGGTCAAGTTGCTGAGTCCTGCCTTTGAGTCACAATAACCTCATGAACGCTCCAGAATAGCTGGAAAGTGCCCATCAGAAATGTCCCTGGGGGTGCTGTTTGACAGCAGCTGGGTGAGGCAGCAGTGCCCAGGTGGCCAAGAAGGGCACCAGCATCCTGGGCTGGATCAGCAATGGTGTGGGCAGCAGGAGCAGGGCAGGGATTGTGCCCCTGTGCTGGGCACTGCTGAGACCTTACCTTGAGTGCTGGGGTCAGTTTTGGGCCTCTCCCTCCCAGAAGGACACTGAGGGGCTGGGGCAGGTCCAGAGAAGGGCAGCAAAGATGGGGAAGGTTCTGGAGAAGAGGACTGGGTAGGAGCATCTGAGGGAGCTGGGGGTGTTTAGTGTGGAGAAGAGGATGCGCAGTGGAGGCCTCATTGCTGTCTGCAGCTGCCTGAGAGGAGATTGCAGTGGGTTGGGGATTGTTTGCTTCCCTCAGTCTACAGGATGAGAGGAAATGGCTTCACAGTGCACTATGGAGATTTAGGCTAGACAGGAGGAACAAATTCCTCCCCTAAAGGGTTGTCAGGGCCTGGCTCAGGCTGCCAAGACCTTGATGGAGTCCCCACCCTTGGAGGGCTTTGAGAGGTGTGTGGATGTGGTTCTTAAGTACCTGGTTTAGTGGCGACCTGGCAGTGATGGATTAATGTTCGGCCTGGATGGTCTGGAAGGTCTCTACTGACCCGAGCAATCCTGTGATTTTTGTGTGGCTTTTGTTGGGCTTTGGCTTTTTTTGTGCCTTAAAGAGAAAGGGAGGTAGCAGAAAGGGAAACCACCAAAGGTTACTGTTGAAGTGGTATAGCTCCCAGTGCACATGTGGTCTTTGAGATGTTGCCGTCACACTGCTGGGTTGTTCTGATATTTTCTTTGCTTACAGAGGACATATAATCTCCTAATAAAATATTAATAGCACTGGTCTTAAAAGATTTAGCTCTTAGCATGAGAAGACGTAGCTGTAGTGCTCAGTGTGTATAATACATGAAGTTCCTCTATGTGCTGTGTGTGGATGATGGATACAGTTGTGGTGCTCCAAGCCTACTACTTATGGACAAATGTGTTTAAAATTATTTTGCAGAAGCTTAGACATACCAAGAAACATAATTTCTGTCATTTGCCATTTAGGACAGAAATGTGGCCTGAGAGTCCCTTGCATTCTGTGTTCCGTTATTACCATTGTTTTAATATTTTATGATACACTTTATTCAAATAACCACTCTAAGAACCTTTCCTTTGCCCTGGTGTAAAGGCAGAATAAGAGCAGCAGCCACAGCTTCATTTAATGTCTTTTTATTTCCTCCACTCCTCATTTCCCTCATAACTCTGTATAAAAAAACCACACATTTTTGTACTGCAGTAGCTGAGAAAATCATAACTCATTATTCAGTGCCTAGACTCCTCCCATGAGGTGGTGAGGCACTGGAGCAGGTTGCACAGAGAAGTTGTGGAGGCTCCAAGTATGGAAGGGTTGAAAGCCAGGCTGGATGAGGCTTTGAGCAACATGGTCTAGTAGCAGGTGTCATGGCAGGGAGTTGGCAGTGGATGATCTTAAGACCATTAAAATCTTAAGACCATTAAAAATTAACTTGTTTGGTGTGAGGGTGCTGGAGAGTTGCAGCAGGCTGTCCAGAGAGGTTTTGGAGTCTTCTTGTTTGCAGAACTTCCAAACCTTGATGGCCATTGTGATCTTGGGCAAGCTGCCGTGGGTGCCCCTGCTTTAGCAGGGGGGTTGGGCTGGATGATCTCCACAGGTCCCTTCCAACCCCACCATGCTGGGATTACATGATTCTAGATTTCATCACTGTTGAATAAATCCAGGTTTAGACAGTACTGTCAGTGACTAGTCCATAAGAGGTTTGTAAGCTCTGATGTGTCTTTTTCTGCTTTTTGCGGGCCAGGAGTTTGTGTGAGTGTAATTTTAAATAGAGGTTGTATAATAAATTCTAGTGTCAAAGAATTGTTTTTCAAGGAAGATTAAAATAATAAAGTTAACCATTCAGATGCCAACCAGCTTTTGGCTTGTTTTGGCTTGAAAGAGGTTGCTGTTTCAGCCTAGGTGGCAGATGTGTGCTGGGCTGCACCCAGAGGAGTGTGGTCAGCAGGGCAAGAGAGGAGATTCTGCCCCTTAGCTCTGCTCTCCTGAGATCCCAACTCTAATCCTGCCTCCAGTGCTGGTGTCCTCATCATGAGAAGGACACAGAGCTGCTGGAGAGATTCCAGAGGAGGCCACAAAGATGATTCAAGGGCTGGAGCACCTCTGCTATGAGGCAGCTGAGGCAGCTGTGGATGTTCAGCCTGGAGAAGAGAAGACTCCAGGGCAACCTTCTAGCTGCCTTCCAGTAGCTGAAGGGATTCTGCAGGAAGGCTGCAGAGGGACTTTTCCTGAGGGTATCTAGAGACCCTCAAGGGTTTAGAGACCTACACAGGGGAACGGTTTGAAGCTGAGGTAGAGGAGGATTAGACTGGAGCTGAGGAAGAGGGTGGCGAGACTCTGGAACAGGCTGCCCATGGAGGCTGTGGATGCCTCCTTTCTGAAGGTGTTCAGTGCCAGGTTGGATGAGGCCTTGAGTAGCAGAGTCTAGTTGAGAAGTGTCCCTGCCCATGGTGGGGAGGTTGGAGGTCTGAGGTCCTTTCCAACCTGGGCCATTCTGTGCTTCTATGAACTATCACACTGATGACAAAAGCGGGCTTCTTCATGATGAACTATGAGCTTTGAGGTGGTTGAATGGAACCTGGCCTTGTTTTAGTTCAACAGGAAGGCTATGCTCCAGAAAAACACACCTTACACGAAACTTGGAGTAACATTTTTGCATTTTCATTGCTTTCTCCTGCAGAGGGCAAATTGTGTTGGAACAAGTAATGAAGATTTACCCTCTGAGGACCCCGGAATGTACCAGCTGGACGTTACTCTCAGAAGAGGACAGCACCTAGCAGCAAGGGACCGTGGAGGTGAGCATGCTGGTGAACACTGCCTTAACTTTGGGAAGTGACATACCCGTTGGGTAAATATGTGAAGGAATCAAAGCTGCAATCGAGGTCTGAATTGTGTGTGTTTTGGTTAAACTCTGCTTAAAACTGTCCAGAGGTTCAGAAGTTCTATGACTCTAAACTAGACAGTAAAAGGAGGTGCAGCCAGCTAACGCCACACAGGAGTGGAATTAAGATTTAGCTAATATGGGTTTAATTCTTCTGCCATCTGATTGTACTTTCTTTCACCAAGGTAGTGCCAAAGGGAGCAGCTGAGGCAACTCATTGTGTCAAATATTGGGGTACTCCCAAGCACAAATCCAGACTGGGTAGAGAATGAGTAGAGAACAGCCCTGAGGAGAAAGACTTGGGGATGATAGGGGGTGCAAAGCTGGACATTAGCTGGCACTAGAGTACTGCCAGCCCAGAGCCAGCCCTGCCCTGATCCCCAGCAGCATGGGCAGTAGGTACATGGAGGGGATTCTGCCCCTGCTGGTCTCTGCTGAGATACCTCTGTAGTGCTTGGGCCAGCTCTGGAGTACCAACACAGATACATGGAACTGTTAGAATGAGTCCAGAGGAGGCCCCAAAGATGATCAGAGGGCTGGAGCACTCCTGGTGTGAAGCCAGGCTGAGAGACGTGGGAATATTCAACCTGAAGAAAAGGGCTCCAAGGAGACCTTAGAGCAGCCTTGCAGTGCCTGAAGTGGCTCCAGGAGAGGTGTGCAGGGACTTTTGACAAAGACCTGGTATGACAAGACAGTTGGTCGTGGCTTCAAACAGGAAAAAGCTGGATTTGGATGAGGCATTAGGAGGAAATTCTTGACAGCGAGGGTAGTGACACTCTGGAACAAGTTGCTCAGAGTTGTAGAAACCCCAAGCCTCGAGTTTGCAAAGGCAGGTTGGGGCTGACCTTGAGCAAGCTGATCTAGTGGGAGATGTTCCTGCCCATGGCAGTGGATTGATCTTTCAGGTCCCTTCCAACCCAGTCCATTCTGTGATTTAGAGGCCATTTTATTTAAAGGTCCCTGCTCCTTAGGCAGGCTGTGCTTTTTGTCTGTGTTTGAGTAAAGACGATTTGGGAAGAGGCTACTGGAGTGTTGTCTTTTTTTTTTCCCTGCAGAATGGTCAGCTTTGTTTAAAAGAGATGCAGATTTCGTTGTCATTGTCAACAACTGCAATTGTCCAGTGTAAGATGTAGAGTGGGAAAATACGTCCATGCTTCCTTCCTGCTCTGGCCAAGCCATGCTGCCATGGTTTTGCTCTCTGCAATACTGAGGTGGTTTCTTTTCTTGCAGCCTGACTGTGGTGACAGTCAGGTCTCATAAAAGGTGGCCAGGTCTCATGCAGGGTTCTGGCAGCAGTGTTACATACCTGATGGTGATGGAGGAGATTTGTAGATTTGTCCATCTGTTATGTAGAAAGTGAAGGAAAGAGCAGAGAGAAGTAGTGAGAAACCAGCTGCACACTCTTCTGATATGCCGTAGCAGCAGTGTTCATCTGGGCAAGCCCCTTTGGAGAATTGTGGAGATGTTTTGGTGGCAATAGACCTTTAAGATCATCAAGTCCAACAGTTCACCCAGAACTGCCAGCTCACCCCCAAACCATATCCCTCAGCATCGCATCTACACAGTTTTGAAAGCCCTCTAAAGATGGGGAGTCTACCACTGCCCCGGGCAGCTTGGGCCAGGGCTTAACCACACTTTCTGTGAATAAATGTTTCCTAGTGTTGAGTTTAAACCTCCCAAATCCTGAAGGTCTTAAAGTCCACTGGAGAATGAGCTTTGCCTCTTTCTGCTCTCAGCTTGACACAGTGCCTGTTCATTCTGCCAGGTCCCTCACCATGCCTGCACCTCTCCATCCACCAAATAGCTCATGTTAGAACCATAGAATCACAGAACTGTCAACTCCAACCTCCTCCCTAGAGCTCACAACCCCACCACAGTTGCTAAGCCACTGACACTAAACCACATCCTTTCACACCACATCCAGGGGTCTTTTAAACACCTCTACGAGTGGAGATTCCACCGTCACCCTGGGCAGCCTGGGCCAGTGCCTGAGAAATTCTTCAGAGGAAAAAAAGTCCCTAATATTATCCAACCTGAACCTCCCCTGGCACAACTTGAAGCTGTTTCCTCTTGTCCTGTCACTTGTTGCATGTGAGAAGAGCCCAACCCCCACCTGGATCCAGCCACCTTTCAGGGAGCTGTGGAGAGCAATGAGGTCTCCCCTCAGCTTCCTTTTCTCCACACTAAACACTCCCAGCTCCCTTGGCTGCTCCTCCCCAGCCCTTTTCTCCATTGCCCGCCTTTGTTGCACTTCTCTGGACAAGCTGCAGCCCCTCAGAAGACATGGACACATGGGAAAATATCACAGGAAGAAAGAGCTTGCAACCAGGTTTTCTATGACACTGACAACTCTTTCGCTGCTGTTATGGATGCAGAAACCAAGCATACACGTCCTTCTTGGAGTGAGGGCCCCTAAACTAAACCCAGCATTCAAGGTGTTTCCTCACCAGTGCTGAGGTCTGCATGGAGTGTCTGTCTTCTAATGTGGCTTTCTTTCTCTGTCATGGCCAAAAATTCTTAATGACTCGGCGAGATCCTCACCTGTTGGTGATGCCCTACTGTGCCCTTAAAAACCTCAGAGGGAACAGCTCACCCCTTTGCGTGAAAAAAATGTCAGTGCAATGTTTGCACCCTACTGATCTCTTGTTATTCCTGGTATTTTAGTAAGCATCTGACCCATTTATGTTTCTTTTACCACACTGTGACCTTTGGGTTCTTTTCTCCATCCTAAGAGGAAGGAAACACTCCAGGAAACTGCATGGTAGCCTTCTAAGAGGGTGTCTGAATGCTCTTACCTACCTAAGGACTTCAGGAGGAGTCCATTCCCACAGGAAGGTGAAGCATCTCAAGTAAATTGTGGGATGATTAAGCAAATGGAGAGCACAGTTAGCAGCCATTCCGTGGCATTTTACAATGAAAATTTCTGCAAAAATCCCAACATAAACCCACTGCTGATACCTCTGGAGACAGAGACAGTTGCTGTGAATTTCCCCATGGCAAGGTCTGGCAGAAGCTGCCTGTGATAGCTGGCTCTGTGCCACACTCAGCAGAACCTGGCAGGAACAGGCATTTTTCAGATGCTGCTGTCAGGAGGCTCATACACACTATACCAGCTTCCTCACAACCCTGCTGCTGAGGCATCCAAATAAAAGATTTTCTTTTCAATTTTTAATTTTTTTCTTGGAGCTGCAGAGTGCTTTCAGCGAGAAGAGAATCATAGAATCAGAATGGTTTGGATTGGAAGGGACTTTAAAGATCATCCACTTCCAAACCCTCTGCCATGGGCAGAATCACCTCCCTCCAGCCCAGGTTTCACAAAACCTCATCCAACCTCCACGGAGGCGGTATCCACAGCCTGCTTGGGCAACCTGTTCCAATGTCTCTCCACCCTCACTTTCAAGAATTTTTTCCTCCTCTCCAGTCTCAGTCTCCCACCTCCCAGCTCAAAAACCATTTCCCTAACCCTGGCACTGCCAGCCCTTGTCCAAAGTCACTCCCCAGCTCTCCCGGAGCCCCCTTCAGGTAGTAGAAGGCTTCCCTAAGGTCTCCCTGGAGGCCTAGCTCTTTCAGCCTGTCGCCAAAGGAGAGGTTCTCCAACCATCATCTTCATGGCCTCCTATGGACCCTCTCCAGTTCCATAACCTTCTCCTGTAGACATCAGACCTGGAGGCAGGGCTGCAGGTGGGGTCTGAGCAGAGCAGAGGAGCAGAATCCCCTCCCTGTGCTGCTGCTCTCCCTGCTTTGGCTGCAGCTCAGCACACAGCTGCCTGCTGGGCTGCCAGTGACCATTGCAGGCTCCTGGGGAGTTTGTCACCACCTGACACCCCTAAGGCCTTCCCCTCCAGGCTGCTCTTGAGCCACTCTGCACCCAGCCTGGATTCGTGCTGGAATTGCCCTGACCCAGCTGCCAGACCTTGTCCTTGATCTTGTTGAACTTCATGAGGTTGGCATGGGTCCACCTCTCCAGCCTTTCCAGGTGCCTCTGGATGGATCCCTTCCCTCCAGCCTGTCGTCGGGGCCACACAGCTTGGTGTCACCTGCAGCCTTGCTGAGGGTGCCTCAGTTCCACTGTCCATGTCACCAACAAAGATGTTAAACAGCACTGGTCCCAGTAGTGACCCCTGAGACCCAGCACTTGTCACTGGCTTCCATTTGGGTGCTGAGCTGTTGGCCACAAAGGAGTGTGGCCATGCAGCCAATTTCTTCTCCAGCCAGTGGCCGCCCCTCAAGTCCATGGTCTTCCCATTTGGTGACCAGGATGTTGTGAAGTACAGTGTCAATCATTTTGCACAAGTTCACATGCACAGGTTTCCTTATACACTGATGCTGTAACTCCACCATAAAAGGCCAGGCAGAATTTGCCTGTGGTGAAGACAGAGAATTTACATCTATGAAGCTGTAGTGACAGTTTTAATTTTTAAAAAAGCTAAATTATAATTGCCCAATTAGAGATTTATTTATGAGAACTGTGGAGCAAATGGAGAAATGTTTATTCATATGACTGAGTGGATGTTAAAAGAGAGGCCTCTTTAGCCTTTTAGATCCACCCTGGATTTTGTGGTTACTTAATTTATTCCTGATCCACTAAAGTTGATCTGTTTGAGTGGAACAGAATGCCCTCTCCTCTAGCAGTCATGTGCATAAAATGATAAATATAATATAACAGAATTCCCTTAAAGTGTCATAGAAAGAAAATCCTCGCCTGCCTTGGAAAAAATACTGTCCAAGGGTTTCTTATTTCTTCTACAAAGGCCATTTGAAGGGCTCACCTCTACAATTAAAAATCGGATCTGAAGAAACTCTCCAGTAGGCACTTATGAACAGCTGTTCAGTGGTGATATTTGGGACATTTTCTTGTGTTCCAATGAAATTCAAAGTACTCATACAAAGTGTAACAGAAACTACTGTAAAAGATAGGCACAGTGGCACAGTGCTGCAGGTTGAGATGATGAAATAGTGGTGACATCCTGGCTCAGGCTGCCCAGAGATGCCCCATCCCTGCAACCATTGTATGCCAGGTTCCCTGACGCTCTAAGCAACCTGCTCTACTTGCAGATGTCCCTAACTGCAGCAGGCTGGATTGGATGACTTTTTAGAGATCCCTTCCGGACCAAACCATTCTGTGACTCCATGATTCCGTTCTCCTTGCCTTCACTGGTAGCACACAGATCCATGAAGCAACTAAATCAAGAGCAGTAGCAAGGTGAAATGGGAGAGTCAGAGTGCAGCTTGCTGGAGCTGAAGATACTGAGATCTCTGCACATGAATGGCATGGGCCATGTGGCCTTCTCCAGCAAGGCTTCAGTTGAGATTTGTCTTGTTTCCAAGTGAGACTGAACAGCATCTGAGCAGATACCCAAACTCCCTGTTCTTTCCAGCCAGAGTCATCCCTGCCCTCCCAAGGGACAAACACTGCCATCAGCTCTAGTTCCACATGGTCCTTCCTGTAGGAAGTCAAATAAATACATAGAAGTGCTTAGATTCCAAGGTAGTAGATGAAAAATGGGAAAACAAGATGATTTCAGAAGCTGGAGATCTTCTCTCATGAACTTCATTTCACAGTGTGAGGCCAGTACGCTATTTCTAGAGAAGTTTTTTGATATCTGAGTAACTTTCTGTGACCCTGTCTGTAGTGATAAAGGGAGAATTCAGAAGGGAGACTGTGAGCTGAAAACTAAAGCATGAGCACAGATCATTCTCCTAAAAAGGGGAATATTTCTTACGAAATATTAAAACACCAAATTCTTAGATGACTTTTTTTTTTTTTTCAGAAAGCAGCACATTGCACCCTGGCTTCACTATTCTGCCACAGGCAGTAAAAAGCTCATGAAGAAATCGCACAGCTTATCCTCTCTCTGGGAATAGGTCCTGTGTGCCGTTTAGCTGACCTCAGGATGCTGTACAAGAAAGAGTAAAATTGATGAAAGAAACAGTAAAATTGCTGTTCAGATTTGGTTTCTGAGGGCGTACCATTAGATAACACTGCTGTGATCACATTGCTGCCACCCTTACTAATTACAGGTTTGGAATGCTTTGGGGTTGGCACATCAACACAGAGAAATTCAGAGCCGTTTCTAGAACAGATTAATCCTGGTCTTTGCTGAGCACTTAGCAAGTGCTGTTACAATTAAAGTGTGTGGAGGGGCGGGGTGGGGGGAAGTGGATTTTCAGAATTTGGTATAGCAAGACAAAAATCCATCTCTCTTGCAACCAAGCCCTGTTTTCCTTCTGTGCCTTCTCCTGCCTGTGCTCCTGTTCTAGCAGCTGAATGCTAAAGCAATGTCTTGAGGTATTGTATGTCTGATTTCATTCCATACAGTATTAAGATTTTGTAGCAGTCTCTCACTCTGTCATCTGGAATCACAGAATTGTTTAGGCTGGAAAAGACCTCAAAGATGAAGTCCAGCCACCAACCTGAAGCCACCATGGGCACTACACCATATCCCAGAGTGTCCCTAGTTGCACTTTTTATCACCTACACTTTTAGACATAACATTTCTAATTGTGAAATATTTCTTCCTTTCTCCTTAAGTTGAAGAAGACATTTTTAAAATGCCATCAATCTCTGTTACTCCAGTCTCTATGGGCTGGTTGCTCCACTGGTGTCTCACTTACTCCAGTCTTTATGGACTGGTTGCTCCGCTGATATCCGACTTACTTTAATCTTTATTCACTGATTTCTCCACTGATACCCTTGCAAAATATTTAGAAAATAAAAGGAGATAAAATGTCACGCAGGGCAGTTGTGTTTCATTGGGACTATCAACTAATCTTAATATCAGACTTAAGAAATGAGCTAAATTTCAATCGGAATACTCTTTCTTGAGATGTATGCCTTCAGCATCCAATCCCATCTGACTTGCTGTAGTCATAGTCTTGGGAAGCTTTCACTGTAGCAAGAAATCAGTTTTGCCATTAGGAGAGGTTAATGGTTCTGCTGTAAATATTCCTTTTCTGATTGTTGTCTGCCATTGATACTGGTTTTTACTTACCATGCAGAGTTTGATGAGCAGGTGTTGCCATCTAACTGAATATATAGTGAAAAAGAGAGCAGTTGTGGGGAATGAACTTTCTGGCTAAGAGCAGTAGAAGTCTGTTGTTAAGAGCTGGCACAAAAACAAGAAGAGTGGAAACCTTTCATTCCTGAGGGCTCTTTCTATCTCTGCTACACCATTTTCTGTGAGGTCTTGTAACTGTAAAAATTCGGAGCCAGTTAGTCCCTGTCTGGAAGTTATTTCAGTGTTAACTGTGTTCAGAATTTGATTTGAGACCTGGAAAACCGAACTGTTCTGTTTCTCCATGGTACAGGCCCATCTGGGCTGCACAGAAGGTCACATATCACTGTTTGTTTTGGTTTTGGTTTTTTTGGTGAAATTATATAAAGCTCTCTGAAAACTATGGCTTTTAATGTTTTGTTTTGTTTCTTATTGGCTTTTGTTATTGTTGTTATGTGCTAAATAGAAGAGTGAATCATGGGCACAATTTATCCCTGAGTAATAATCATCTATACCTGCAGACATGCTCAAAAGATAGATGCAGACAGATGAGAAGTGAAAGGAACTTCAGGAGCAGTTGGTCTCTTTTCACTAGTGTAGTGGTTTAGCAGTTGCCTGCCCCCCACCTTTGATATAACCCTGGCTAGGACTCAGAACGTCTGGAAGTTGATAAATAAAGCTTTATATTTACAGCAATGCACAATATACAAGTAGATATTTACAATGTATAACAGATATTTACAGATATATGCAGTGAAAAGGTAATACAGAAACACCACACCCCTCCTGGCAATCAAAATCCCTAAGAAGGGTTTTCCATCCACCCCTACCAACTTTCCCCACTTACCCAATCTTATCTCACCATCTGTTGATGCTGCAGATAGGTGGAGGTAGATCAGCCAGGGGGATTAGCAGTAGAAAAGAAGTTAGTAGAATTATTAAGAATCAGCTTCAAAAGGCAGATACAAAGGAATCATGCAAGGAGCAGCTGCAGACAGAGAGGTCTGAAACCGTCTGAGTTATCTGTATTTGGGTTCTTTGGTTTTTTTCTATCTCAGTAAAGCTGTGAGTGAAGTGACATCATGTATTTTAATTTCTCAGCCAGTAGTCTAATTTCTCACCCAAATCCTCCAATTACTTCAAACCAGCACAACTAGTATCAAGTGATAGAGAGGAAATGGCCTAAAATTGTGTTAGGGGAGGTTTAGGTTCAAAACAAGGAACAATTTCTGTGGTGCAAGAGTGGTCAGGGATGGAACAGGCTGCCTAGGTGGAGTCCCCATCACTTGGTGATCTCCAGAGGTCGCTTTCAAACGCTATGATTCCATGAGTCTGTGTTTCTTTGTAGAGTAGGCTTTCCTTCACGTAACTTGAACTGGGATTGCATATGCAAAGTGCATCAATCAACTTCAACTCAGGTTTAAATGTCCATTATACTTTTTTTTTTTTTTTTTTTTTTTTTTTTTTGCTAAAACCATGCAGGCTGCATGCTGCTCAGGCTTCTTTCTATTTCTTTTGTGTGGTACTTGACATTGACATTTTTATTTTACATTTTAAGATTCAGCTTTTACTTCAGTTTGCTTTTAAGATGTAGTAAATCATTATCCCCAGGGAATGGAAAAGAACTTGAATGGTTTTAATAGAGGGAAAGGTCTTTGAATGCAGTGTTACACTGACAGGGACAAGTCATGTGGCATGCTTATATATAAAAAAAATATTTCTATAAGATCAGAAGATTTAATGTTTAAGACCCACAGTGACCTCTGTTTTTTAGGCAAAACAAGTCAGAGCTCCTCTGTCTTTGTCCCACGGGAGGTGAAACCTCTGATTTTGCGGAAGCTGGTTGTCTTGATGTGCAATTGGTCATGCTTTAGGCACCTTCAGGAAGCCTTGAAACATTTCAGGAAAATTTTAAACCATTTCTATAAGATTATAAACATTTCTGGAAGGTTTTAAACATTGAAGGAATGTTTAAAACCATTTCCAGAAGATTTTGAACATTTCAGAAAGATTTAAAACCAGTTCAGGAAAATTTTCTATATTTCTGGAAGATTTTTTACATCTCAAGAAGATTCTAAACAATTTCTGAAAGATTTAAAACATTTCAGGAAGGTTCTAAAGCGTTTCTGGAATATTCTAAACATTTCTGGAAGGTTTTAAACATTTCTTGAAATTTTTAACCGTTTTTGAAAAATTTTAAACATTTCAGGAAGATTCCAAACCATTTTGGGAAGATTTCAGACCATTTCTGGAAGGTTGTCAATTCAGTTCTAAGGTTCTAGAGGCAGAGAAGACAGTATTTGGTTCAATTAAGAGAGGTAATTCTGTTTGTGTTAACATATATTAACCAGAATCGCAATTTAAGATTAGAGGGAAACATTTATGTGGCATGCTTATATGTTTGTTTGGGTTTTTGTTTTGTTTTGTTATTTTTTTTTAATGAACCTGACTGTGGCCATGCTTAAAATGCAGTATTTTAAAATGCTTTCTTGAAACACAGTGACCACAGCACATTTGCCTTTGGTTGTGTTCTGTCCTGTGCTAGTATTTCTTTTTCACTCCGTTTCACAAGCATAATTAATATTTGCTTAAATAAAGCCTTACTCAGCTTATTAAACATAATGATCATGGGCTGTGTTAAAACATACTAAAGCTGCGTGTTGGCTGGTTTGTTGTTTTTTTTTTAATGGCAGAAATGAGTCCCCAAAAGAAAGGTTAAAAACTGTGATTGTGGCAACCAATATTTTTTTAATGGGCACTGAATAACTAACATTTTCTATTCCCTGCTGACTTTTGAGTAGAGTAACTCTGCATCCTGTAGCATCCAAGTGCTCGCTTGTGAGTTTGTAATTGGTATCTTCATTCCTAAGATAATATTTTTCCAGAAGGACTTTATGTAATTTAAACTAATTACTGTCACTTTTGGATGTACTGGGTGGATAATTCTTTGGTGGGTGGATAGCAGGACAGGAAGCAGAAGCATTTAGGGAAAAGATGTAGTTTTTGGTATTGTGGTGTTTGTGGCATTTAGGGGTCTGCTGAAAACAAGTGAGGGTTGGCAGCTCTCATAGGAGACAATTACTATTTCTATCTGTAAAATTTATATAACTGCAATCATTATTTCAGTTTTAGAATGAAAGGTTGGACAGAGCAGATGCATTCCCCAATGTTTCTTCCCATGAGATGCTTCATATTGTACCTGGAAATACAAAATATGTGAAATGCTATGAGCTCACCCAAGTTTTGTGTGACATTCTCAGCTCACACGTACTTCTCCTCCCAGGTTTTTTATTCCTTGGTTGTAGCAAAGAACATAACTGGAGACTGAGAGACTTTATTAAGAGGAGAATGAGTGTGGATGGAGTTAGTGAAAGAGCTCTTGCAATCAATTCAGAACAAATGTTTGTATTAATAAATAATCTCCCCAGGAATTATGACATCAGTATTACACTATATCTCTTCACATCTCAGAGGACTGGAGCATCTTCTCTATGGGTACAGGCTGGGAGAGTTGGGGCTGTTCAGCCTGGAGATAAGGAGGCTCCAGAGAGACCTTAAAGCAGCCTTCCAGTACCTGGAGGGGCTCCAGAAGAGCTGGGGAGGGACTCTGGAGAAGGGCTGGGAGTGCCAGGATGAGGGACAATGGCTTTAAGCTGGGAGAGGAGAGATTGTGATGAGGAAGAAATTATTGAGAGTGGGGGTGGGGAGACACTGGCACAGGTTGCCCAGGAAGACTGTGGATGTCCCCTCCCTGCAGGTGTTCCAGGCCAAGTTGGGTGAAGCTTTGAGCAACTTGGGCTGGTGGAAGGTGTCCCTGCCCATGGCAGGGTGTTGGAACTGGATGATTTTTAAAGGCTCTTCCAACCCAAACTATTCTGAGATTCTTTAGTGGCTTGCTTTATTTTGAGATAGTTATAGATCAAATGAAGCAATTCCAAGACTGAAAGTAAATTTTTTTAGACATGCTGGTAGGTCTTGTTCACACTGAGTGAGGTGTAAGAGCACAGCAGGGGAACGCGGAGGCTTCTGCCTCATTCTTTCTGTCTCGTGATCAGTGCTTGTGGGGAGCAGTCTCAAGCTCATGGCTCAATTTCATGTTTACAGTCACCCCTGTATTCAATGTTGAATTGTGTTTGCTTAGCAGTTTACCATCTTATATGAAATAGGATTTATTTAAAGAAATAAATTTCTGTTCAACAAGTGGCCTAATATTGAGAAGCCTCTCAAGAAGCCTTGGGAGCCAATTAAGTAAACAAATACAATTTATCATGTGTTTTTTTTCCTATATCCAACAGAGCTTTAGTTATGTTCTGCCCAAATTTGCTGCAGTACATGCTCTGCTTCCTTCTGAAATCAGTTTGATATTCCTTTGAACAAGCACCTTGAATATTTCTCCAGCAAAATAGTTTTAAATCTTTCTTTATGTCTGCCTACAAGATCTGACTACATCCTAAACTTGCAAAGAAAAATCCATTTTAGATGTTTGCACAGAGAGAAGGAAGTGTCAGACCCTGCTGTTAGTGCTGGTGATGGACATGCAGTACTGGAGTTGACCATGCTTCCCAGGGCCTGGTAGCAGTGGCTGTGATGATGCGTAGTGTCTCTCATGGACCTTGGCAACATCTTCAGGTATCCTCTAGGACGACGGTTCGTAGGAAAAGAGAGGCTGCCACCCTGTGCCAGGATTCTTTACTGCCTTTATGCAGCAGCGGTGGAGCTTCAGGACAGCAGTGTCTCATGACGAAGGTATTGTGAGAGATTGAGGTCGTGAGCGAAGCCTCATGGTGATGTTCTTACCTCTTATAGATGAGACAGAGTTTGAGCAATTAAGGCTTAGTGTGTCAGGTTCATTTAAAAGATTTGGTAAGCAGGAAACGAAGCAAAAAAATCAGACTTGTATTACAAGAATCTGTGATGGATGTCAGATGCTTGCAGGCTCAGTCTCAGGGGTCTTTGATTTTTTTGTATTCTTGTGCAGTGAACCTGTAGTCAGTCTGAGGTAAACTTGAGTTTATTTCTCTTTTTAGAAGTGTGGTACTGAGGCACATGGTTTAGCAGAGACTTGGCAGAGTTGGGTTAAGAGTTGGATTTGGTGAACTTAAAGGTCTCTTCCAACTGCAGTATTTCTAGGATTTAAAAAATCATGGAATGGTTTAGGTTGAAAGTGACCTTTAAAATTATCAAGTCCAGTCATTATATAATTCTGCTGAGTCTGCTTGCTAAACCATGCCCCTCAGTAGCACATCTCCACGCCTTTAAAATCCCTTCAGGGACAGGGACTCCACCACTGCGCTGATCATCCTGGGCCAGGCCTTGACCATCTTTATGGGGGAGAAATTGATCCTAATGTCCAACCTAAACCACTCCTGGCTTAACTTGAGGCTGTTTCCTCTCATTAGGGTGAGAGATCACTTATTCCTTGGGAAACCAACCTCCACCTTAACTCCAGCCTCCTCTCAGGGTGCTGCAGAGAGCAGTGAAGTCTCCCCTCAGCCTCCTCCTCTCCAGACTAAACACCCCCAGCTCCTTCGGTGGCTGTTCCCCAGCCCTGGTCTCCAGACACTTCCCAGCTTCATTGCCCTTCTGTGGACTTGGTCCAGCCCCTCAGTGTCCTTCTGGGAGTGAAAGGGAATTGAGCTGATGTTAAATAAAACTGCATATTAATACAGTTTTATTTAACATCATGATACAGTTAAATAATACCTTACAGCATGAGAAAGTTAAATAATACCTTAAAACATGCCTGGGGTGTTTTTACTAGGTTGATATCACTATAGGTATACAATTACTACATGAAAATTGTATCATATGTGTGAAAATGGTTGTTGTTATATTTTTAAATTGTGACCCTGAGAGAGGACCCAAGCTTTGGTCTCTCTTCTGCCCCTGCTTTTTCCCTCCCACAATGTGAAAATATTGCTGAATCACTAGGTTTTTGGTTTGGTTTTGTGGGGGTTTTTTTTCCACTTTTTCAATCCTGTCTTTCTTTATTGCATATACTTATTTTAAAAAAGATTGTCTCCTTTCAAGGAGTGGAAAAGGTCTGTGAGGAGCCTGGAGCTTTTAATTAAGTGGACCTAATGAGTTTTCAGCTTTAATTAGAGGATGTGTCAAAGCAAGATTCTTGGTGATTCTCCGCACAGAGACAAAAGCTCAAGTTTGGCAGTGTAATGTAAGTGAAACTAATATTTGACCCACCCTACCCATTGAATTATATGTTAAAATCAATGGTATGTTGTTCAACATCTGGATGCTAAAGGTGTTTATTGGATATGTATCTCACAACAGCATGTGACATCAGTTTCAAATTTTGAAAGAGTTTTGGAGGATTGTTAATTCTGCACCGTAAAATGTAGCCATTGAAGGCTTCAAGGCAAGCAAGGGGAAAATCAGTGTAAGAATAAGGGCTTGCAGCAGAGTTGTGGCTGCTGTTGCTGTTGCTGCTTTGTTGGTGTCCATGGCTAAAGTATTCATGGATCATAGAATGCATCAGCTTGTCAGGGACACCTTCAGAGAGCATCTTCTGGAAGCCCCCTGCAGTCAGCAGGGGCATCTCCAACTAGAGCAGGTTGCTCAGGGACCCATCAACTTTGACCTTAAATGTCTCCAGGGATGGAGCTTCCACCACATCTCTGGGCAACCTGTTCCAGTGTCTCACCACCCTCCTAACATCCAACCTAAATATCCCCTTCTCATTTCAAGCCATTGTGCTTCAGCCTATCACCACAGGCCCTTTTAAAGAGTCTCTCCCCATGCTGTCTGTAGGTCCCCTTCAGATATTGAAATGTAGCTCTAAGGTCTCCCTGGAGGTTTTTCTTCTCCAGGCTGAACAACCCCTACTGTCCCAGCCTGTCCTCATAGCAGAAGTTCTGCAGCCCTCTAATGACTCCTTCTGGACCCTCTCCAGCAGATCCATGTTTGTTTTGCATTGGGGACCACATAGCTCATGTCCAGCTTCACACCCACCAGCACCCCATGTCCTTTTCTGCAGGTCTGCTCTCAGTCTCATCATCGCCCAGCAAGGATTGATATCAAGAATTGCCATGATTCAGGTGCAGGACTTTTGCCTTATTGAACCTTGTGAGGTTTTTCTCAGCTTGCCTCTCCAGCCTGTCCAGGTCCCTTTGGATGTCCCCCATCCTGTCCTTCAATCTTATCAACCATACCACTCAGCTTGGTGTCATCTGGAGACTTGCTGAGAGTCCACTTGATCCCACTGTCTGTGTTAATGATGAAGATACCGAACAGGACTGGTCCCAGCACAGACCCTTGAGGGACACCACTTGTCACCCGTCTCCATCTGGACGTCAAGCCATTGACCACTACCCTTTGGATGCAATCATCCAACCAATTATTCATCTGCTGGGCAGTCCACCCATCAAATCCCATCTCCCCAGCTTAAAGAGAAGGATGTTGTGGGGTCCGTGTAACTGGCTTACATAAGTCCAAATAGATGACATCTTTTGGTTCTCCCCTGTCCACTGATGCAGTTACACCATTGTAGAAGGCCACTAGGTTGGTCAGGCAGGACTTGCCCTTGGTATAGCAATGCTGGGAGTCTTGAATCACCTCCCTGTGAGTTTGAAGTTCTTCCAATTTCAATTTCAAGTGTCTGATCTTTGCCTTAAAATGCAGAACCACTACTTGAATAAACAAAGAACAAGACAATTGTGCTGGACTAAACATCTTTATGCCACTGAAATAACTACAGAAGGGAATGGCCATGACCCTGTCACGTGAGATGACAGTTTTCTGCCAATATGCTTTTTCTGTCAAGGAGATAAAATTTTAGATAAAGTGCACTGACATCTTGTGGCTGCATGGAGTAGTGCAAAAAGCTGTGGTCGTCCCAAGCCTCAGAATTAGAGGGGCCAATAAAAATGTTAACAAAAGGTAATTACCATATTTCCCAGCCTCTGGAGTATGCTGGCCTTGTGAAAAGCATTGAAAGACCAAAAAAAAGGCCTGCCTTATAATTTTTCTATTACTCCTGAAGACTTCATGATTCTTTGTGCTGTAATTATCCTTTATTTTAAAGTAGTCTTGGATCTCTGAGGAGGAAAGGCTGAAAGCACTGAGGCTGTTGAGCCTGGACAAGAGCAAGATGAGAGGGGATCTGATCAATGCTCAGTGCTTGTCAGTGGTGCCCATGGACAGGACAAGGGGCAAGGGGCATAAACTGGGACCCAGGAGGTTCCATGTGACCAGGAGGAAAATCATAGAATGGTTTAGGTTAGAAGTGACCTCAAAGATCATCCATAGGCAGAGACACCTCCCACTGGATCAGTTCGCTCAAGGCCTCATCCAACCTGGCTTGAACACCTTCAGGGAGGGAGCAGCCACAACCTCCCTGGACAACCTATGCCAGTGTCTCACCACCCTCACTGTAAAGAACTTCCTCCTAACATCTAGTTTAAGTCTCCTGTCTTTAAACCCATTACCCCTGGTCCTGTCATTACAAGGCCTTGTGAATAGTCCCTGCCCAGCCCTCCTGTAGGCCCCCCTTGGATACTGGAAGGCTACTATAAGGTCTCCTCAAAGCCTTCTCCTCCAGGCTGAAGAGCCCCAACTCTTGCAGCCTATCCTCATAGCAGAGCTGCTCCAGCCCTCTGATAGCACACACACAGGCATGACAGGGCATGGCCTCCTCTAGACTTGCTCCAGAAGTTCCATGTCCTTCTTGTGTTGGGGACCCCAGAACTGTAGACAATACTCCAGGTAGGGTCTGATGAGAGCAGAGTAAAGGGGGAAACTTATTCAGTGTGAGGGTGCTGGAGGCCTGGAGCAGGCTGTCCAGAGAGGCTGTGGAGTCTCCTTCTCTGGAGATCTTCCAAACCTCCCTGGCTATTGTGACCGTGGACTAGCTACTGTGAGTGCCCCTACTTTAGCAGGACATTTGGACTGGATCATCTCCAGAGATCCCCTCCTACCCCCACCATGCTGGGATGTTGTGGTCAGCCTCAAATATTAGAGCTCAGAAATAGCTAAGAGAGGAACAGAAATCTTAATCCCATCCAGTGTTACTCATTAAAATAAATTTCACCTGTGTAAAAGTGACGTCTCACTAACTGGCATTTTAGGGAAGTTATTAGTTTGAACTTTCTATCCAGCCTTTTTCCTGTGTTTAATGATTTAAATGTGCTTTTGCAAACAAAAAGACTTAAGTGTATGTGTGGGGTTGTGGTCAATATATACATGAAAAGATGAGTAGTTACAGGATCATTGACTCATAGAATTGTGTTGGTTGGAAGAGACCTTTGAGGTGATAGAGTCCAACTGCTAACCCAGCCCTGCCAGGTTACCACTAAACCACATCCCTTAGCACATCTACACAGCTTTGAAATCCCTGAAAGATGGGGATTGAAGGATATCTTCAGTCAACCACAGAAGCTGACAATTGCAAACATAACTTCTGTGTCCTCTAGTTGTGCCCCAGATTACATCCATCTGCAGAAGGATCGTCTAGCTCAGATGGACGAGGTCATTGATCTGTTTGGTGGTCAGTTCCTGATATCACAGAATCAATCACAGAATGTTAGGGGTTGGAACATCCTCTGGAGATCATCCAGCTCAACTCTCCTAACCAAAGCCGGATCACCTAGGGCAGTTCACACAGGAATGCATCCAGACAGGTCTGAAAACCTCCAGAGGAGGCAGCTCCACAACTTCTCTGGGCGGCCTACTCCAGGGCTTTGTCACCACCATGAAGAAGTGTCTCCTCATGTTGAGGTGGAACCTCCTGTGTTCCAGTTATACCATCACAGGGCATGTCCAGAAAGAGCCTGGCCTCTTCATCTTGATGCCCACCCCTCAGATATTTATAGACATTGGTCAGATCCCTCTCAGCCTTCTCTTCTCCAGACTAAACAGCCCCATGGCTCTCAGTCCTCAAGATATCAGCGGAGATGTTTCAGTCCTCGAGTTATCCTTGTAACCCTCTAACCCTCTGTTGGACTCTATCCGGCAGGTCCCTGTCTCTCTGCAACTGGAAAACCAAAAAAATGGACTGTGTATTGCAGGTGTGGTTTCACCAGGGCAGAGTAGAGGAGAAGGAGAACCTCATTTGACCTGCCAGACACTCTTCTTGATGCACCCCAGGAGACCATTTGCCCTCCTGCCCACAAGAGCACATTGCTGTCCCATTGAGAACTTGCTATCCACCGGCACTCCCAGGTCTTTCTCTATGGGTCTGCTTTTCAGCAGGGCAGCCCTAACCTGCACTGGTGCCTGTTGTTGTTCCTCCCCACATGTAGGACTCTATTCTTACCCTTATTGAACTTCTTGAATTTTTCTGGTGCTGGCATGAGATGAGGTCAGTTGCTTCTTCCAGCAGCAGCAGCTTTCTCCAGCTTCAGCTTTTATCATGAACAGTTTCATGCAGCACAGTCACTCCTGACTGCTGGACGGAAGTGGAAAAAGCATTTGTCCCTCTAGTCCTGTCTGTGCCCCAGGTTGCCTCTCTATCCCACATGCCTTCTCTAGGTCAGTGCACCAAGAGCTGAGGTCATATTGTGAGCAGCAGCATCACAGCATGGTCATGGCAGCACAGCTGATCTGCATCTGAAACCCTAGGGCAGGGGAAAGTAATTTTGTTTTAAACCAAATGGTTTTAGTCATTTGCTTTCCCACTTTCCCACCTGCATACTCAGACTCAGAAGCACAAATCTATTGTCTGAATCATGCATGACAGGGAGGTGAAAGCTGTCAGCCAGCAGGTTCTCCTCGCATCTTAAGGGCCCCTGCTAGTAAGGTGACTGGTCTCTGCTGGTTTTGGCTGTGCCGATTTGCATCTTTTGGTATCTGTCAGTGATTTATCTCTGTCCTGTCATGTCTATGTGTGTGCTATCAGGTTTTTGTCTCCCTGCGCAACTGTCTTGAGAGGAGAACAAAGGTGTGCCTCTGGGTGGCTGCTAATTTGTGCCCATGACACATTTTCACCAGCTGTTCCTTTTGACAACTCAGTGCCCACATTCCATCTGTTCTGTGTGCCCTTTGGGCTTCAGGGTCATAGAATTATAGAATGGTTTGGGTTGGAAGGGACCTGAAAAATCATCTTGTTCCAAGACCCCTGCCATGGGCAGGGATGCTTCCCACCAGCCGGGTTGCTCAAGGCCTCATCAGACCTGGCCTTCAACACTTCCAAGAAGGGGCATCCACAGCATCCCTGGGCAACCCCTGCCAGCTTCTCTCCACCCTCACTCTGAAGAATTTCTTCTTAAACCTGTGACCTCTTGTGGAAAGGAGATGACTGCAGGAAGCAAGTGAGCTTTGTGGACTCACTCTAGGGTTGATTTGCTAACTGTGAGTGTTGTATGAAATGTGTCTTCATGGAAGGGGAACGCCTGGACACGGTGAAGTCCATGGAGAGTTGCACTTGGCGATGTCAGCAGAGCCTGTATCTTTCCAAAGGCATCAGTTAATCAGATTAATACTTTGCAGAAGTAATTTTAACTTCATAATCTAATTCTTTTGATGGCATTAAGATCAAATCCTAGTTACTAATAAGGACATAATCAACCCTACACCACAATAGTTGGTATTTCTTGAGTGACTTTGGGTATGGCTTGCAAACAACATAAGGTCATGCAAACACCCACTTAATGTAGAGTGAACCACCTGAGTAATTCACAGATTCATAGGATGGATTAGATTGGAAGTGTCCTTGAAGATCATTGTAATGACACTGTGGAACATAATAACTTGTGACCATAAAAGATTTATTTCCTCAGCTGCTGTTTCGGCTATCAGTAGGCATTACATTTTTTTCTGTTTAATGAGTCTCCATTCCCTTGGTGTGCTAAAAGGACCCAGTGAATAGTATGTGTGTGTGTCTTTTTGACAGGAACCAGTGATCCCTACGTCAAGTTCAAGCTTGGAGGAAAAGAAATCTTTAGAAGTAAAACAATACACAAGAACCTCAATCCTGTGTGGGAAGAGAAGGCTTCCATTCTTATAGAGAACCTCAGAGAACCACTGTACATAAAGGTGAGCACTGCCTGACTTAAGTCTGTCAAATTACAACAGAAGATTTACTGAAATAATTAAGATTTTTATAGAATCATATAATTGGTTGAAATTGTTTGGTTGGAAAAAATCTCTTGAGATCATGCAGTCCGACCATTGGACCCAACACCACCATGACCACTAAACCATGTCCCCAGGTGCCATGTCCACATGTTTCTTGAATACCTCTAGTGATGGAAACTACATCACATTCCTGTACAACCTGTTCCAATATGTCTAAAGTAGTTTTTGTGTTCCAAAATTGTTTATTTTGCAGCAGAGAATTGATAAAGCATATTTAGAGGTGAAATTTATTTCAGTTAAGGTCTGTTTCATGCGTGTATCAATTTTACATTTTTTAAGAAAAGGTAAATATGAACATTTTTGTTTGGTTTCAGTACATAATTGCTTTGTAGTTCTTTAGTGTAACCTTAGAACATGGACAGAGAAAATATACTGTCTTTCGTGGTGATGTCATCGTCTTTATTTATGGAAATACAAGGATGATGAAGGGTCTTTCTGATGAGGAAAGACTGAGAGTCCTGGGGCTGTTTGGCCTGGAGAAGAGGGGATCATAGGAGTGTTTGCAAATATCTCAGGGGTGGGTATCAAGAAGAAGGGGCCAAACTCTTGTCAGTGGGTGTCCTGTGACAAGACACAAGAACCCAGGAGGCTCCACCTCAACATGAGGAGAATTATTTTTCGGTATGAGGGTGCTGCCCTGGAACTGCCCAGAGAGGTTGTGGAATCTCCTTTTCTGGCGACTTTCAAGACCTGTCTGGATGTGTTCCTGTGTGACCTGCCCTGTGTGACCCTACTTTGACCTACTTGGACTGAATGATCTCTGGAGGTCCCTTCCAACCCTCAACATTCTGTGATTATATGATTTTATGAAATATTGCATAGTTCTGATATGAAGCATCATCAGCCTCATTAAAAACAATTCTTTGCTGACGTTGATTTGAGCAAGATATGTGCCAAATTATCATAGATTTTGGCTTTTTTTTCTGTTTGTAGCTGAACATGGTAATTCTGCATAGCTGAACCTTGTCATTCTGCACAGTGTGTTACAAGTGAGGGCCGCAAGAGGCTGGAGCACCTCTGTTACAAGGACAGGCTGAGGGAGCTGTGATTGTTCAGCCTGGGGAAGAGAAGGCTTTGGGGACACCTTAGAGCAGCCTTCTAGAACCTGAAGGGGGCTACAAGAAGGCTGCAGAGGGATTGTTCGCAAATGCATGCAGGGACAGGACAAGGGACAATGGTTTGGAATGAGAGAAGAGCAGATTTAAGTTGGATGTGAGGAACAAGTTCTGCACCAGGAGGGTACTGCAACACTGCATCAAGTTGCCCAGGGAGGTGGTGATATTCAAGGTCGGGCTGGCCAAGACTCTGAGCAACCTCACCTAGTGGAGGCTCTCCCTGCACCTCCAGGGGGGTGACTGGATGCCCTTTGGAGGTCACTTCCAACTGAAATTATTCTGTGATTCTGTGAATTTGTCATAGTAGTGGCATTGCTTGTTCCGTATTAACAGCTATTTTGAGTTTAAGTCAAAGAGAGACCAGCAGTGCACAGAGTAATTGCTGATTGCTCTGACCTACTAGTAAAAGTATTTCCTAGCTGTCCACATTGGAAAGGAAGCTAGGAAAGCTATGATTGTGGTTTTATAGTCGGAGATTGGAAAGGCACATTTCTGGCTACAATAATCTGTAATGACCCGTGTGAAAAACTGACCCTTAATCGTGTAAAACCAAGCAGATAAACACAAAGTTCTAAAAATGTCATCTGAAGAACTGTGGTCTTAGGGATCTAATTTAGAGCATACGCAGGTCAGAAGTGCTTTGAGGAAGATTGGATGTGTAAAGTTTTGCCTAAGTAATCCTTTAAATTTGCCTGAAATGATGCAAAGCTTGAGATTAATATCAGTCTTAATCTCAAATGTATGAGAAAATAAATTAATGGAAATATTAAAGTCTAGGGCTTTTTATTTTTCCTAGTAAATTAATGCCTCCTAAACAGCCTAGTCAGTCTGTAGCATGTTTCATGTATTCTACTCAGACAATTTACATCACTATTAGGAAACTGTAAAGTTAATTTTATTAGAAAAGTGTAAAGCTAATTATAATTCTCAGTTGGCATTTCGCTGCCCTTATTAAGCTTAGTGACTCATAAGGCATGAATACAGCCCAGAAACAAGAAAGAAAAGCAGACTCGGGCACAACATGGCTTCTAGATTTCATTTATTTATGCCAAGTGCCAGCCCTGAACTAAGGTAGTAGGTAAATAGCTTCTGTTTTTTTTTTTTTTTCTAGGAAGAGTATGTCAAGTAGTGTGAAGTCTGTCAGTGTTTGTACTCATAGCACACAGAGTGAAATATTTCAGGTTTTATAGTTTGAGTGTTGCAAGACACTACTGAGTCAGCTGAAAATACCTATTTGGCATTTTCGTTTTGATTTTTTTGTTTGTTTGGGGAGACAAGACAGTTCTACTTCGCAGGATGAACTGAGATTCCACAATTTGCTGTCTTTCCCCATCAGAGTGACTGTCAGACAGAAAATAAGAGCATACCCACTCGAGTAGATCAGTCCCTACGAGGGAGTTGTGCTCAGATATTTGCAATCAGCCCTTTGCACCCCACAGCAGTGCTGCAGCCTTTGGGCCATGGGATTTCTGCCACTACCCTTTTAACCCAATAGTAAGGTATTCATAGAAGACTGACAGCTTTAACTGCCTCCTGAAACAGAGTTTCTATAATGCAATAATTGAAACTTTTGTATCAAAACTGAAGAGTTTGAACCCAGGTCTTTAACATCTCAGTTAAACGTTCTCATCACCAGCTGTTCACAAGCCTCTTAGAGCAGAAGATATATCCTGGTCCTCAGAAGTCCTTATGGCAATATTTGCCAATAAAATTCAAATAATGTAGAAAGCTGATTTTGAGAATTGGCATTTTCCATTTTTTGGGGGGCTAATTTTGTGTCACAGCTTTTCTTTGTTGCCATTGACCTTTTCTGTTCATTTCCTTCCAAACCCATATTTTGTTACTTTTCTTCTAACTTGGGAATCAGAGTCACACATTAGTAGGGGTTGGAAGTGACCTCTGGAGATCATCCCCCTTGCTAAAGCACATTGCCCACAGCAGCTTGCTCAGGACCACAATAACCAGCTGCATTTGGAATCTCTCCAGAGAAGGAGACTCCAAGGAAGACAAAATCCATCTCACATCTTTGGTACCATTCCATGTACGGGCCAGAATTTCCTGTCTGGATGTCAGTAAATGTATCCAGACTTCTCTGATAGGTAGCAAGTTGTCAGGGAAGGTTTTCACAGTAGACTAATAAAAGTCATTCTTGCTTACACGTTGGGGGAGACAGAGAAAGGTGATGCTGTTCAGCCTGGAAAGGAGAAGGCTGCAGGGAGACCTTAGAGCAGCTTTCCAGTACCTGAAGGGGCTCCAACAGAGCTAGGGGGGGACTTCAGACAATGTCTGAGAGTGACAGGACCAGGGGCAATGGCTTTTAACTGGGAGAGGCGAGATTGAGTTTGGAGATGAGGAAGAAGTTGTTGAGAGTGAGGGTGGGGGGACACTGACTCAGGTTGCCCAGGGAGGCTGTGAATGTCCCCTGCCTGGCAGTGTTGAAGGCCTTGAGCAATCTGGGCTAGTGGGAGGTGTCCCTGCCCAAAACAGGGGTTTGGAACTGGATGATCTTGAAGTTCCCTTCCAACCCAAACTAATCTGTGATTCTAAACCTTCAGAACACACAATTTCATAATTTCTAACAGTGATGCAAGTGCTGCAGTGTCCTACTTTTCAAAATCATATCTCACCCTCTAATCTGTATTTTGCAAAACTGATAAAATTGTTGATTAATGTATAGCAAATCAATGTCTGCCTATCTTCAGTTACTTTTTTGTTCTTCCCTTTGTGCATCTTTTGTTTTTATAAAGCACTTACTGCTGCCTAGAACTAGGAAAAGCCCTCTTCCTGGGCATGATGCATTCTGAGTTTTACAAAGTAATCTGAAAACTGGTTTCTGTGGACAGAAAGTTGCAGGCTGCTTTCTGATACTCCTGCTTTGATGTTTGAGGGACAGGTAGCTTAACTCTGGAAAAGGAGTTTCAAGAACCATTCATAAAAAAGAAAGTATCATTAAAAAATAGTGATTTTTTTTTTCCTGCCCACCTTAGGTCTTTGACTATGACTTTGGACTTCAAGATGACTTCATTGGTTCAGCGTTTTTGAATCTCACTTCATTGGAATTGAACAGGTACGGCACCAACCAGAGTCATTCTCCATGGTTATCTTCTCATGCCATGCTTGTGGAATTGCTGGACAGTAGTTCTACAAACCTGCACCACACCAGAGTGTTGTGCTCATAGGCTAGCTTGGAAATGTGGGTCAGATGAGTGGACAGTAAGGTGCATTGAGAGCTGGCTGAAGAACTGAGCTCAGAAGATCTGTGCTCTATTTGGAGATGTGTGGGTATTGGTGTTCCACAAGGAACACCAGTAATCTAGTCATTAAGATTAGAATCTAATCAAGAAGATTAGAAAAGACCTTTGAGATCACTGAGCCAACTGTGAACCAAGTACTATATTCTGAGGCTTCCACAGATTCTTGAACACGTCCAGAGATGGTGACTCCACCACCTCCCTGGGCCATCTGGGTCAGTCAAGAGTCCAGTCTCATTCTACATATTCATCAGCAACCTGGATGAAGGAACAGAGGGGACCCTCAGCCAGTTTGCTGATGATGCCAAACTGAGAGGAGTGGCTGACACCCCATCAGCACATGCTGCTGTCCAGTGTGACCTGAAGAGTCTGGATAGCTGGGTGAGAGAAACCTCATGAATTTCAACAAGGGCAAGTGTAGGGTCCTGCAGCTGGGCAGGAACGATCTCCTGCACCACTACAGGTGAGGGGGGATTTGCTGGAGAACAGCTCTGTGGAGAAGAACCTGTGAGCGTTGGTGGACAGAAGTTTCCAATGAGCCAGTAATGGGCCCTTGTGGTCAAGAAAGTCAGAGGTGCACTAACTCGTCCAGGGGACATTCTCCTCCCCCTCATCTCTGCTCTGGTAAGACCACACATGAAGTGGTGTCTAGTTCTGTCCTCCCCAGTTCAAGAGACAGGGAACTACTGAAGAGAGTCCAGTGGAGGCAATGAAGCTGCTAAGGGGCCTGCTGACATCTTTCTGAGGAGCAACGTCTGAGAGCTTGCAGAGAGCAGCCACAAAGGTGATCTGATTAATCCTCAGCAAGAGCTTAAAGGGCTGTGGGGAACAAGGGGATGGGGCCAGATTCTTGTCAGTGGTGCCCAGGGACAGGACAAGGGCAATGAGCACAAACTGGACCCTAGGAGGTTCCACCTGAAAAGAAGGAGAAACTTTTTTGGTATGAGGGTTCTGGAGGCCTGGAGCAGGCTGCCCAGAGAGGCTGTGGAGTCTCCTTGTCTGTAGAGATTCCACCCTACCTGGCCGTTGTGCTCCTGGGCAAGCTGCTGTGGGTGCCCTGCTTGAGCAAGGGAGTTGGACTGGGTCATCTCCAGAGGTCCTTTCCAAACCCAACATCCTGGGATTCTATGTGCTTCTGTGAAGAGCAGCCGAGGAAAAATATTTATGTTTAGATAATTACTTCTCATATGAATGTTAATAACATATCAACAATCATGCACAACATGACTTTTTACAAAGAGGTTGATTTTATAGAATAGAATAGAATAGAATAGAATAGAATAGAATAGAATAGAATAGGAATAGAATAAGCCAGGTTGGAAGAGACCTCCAAG
>VWZI01015268.1:174258-186488 GCA_013396835.1 Psilopogon haemacephalus
AAATTATTTACCCTATTTTAATTTTTTTCTCTGATTTAAAATTACTTCTCCCATTTCAAATTGCTTTTCTCATTTTCCTCATTTTATTTTTTAAAAATTACTATTAACAAGAAAAATGCTATCATTTCAAAATGTGTTTCCATTATCTGAAAAAGAAAAGTGGTTTTACAAAAGTTAATGTTTGGGGGTTTTCTTTTATGTCAAAGCTTCCACAGATATTAATGACCTTTAATTTATTCTTGCTCACTGACCACAACAGGCTGATAAAAGTTATTACATTTTATAAATCAATTTTTCTCCACAAAACAATAGTTCTCTTCATAGATGAATTTTCCATGTCCCTCTTGAGCAGTATTGTATTTGTTTAAGAGTTCAGAATTAAATAACTCTGGTTTATTTAATAGTTCAGAATTAAATAATTCTCTTTTATTTAAAGGTTGAGAATCTGTGTCTGTGGACAGTTTACTTCTTGGCATATGAAAGTGCTGTCCTCAGAGTGCCAAGGTTTTATAGATTGTTTAGGACATTTTGGGTTGTTTAAGGAATATGAATTTTCCTCTCTAACCTACCTGCAGAATTATCAAACTGGGGAGCTCTTTTGGCTACTCTAAAACTAATTAGCAGTGGTAATCTTAAGGATTTTATCATAGGAGCTCTGTGCTGGATGTCTCTTAAGTGACTACACCAAACAGCAGTGTTGCAAAAAAAGTTGGAGTACCTTAAGCTACCAGAGCCACCATGCAGGTATCAGTTAAAATTGAGGCTGTTATCAGTAACGCCACATCCATTTTTCTCATTTACTTATCTACTTCTTGTGTTTTTAAAACAATTTCACATACCTCATTGTCTCTGGACATGGGCAGGCTGCCTGCTGTCTGGGTTCATTTCAGTCTCATGCAGTTGCTGCTGGAGTGCACGTCTGGCTGCTTCAAGTGGTGGTGGTTGTCCCATTGGAGACTGCTGGCTTCCTTTTCTGTATTGCAGGGAAAAGGTGATTAAAGTGCTCTATTTCGTTTTCAGACAATACTAATGAGGAAGAGTTGGAAAAGATCAAGTAAGGTAACTTTTAGCATGTGGTCTTGTGGCTTCTCTTTTTATGTTTTTTGTTTTGTTTTGGTTTGTTTGTTTGTTTGTTCCAGGACAATGGTGATATTTTATCAAACATGACAAATGAGGACTGCAAAACTTGTGTCCTGGGATTTATTCTCCTTCAGATTGTGCTTTGGTAGCATTGTTTTGTGTTTCATCAAATTAAAATCACAGAACAATGGGGCTTCTCATGTTACCATTAAGCCTCTCAACTATGTTACATTTTATCCTACCTTGAAAGATCTTCATATCAGTAGCAAACATGTCCTAATTCTGCCACATTTCCAGCTTTTCATCCCCCAGCACACCCAAGTCCTTCTCCACAGAGCTGCTCTTCCTCCCTTGTTCTGGATTGATACCAGAGGTTACCCTGACCCATGTGCAGGACCTTTCTCTTGGCCTTGTTGAACCTCACAAATCATAGAATCGTAGAATGGCTTAGGAAGGAAGTGGCCTCAGAGATCAGTTACTCCGTCCTCTCTCTCAACTAGATTTGGATGCTCAAGGTCTCATCCAGTCTAGCCTTCAACACCCCTGGGGAGGAGACATCCATGACTACTCTCAGCAACCTATTCCAGAGTCTCACCACCCTCACACTGAAGAGCACCTTCCTCAACTCCAGTCTAACCCTGCTCTGCCATGGCTTCAAACCATTCCCCCTTGTGGGTCTGTAGACACCCTCAGGAAAAGTTCCTCTGTAGCCTTCCTGCAAGATCTCTTCAGGTACTGGAAGGCAGCTCTAAGGTCTCTCTGGAGTCCTCCAACCTGGAGACACCCAGATGCCTCAGCCTGTCCTCACAGAAGAGGTGCTCCAGCCCTTGCATCAGCTTTGTGGACTCGTCTGGACTCTCTCCAGCAGCTCTGTGTCCTTCTTGTGATGGATCACATGGGCAGACTTCAGCTTGTTCAGGTCAAATTCTTGGGTTAAGAATGGGATTTTCACAGTCTGCTACTGTGCTGTAGGGCAGTTCTCAGTCTCTGTTTCCTTTTTGAAATCTGAGAAGTAAATATGCTTGGTGAAGTGATGATGTGCAGTACTTGGATTGTCATAATACTTGTGTAAGTATTCCTGAAGTATCTAAGGTTTTTGAACTTAGGAAGAGTTAGTGAGAAGCTGTGAGGGTCATGTAACCATAAAATCATGTAATGAGTTGAAAAAGGACCTTTTGATCACCCAGTTCCAACCCCCCTCCACAAGACCAGGTTGCTCAAAGCCACATCCAATACTGCCAGATTTGGAGCCTCCACAACTTCTCTGGGTAACCTGTTTCAGTGCCTCACATCCCTCATAGGGAAGAATTTCTTCCTGATCATAGAATTGTTTTCTCTGGAAAGCCCTCTAAGATCATTGAGTCCGTAAACCCATCACCACCAGGGCCATTAAAACATGTCCCAAAGTGCCATGACCACATATTTATTGAACACCTCCATTGCTGGGAACTCCACCATCTCCCTGGGCAGCTTGTTCCAATGCTTGACCACTCTTGCAGCAAGGAAATTGTTCCCCATGTCCAGCCAGAGCAGAGGGGCAGAATCCCCTCCCTATGCTGCTGCTCTCCCTGCTTTGGCTGCAGCTCAGCACACAGCTGCCTGCTGGGCTGCCAGTGACCATTGCAGGCTCCTGGGGAGTTTGTCACCACCTGACACCCCCAAGGCCTTCCCCTCCAGGCTGCTCTTGAGCCACTCTGCACCCAGCCTGGATTCGTGCTGGAATTGCCCTGACCCAGCTGCCAGACCTTGTCCTTGACCTTGTTGAACTTCATGAGGCTGGCATGGGTCCACCTCTCCAGCCTTTCCAGGTGCCTCTGGATGGATCCCTTCCCTCCAGCCTGTCGTCGGGGCCACACAGCTTGGTGTCACCTGCAGCCTTTCACCAACAAAGATGTTAAACAGCACTGGTCCCAGTAGTGACCCCTGAGACCCAGCACTTGTCACTGGCTTCCATTTGGGTGCTGAGCTGTTGACCATAGATGAGTGCAGCCAATTTCGTCTCCAGCCAGTGGCCACCCCTCAAGTCCATGGTCTTCCCATTTGGTGACCAGGATGTTGTCAGGTACAGTGTCAAGCACTTTGCACAGCTAGATTGCATCTGTTGCTTGTACCTTACCCACTTACATCTAAAACAGTGTTTCCTAAAGCTTCAAACATTTCTTAGTGGCTCTTCTTTTACTTTGTTTTTTAGATTTTTTTTCTTTTTCCTGTTGTTTGTAGGGGTGAGATTTTGGGTTGTGTTTGTTGTTGTTGTTGTTTTTGATTTTGTTTGTTTTAGGAGGATGGGTGTGTTATATTTTAACTTTTCCTTATCAAGTTGGCTTTATACCAGACATTATCTTCATCAACATTCATGGGAAGTAGATCATGTCTTGTGCTCTCTAGGTCATCTTTCACTGGATCCAGGAAAAAAAAATAAATTCAAACAGTTTTGAATTCAGAGCATTTATATCTTTGTTCTGTGAAAAAGGAGACTCAAAATTCCTGTCCTCAGTGACAAGACACTCCTAGCAGACTCATTTTTATTTTAAAAAAGGGAAGTTAACAATTTGCATTCAGTCTGGACTTGTCTTTTTTCATCCACCACAGGCTTGCTGTTGTGTTTTCAAGCAGCCTTGTGGCCTGCCATTACAACAGATTCACAGATTGCACTGGGTTGGAAATAACCCTCAAAGGCCATCTTGTCCAACACCCTGGTACTCAGCAGGGACACCTCCAACTAGTTTCAAGTTTGACCTTGAATGTCTCCAGGGATGAGGTTTCCACTGCATCTCTGGGCAATTTATTCAGTATTTTACCTCTCAGTGTGCAGAACTTCCTCCTGATGTCCAACCTAAATCAGATCTACTCCAGCTTCAAACCATTGGCCCTTGTTCCCCAGCTGCTCCTTCCCAGCCCTGTTTTCCAGACCATTCCCCAGCTTTTTTACCCTTCTCTGGACATGCTTCAGACCCTTCTCAGAGCGAAGGGTCCAAGAACCCAAGATTCCAGATGTGGTCTCACTTGTGCCTAGTCCACAGGACAATCTCTGCCCTGATCCTGCTGGCCATACCACTGCCATACTGTGGCAGGACTCCGGTGGCCTTGTTGGCTACCTGGATGGTGCATCCTGGCTCATGTTCAGCCGCTGTCAACCAGCATCCTCTTCACTTCTCTCATGAAGATGCAGACTGGTCTCACTTTGGGGCTTGAGGAAACCAAGCTTCCAGCATCTCTCTTGCTTTCTGAGTGGTCAGATTACCAGATCTAATCTGATAAAGCAGTTGTTGTAGTCTAGGTGCAGGAGTAGCACAGGAAAGTCCAAGTTTCCAAGAGAGGCAGTTTATGACCAATACTCAGCACCAGTTCTGACAGCAAGATGAATTTGCCTAATTGCTGCAGTGACTTCTATTAGAGAATCCTACAGGTGCAAGGTCAAATGATGAGAAATAAAATACTCTATCTGCAGCACAAGGTAATTGGGAGGAGTTGTTTTCTCATTTTTCCTAACTGAAAACAAGAGAAAAAATAAATTCTGACTTCTGATTTAGTATTTCTCCACAGTGTGAAGCCTTAATCCATAGCAATAAGAAGGGTATAGAAAGGGAGCCTATTAAAATGTTGGCAGCATAAAACTGAGTTAAAAATGCACATATTGTGCTCTTCCTCCGTGTTGTTTTTCTAGTGTTCAGTGCAATGCTGTCAAAAATAATACTAAAACAGAAAAAGGTTGGTTTTTTTTTCTTTATCATTAAACCTGAAGCTAGTAAGAGAGTTAAAAAAGAGACACTTCGTTTTTTTTCCCTCTGGTAAAAATAATATTTTCTTTCACTATTTCCTTGTTCTCTTAGAATGAAAAAAAAATATGTCCTCATTCTTCTTTTGCCATTAGAAAATGGTAAAATTTACTTACTTTCACTATGGTTTTAGTACAAAAAGGATAAAATCTTACTGTTTTCAGCACTTTTTAATTTGAAGTGGTGTTCAACTTTAAAACCAAAAGCACAGATGCTAAAGTTTGGGTCAGTGAATCTTCAGTGATAGTTCAGCACTGACAGGTCTAGTTCCAGCCAAAATCAAAATGGTAGCTTGATAATAGCTGGAGATAGGGAAGATGAAGTTGTTAAGGAATTCCACCTGAGTTTAACAATTAGTTGCTTACATTAACTTAGGAAAAAGCCATTTCTTGGAGAATCCCTCTCTAAGAACATTTTGTTTTATAAGGAGCAGTGCCATGTGTCAGGGCTAGGATGGCCACTAGATGACTGCCAGAGAGACTGGTGGGTTGGGAAAGAAACTGAACCAACCAGGAAGGAAAGAAAAACAATCATGTGGAACAGAGACACACAAAGACATAAACCACTGGTGCTGGGGGCAGGCACTGGACATGTCCCAGAGTGGGCTCAGCAGCAGATGGTAATCAGATTCAGGAGCTGGATTCTGGAACTGAATTCTGGAGCACAGGAGTCATGATGGAAGGCAGGAGGGACAAAATCCTGAGGGACAGGCCCAGTGAGGAAGAGGTTTGACCCTGGTGATCCCTTAGCTTTCTCCTGCAGATGCCATCCATGGGCTGCAGTTCCTTGTGGGATAGTTGAGGGTCAGCTGTCCTGACTACTCCTCCCCAGAGGTGCCACCTCTGCCTTCCTGTCCTGCAATATGGCAGTGCCTTTGATGTTCCCAGAAGCAATCCCAGCCAGAGCCTTTCTGCACCGAAGCCTTGGCAGGAACTTTGCCCATCAGGTGGAAGCATCCCTTGGCTGTGCAGAGCTGCCCTTCAGTGAGCAGAGCCTGAGCTGGGAACTCACAGCACTGAGCAGAGCCAGCACTGACCTTCCACCCCTTGTTCCATGCTGTTTACCACACAACCATCACCAGTTTCCTATTTACTTCTCAGAAAAGTTCATTTAGTTCATGACTGTGGCTCTGGGCTCTGGGTAGGGCCATCCCCAGGCTGTCAACTCTGTAATCTCCGGAGGTCTCTTCCAACCTCTGACATCATGTCAGGTTGGAGTAGATGATCTCTGAGGTCTCTTCCAACCTAAGCCATTCTGTGGCTTCTATGATTGTTGGTCTTGGGGTTTGAAGAAGTGTGTTTACGATTGAGAAAATATTTGCGTTTCTGAGCCATTAGGTTCTAGGTGTCAGTTCAGCAGCTGTAAATAGTGCTTGATGGAAAGCTGCTAAATAACAGAATGAAAGTAAAACATGCCAAAATAGATACAGCTGTCTGTTAGACATCTGCTCATAAAAATTATGCAAATATTTGGTGAGGCTTCCATTTGTATTACTTATGTGTGAGAGAACAGTTAACAGTCACAACTGCAGAGCAGCATTTCAGTGGGAGTTACCATCAAATCATGGAATCATAGAATGGTTCAGGTGGGAAGGGACCTCAGAGATCATCTACTCCAACCTCCCTGCTGTGGGCAGGGACACCTCTCAGCTACATTCAGCTGGTCAAGGACTCATCTACTGAACACTTTCAGGGAGAACACATCTACAACCTCTCTGAGCAGCCTGTTCCAGAGTCTCACCACCCTCACACTGAAGACCTTGTTCCTCAACTCCAGTCTAACCCTGGCTCTGCTTCAGCTTCAAAGCATTCCCCCTTGTCCTGTCTCCAGACACTCTCAGAAAAGTCCCTCTGCAGCCTTCTTGCAGAATCCCTTCAGCAATTGGAGGGCAGTTCTAAGGTTCCTCTGGAGTCCTCTCCAGGCTGAATACCCCCAGCTCCCTCAGCCTGTCCTCATAGCAGAGGTGCTCCAGCCTTTGCATCATCTTTGAGGCATCCTTTGGCCTCATTCCAACATCTCTGTGTTCTTCTCATGCTGGGGAAACCATCACTGGAGGCGGGGTTGGAGGTGAGGTCTCAGGAGAGCAGAGCCAAGGGGCAGAATCCCCTCTCTTGCCCTGCTGCCCACACTCCTCTGGGTACAGCCCAGCACACAGCTGCCTCCTGGGCTGCAGGAGGACACTGCTGGCTCTTGGGGAGCTTCTCAGCAAACAATACCCCCAAGCCTCTCTGCAAGGCTGCTCTCACACTGTACCTAGCCTGGATTCATGCCTGGGAATGACCCTACCCAGATGCCTTGCACCAGCCTTTGACTTGTTGAGCCTCATGCAGTTGTCACTGTCCCCCTTCTCAAGCCTGTCAAAATCCTTCAGGATGCCTTCCCTGCCCTCAAATGAGTCCAGCATACCACAGCCTGGTGGTGTTGGCAAACAAAATCTAGGTAGCCACTGTGCCTCTATGTGTCACATTCATGTCCATGGTAGGTGGACTCTGGAGTCATCCCTCCAAAGCAACAGGATCATCGGGAGACCCATTGGGTTTTACATGTTGGAGGCAGTTTCCAGGAAGAGTTGCTGGAAGGAAGATGAGAGTGAAGGTTGGTACAGCTTCCCTTATAGCTCCTGCTGGCATTGCATTGTCTTCTGCAAGTATGTCTACACTTACCAAAATACACAAGTGTTAGTGAATACACAATAGAGTCAAATCCTTCGTCACAGATTGCTTATATTGGAAAGGCCCTCTAAGATCATTGAATCTGACCACTGATCCAAAACCACCATGGCCACTAAACCATGTCCACAAGTGCCATGTCCACATATTTCTCGAACACCTCCAGGGATGGTGACTCCTTCCTGGGCAGCCTGTTCCAATACCTGACCACTCTTGCAGCAAAAGAAATTGTTCCTAATCTCCAACCTAAACCCTCCCTGACACAATTTTAGGTAATTTCTTCTCCTTCTATCACCTGGTACTAGGGAGAGGAGACCAACCCCACCTGGCCCCAACCTCCTTTCAGGGAGCTGTAGAGAGCAATGAGGTCTCCTCTATTCTCCAAGCAGAACACAGCCAGCTCCCTCAGCCACTCTTTAGAGGAAGAAAGTTTAATTCCACAGATGTTTGTTATTTTGTTCTAATAAACCATATTTACATTTTGGCTACCCTTGAAAAGGAACAAAGATTCCTGCCAACAAATACAGCAGTTATAAAGCCTTTCTCTCCCCAAAACTGCCCAGGGACAGCTCTGAGAAGAATTCAGACTTCAGAGGAGAACCAGACCATGTTTAGTGCTCCAGTATAATCGTTGTTACTTGCTTGGCTCCGCTCTTTAGTCCAGCCAAGTCATTAACCCTGCTCTCTGCAACAGAAGCTTTGTTCAGTGCTGTGGCAAAACCAGACCTCTGCTGGACTATCCACATCCAATCTGACATCACTTGAGCACATTCCCATTAGCTCAGGTTATCCTGAAGTACACTGACTGTACCAAGAAGGGCATAACAAGATTAAATCCAGGCAGACTACAGCGATTTACACTAACCTGTGCTCCTTTTCACTGGTGGCAATGCAAATATTCCACTCTAAAAGCACCAAAAAAATTAACTTCACAGGGGTCTTTATTTGTCCTTACCATCTTCCTTAAAATACCCTTGTATGTAAATCACTCTCACTGATAGAACTCTCTGCTGGCCATAAAATCAGTGTGTTTTATATGGTGGCAGCTGCTCTAATGCAGCAAATTGTTTTAAGAGCTGTTGAAAATCTGGAATTTAGATCAAGTATCCTCTCTAAGTGATTCACTGTCTCATTTGTGACTAGTGAAGTGGAGAGTTATGTAGTTGTGCTTAAGTTTTTGGTTTTAAAGGAGTTGTAAATGCAAATCCGTACTTACTTTCCATGAAATTTTAGGAATCATTTGGATTCCCACTTAGCTCTTAAAAAAACCCTCAGTAACTGTGTGTCCTTTGCCAAAATTAATCTCAGCTAGCCACTGCTTCTATCCCAGTATGAAATACCTCCTTGCATTTGATTTCTGTCTTCTTTCTTTATCTCTTGTCACATTATGTTCAAGGCACTCAGTTTTGGTTATTTACTGTTCAGTATAGAAGACCATAATGAGAAGGAAAAAAAAATTCCCTTCTTTAGCAGACAAGTTTTTGGCAGCATTGGGTGGATACCCCCAGCAAGGGAGTGTTTGTGCAAAGAGAAAATTTGTGATCTTTAATCATGTTCCCATGTAGTGAATGAAATTATGGAATCACAGGATCACAGCAGGGCTTGGATTGGAAGGGGCCTTTCAGGATCATTTAGTTCCAATCCTCTGTCATGGACAGGGACACCTCTTACCAGCCCAAGTTGCTCAAGGCCTTATCCAGGCTGTCCCAGAATACCTCCAGAGAGGGCACATCCACAACCTCTCAAATGTGGGCAACCTGTGCCAGTGTCTCCTTACTCTCACTCTCTAGAACTTCTTCCTCCTGTCCAGTCTTAGACTCCCCTCTTCCAGCTCAAAGCCATTGCCTCTGGTCCTGTCACTCCCATTCCTTGTCAAAAGTCACTCCCCAGCTCTCCAGTGGCCCCTTCAGATATGGGAAGGCTGCTCCAGACTGCACAGCCCCAACTCTCCCAGCCTATCCCCACAGCAGAGGTTCTGCAGCCCTCTGAGCACCTTGTTGGCCTCCTCTGGACCCTCTTCAGCAGCTTCAGGTCTCTCTTGGTGGCCCCACAGCTGGACACAGCCCTGCAGGTGAAATCTGAGCAGAGCAGAGGGGCAGGATCCCCTCTCTCCACCTCTGGCCACGCTGCTCTGGATGCAGCCCAGGCTGCCCTTGGCCTTCTCTGCTGCCAGTGCCCATTGCTGCCTCCTGTCCAGCTTCTCACTCACCAGCACCCTAAGTCCTTCTCTGCAGGGCTGCTCTCAATCTCGTCGTTCCCCAGCCTGGATTCATAATGACAGAGGTGCAGGAGTTTGCACTTGGCCTTACTGTACCTCATGAGGTTCTCCTCAGCCAAATTCTCTGGCCTGTCCATGTCCTTCTGGATGGATCCTGTCCCTCAGTCTTGGTATCATCTGGAAACATGGTGGGGCTGCCCTCAATCTCTCTGTATCATTGATGAAGTTACTGAAAAGCACTGACCCCCACTGAGAGCCACCACTTGTCGCCCATCTCCGTCTGGACCTTGAGCCATTGTATATTCATGTATATGGGGTATTTACAGCTGAGAATGCCTGCAAACTGGTATTTCAGACTCCTGCAAAGAATAATTGGTGACCTTAAATGTTGTGTAGCGATCTTATGGTCCAATTGTAGGAAAGAACTTTGAGCAAATGAAACTCAAAGTGAAAGGGAGAGCTGTTGGCAGTCTTGCTCCTCAGATGCACGTGAGGTGCTTTGCTTGCCTCGTGAGTGCGTTTCCTAGATCGTAGAGTCACAGAATGATAGGAGTTGGAAAGAACCTCTGGAGATCATCCAATCCAGGCCCCTTGCCAAGGCAGTCACCTGGAGAAGGTCCCACAGGAACACATCCAGGCAGAGTTTTCAAGGTCTCCAGAGATGGAGACATTAGGTTGCTTCTACCCTTGAAGCTCACGGCAAGTTGGAGAGCACCTCAAGTCTCTCAGGGTTATAACCCCAGCTCTCTTGTGCCCAGTGGAGTTCACTGGTGGATACTGTGACCATCTGGTCTGTGTGGGGATGTGAGAATTTCACTTTAACCTCCAAAGGCAGTGGTTGAGTGCTCACAGTCTACAGGTTTCTGCACTGTTCTAATCTGAGGCCCTGCAGCACCTCAGTTTGAACCTGCAGAGCTAATGTGTGGGTGTTGAATTTGTGTTTTCCTGCTGTTTCTGGGAATTTGGAGGCTGAGATCATTGACCTGTGCACAGGATTTTATTGCCTTGTTTTCCTTTAGTCCATGCTCCTCATGGTGGGTTTGTATTTAAGAGAAGTTCCATTTTCTCACTGTCTTGGGGTGTATATTTTACTGTTTGTTCAAGCTCATTCAATCATGTGCTGCTGGTGGAAGACTTCATAATATTTGTTTGTAGTATTGTGAGTTCTGTCAGCAGAGGGAGAAGTGAAGCAGGGGGAAAAAACTCCCACTTTTTTTTCCTGAATATTTTCTTAAATAGATCTGCTTCCTTCTGCAGAAGCAGTATGTGGCATTACCTGTGTAGTTCTCATTGTTTTGTATCTTCTCAAGTACTTATTTGTAATTGATTTCACATATGAGCTATTGAACAGCTTCATCGTGGCTTACAGTGGTCATTTCACATTCATGGTTTATGTGAAATTGAACAGCAAAACAGAGGGAGAAATGTCTGTGATTGTTTTAACTAAACCTGTATGGTTTTGTTGTTCTTTTTTAAAAATTATTATTCTACTTCAAGTTTCAGACCCAGAGCTTACGACTCTCAGAGCTGCACAGAAAATCTCAGCTGTGGAGGGGCATAGTTAGTGTCACCTTAATAGAAGGACGTGAGCTTAAAGCCATGGATGCAAATGGATTAAGTGACCCTTATGTGAAGTTTCGGCTGGGACATCAGAAATACAAAAGCAAGGTAGTTATATCTGTGACCCAAAACTGCCTGGTTTTGAGATGTTTTCTTCTTGTTTGTGAGGGCTTTGTGGCTTGCATGACTGTTTTAATAAAGAAGCATAAAACTGTTTGGATTGGAGAAGACCTTTATGAACATTGAGTCCAGCCGTCAACCTATGATCACCATAGCAAACCATATCCTGGGGTGCATCCAGAGGAGTGTGGGCAGCCAGGCAAGAGAGGGGATTCTGCCCCTTGACTCTGCTGAGACCCCAACTCCAATCCTGCCTCCAGTTCTGATGTCCCCCACATGAGAAGGACACAATGCTGCTGGAGAGACCAGAGTAGGCCACAAAGATGATACAAGGGCAGGAGCACCTCTGCTATGATGATAGTCTGAGGGATCTGGGGGTGTTCAGCCTGAAGAAGAGTGGAGAGACATTAGAGCTGCCTTCCAGTAACTGAAGGGATCCTGCAGGAAGGCTGCAGAGGGATTTTTCCTGAGGGTGTCTAGGGACAGGAAAAGGGGAAATGGTTTGAAGCTGAGGGAGAGCAGGGTTAGACTGGAGTTGAGGAAGATCTTCAGTGTGAGGGTGGTGAGACTCTGAAACAGGCTGCCCAGAGAGGCTATGGATGCATCATCCATGAAAGTGTCCATGGTCAGGTTGGATGAAGCCTTGAGCAATGATTTCTAGTTGAGATTCTATGCCCTGAAGTGCTGTATTGAAGCAGTTCTTGAACAACTCCTGGGATTGTGACTGATGATGAAGACCTGCTGTTGTATTATTTCTCAGAGCACCCAGAGTTTTGGTTAGATGTTTCCTTTTTTTTTTTTTTTTTT
>VWZI01015268.1:186550-210281 GCA_013396835.1 Psilopogon haemacephalus
AGCTGGGTAAGAGTGTGGCCCTGAAAAAAATGCAGAGTGAGAGGAAGGCACACACCTGATAGTCTATACAGCCTTGGTTGGCTTTTGTTTCCTGCTAGGGATTTTCATGGCAGGCTGAGAGGGTTGGGGCTGTTCAGCCTTGAGATGAGAAGGCTCCAGGGAGACTTAGATCAGCCTTCCAGTTGCTGAAGGGGCTGCAGTAGATCTGGGGAGGGACTTCTGGCAATGACTTGTAGCGCTAGGACAAGGGACGATGGTTTGAAACTAGAGCAGGGTACATTTAGATTGGACATTAGGAAGAAGTTCTTTACTATGAGGGTGGTGGAACACTGGAATAGGTTTCCCAGAGAGGTAGTGGAGGCTCCCTCCACTGGAGGGGGACATTGAAGTTCAGGCCTGATGAGGCTCTGCAACCTGATCTAGTTTGTCATGCCCCTGCTAATTGCGAGGGGATTGGACTGGATGACCTCTAGAGATCTCTTCCAAGACAGTGCCTTCTATGATTCTGACAGGTTGATACCACTTCTGTCCCTTTGTCTTGATGCCAGTTGCCTCTTGCGTCCCCTCAGTAGTCATATCCACAAACCATGTCGTATTCTCACTTTCCTCAATGTAGCTTTACACATTTTGTAGAAAGGATTGACCAGGTCGAAAATTATTATGATTTACAGAACCAGAGAACTGCTGAGGCTCAGACAGACTGTTTACAGTGACAACACTGTCAAGTCCACTGCTAAACCATGTTCCCTACATGGCTTTTAAATACCTCCAGGGATGCTTCCTTGCTATTATTTCCCCAGTTCCTGGTGGTTTGAAAATTGCTGTTTATGGAAGATGCTAAGATGCCTGATGGTGCCCGTGTGCTTTTCTCAGCCAAAGGGCAAAGTAAGGAAGGATCATAGAATCATAGGATGGCTCAGGTTGGAAGGGACCTCAGAGATCATCTACTCCAACCTCCCTGCCAAGGACACCTTTCAACCAGACTCAGCTGCTCAAGACCTCATCCAGCCTGGCCTTCAACACCCTTAGGCAGCCTTCCTGGGCAACCTATTCCAGAGTCTTACCACCCGCACTTCTTCATGAAGAAATTCTTTCTAAGATCAAGCCTAAATCTCTCCCAGAAGTGTGCAGATGCCATGTTTACAGACCTCTGAGCCCACCTTAGGGCCTCCCCATCTGAAATTAGAAGAAGTCAAATTTTATGCATTTGTGACTTGCTCATTTTTTTATGTGGTTTCTGTCTTTTCATCCTCTCTGTTTTTTTTTTTTTTTTTTTTTTCATTTTTTCAAGCCNNNNTTTCCATTATTTCAAGCCAGTGGAACTAGTAGATGTAGAAAGCAGTGACTGCTTCATAGGGGAGGCAGTAGACAGTTTCCTTTCTTGCTCAGGACAGATGTGACTACTGTGACTACTGCTTTTGCCTTATGGTAGAAAAACCTGAAAGCTTTCTGTTCTGCAGAGAGTGGTCAGAAGTACACGGACTGAAATCCATTGAAGTTACTTTTGTCAGAAGTGACTGGACTGGAAATGATTGAGAAAGCTGCTTTCATCTGAGCTGCAAAGGAAAGGATGTAAAATACAGTTTTGAAAAGAAAAAGAGTATTAATCCATAAAAAGTAAACCACAGAATCATCTTTCTGCCAGTGTTACTGCAGCTGGAGGAAGAGGGCATGATAGAATTGTTTAAATACTGAGTCACTACCTAGTTGTCATTGCAGGTGCTTTGTCTTCCTTCAGGCTCAGATACATAACTTTGCAGCTGACACTTACAAGAGGGCATAATTATTCTACAGAAAAAAATAAAATGGATCCATTCCCAGGATAAATCCTTTGTTCGGGAGGCTTCTGAAGGTGACAGGTTGCAGGGTTTTGGAGGATGCTGTTGTGTCAGAGAGGGGTGAAAGAACTGGTTACGTAGCCCTTTGCTAATTATTACTTCTTAACTCTCCCTGCATAAGATACTCACACTGCAAAAGGCAGCTACTTCCTGAACAGACAACAGAAATAAGATTTACAGTGCAGGAAAGCATATGCCTCTCACAATGCAATGTGACTTTCTCTTTGCTTTCCTTTCAGATTGTGCCAAAAACTTTGAATCCTCAGTGGAGGGAGCAGTTTGACTTTCATCTCTATGAAGAACGAGGTGGAATTATTGATATTACCGTGTGGGACAAAGATGCTGGCAAAAGGGATGATTTTATTGGCAGGTTTGTNATGAACCTTGCCATTGAAACTATTTCTTATGACCATTTGTTCTCGCTTCTTTTCTTCTCTTTTTTTTTTTTTTTTTAAGGTAAGGAAGATTTTTTTTTTTTTTTAACAAATACCACTACAGTTTGCTGCAGTTCTTTTACTTGGATGGTGTAAAATCAGTTTTATTGTCCAGTAGATGGCAGCTTTTACCAATTGATAGGTTTTCCAACCTAAAAATCCCAGGTTTAGCATAATAATCAAGATGCAGGAGGTTCCATACAGAAGTGTCCAGCTCGCAAGAGAAATAACTCTTGTGACTTGTAGTGGGCTCATGAGACCAAAATGATGCTCTTATTTTTTAATCTATTTGGTGAATGAAGTGAGTGTCTTCAAGAACTAACACAGCTTTTGGGGCAAAGAAATAAGATCGGTCACCTAATTTATCTTCAGGGTTTCATCCTTTGAATCTGCCTTGGAGGTTCAAGGAATAAATTTGTGTGGTTATGCTCCATCTTACTGTGTAGGAAGAAGAAAGATGCTGCTTTTTTTTGTTGTTTGTTTTTGTTTGTTTGTTTTTTAAACAGTGCTAGAAACTGTTTAGCTGATAGTGGGAAAAAAGCTGTCTTGTGTTTATAAGTGCTATGAAGCAGGTGCTCTATGGACAACTCATATACTTGTTTACTTTGCGCTTTAATCATATCCATGTAGAAACCACCTGCATTGTGCAGAACTTCCTCCTGATGCCCAGCCTACATCTCCCCTGCTCCATTTTTATTGCCCCTTGTGCTATGCCCACAGGCCTTTCTAAACAGCCCCTCCCCAGTCTTCCTGTAGATGCCTTGCAGATTTTGAAATGCACCTCTAACATCTTCCTGCAGCCTTCTCTTTCCCCGGCTGCACAGCCCCAGCTCTTCCAGCCTGGCTGCACAGGAGAGGTTCTTCAGCCCTCAGGGCATCTTGGTGGCCTCTTCTGAACCCTCTCCAGCAGCTCCAGGTCTCTCTTGTGATAATAGCCCCACAGCGGGACCCAGCCCTGCAGGTGAGGTCTGAGCAGGGCAGAGCAGAGGGACAGGATCCCCTCTTTCCATCTCTGGCCACACTGCTTTGGATGCAGCCCAAGCTGCTCTCAGCCTTTTGGGCTGCCACTGCCCATTACTTCCTCCTGTCCAGCTTCTCATCCACCAGCCACCCCAAGTTCTTCTCTGCAAACCTCTCAGTCTCATCAGTCTGTATCGATATCCAGGGTTGCCCTGAAACAGGTGTGGGCTCTTGCACTTGGCATTGTTGAAACTCAAGAGGTTCTCCTCAGCCACCTCTGCAGGTCTAGGTCCCTCTGAATGGCACCATCCTGTCTTTCAGTCTTGTCAACTATACCAGTCAGTTTGGTATCATCTGCAGACTTGCTGAGGGTGCCTCATTCTCGCTGATATATGAAGATATTGAACAGTACAGGTCCCAGTGCAGACCCCTGAGGGACAGCCCTTGTCACCCATCTCCATCTGGGCATGGAGCCTTTGACTCCTACCCACTGCTATGTGGATTTGTTAGATTATTGATTGTAGGTGATTTCACTGAGGTATTGGTACTTTTGACTAGTAGAACTCTTTTTTTTTTTTTTGATAGTTGAAATTGGGAATGGAAATCCCACAGCCCAAGCCATGTGCTTTGGTTGTGTTCCTAGTGACTTCTTCCTCCCTCTAGTTTAGTATAATGACTCTTCCAATCAAATTAGATCAGTCAGATAATACTGTGTGTTTATTTCCTACCATAGATTGTAGAGCTCAGAATACACCCCAAGTCCATGGCAAACAAACAGTTTTGGTAACAACAGGACCACTTTCCAAAAGTACACGCAGTAGGACTTCACATGATGAAAATATTGTGGGTAGGCTGAGATGTTTATAGTTGAGTTTTTTTGAAGCTGTGGTTTTTCCTCCGTGCTTCATTTCAGTTGTTGCATATGGTAACAACAACTCTTCTGCTAAAGTAACAGAATTGCAGAATCACAGAATGTTAGAGGTCAGAAGGGCCCTCTGGAGATCATCCAGCCCAAGCCCCTGCCAAAGCAGCGTCACTCCTGTGCGGGACAGGATGCACACAAACACATGCAGGCAGGTTTTGAATGCCCCCAGAGATGGAGACTCCACAACATCCCTGGGCAGCCTGCTCCAGGGCTCCATCATCCTCACAGTGAAAAGGTTTTCCCTCATGTTCCTGTGGAACCTCCTCTTCTCCAGCTGGCATCCACTGCCCTTTGTCCTGTAATTGAACATCCCTGAGCAAAGCCTGGCTCCATCCTCCTGACACTGCCCTGCACATCTTTATCAGCAGGAATGAGGGCAGCCTTCAGGCTCCTCTACTCGAACCTCCCTCAGCCTGTCCTCACAGGCAGATGTCCCACTGCCTGTAGCAGCTTCGTGGCTCTGGGCTGGACTCTATCAAGCAGTTCCCTGAGGCCATTTCTTAACTGAGAGGCCCAGAACTGGACACAATACTGCAGATGTGGCCTCACAAGGGTAGGGTAGAGGTGTAGAAGAACTTCTCTAACCTACTCACCACAGCCTTTCTAACACACCTCAGGATACCCTTGGCTTTCTTGACCACAAGGGCACATGGGCTGGTCCACCAGCACCCCCAGGTCCCTCTTCTTTGTGCTGCTCTCCAACAGGTCAGTTCCTAGCCTATCCTGATCCATAGTCCTCTCCCGGGTGCCATACTCTGCCCTTGTCTTTGTTGGGTTTCATTCCATTTCTCTCCACCCAGCTCTCCAGCCTGTGCAGGTCTGGCTGAATGGCAGCACAGCCTGAGGGAGTGTCAGCCACTGCTCCCAGTTTGGTGTCATCAGCAAATTTGATGACAGTGCCCTCTGCGCCCTCACCAAGGTAATTGATGAAGATGTTGAATAGTAGTGGTCCCAGTACTGACCTCTGTGGGACCCCACTACTTACAGGCTTCCATCTGGACTCTGTCCCATTGACCACAACCCTCTGACTTCTTCCCTTCAACCTGTTCACATCCATCTCACTACATGACATCCAGACCACACTGACTGAGTGTCAGAGATCCTGAGATTACATCCACTGTTCTACCATCATCTATCCACCTGATTATGTCATCATCAAAGGCTATTGGGTTGGTCAAACATGACTGCCCCTTGGTAAAACCATCAATTAGTCCTCTGCCAATGCCTGGAACACCTTGTGAAATCATTCTTAATTTCTGCTACACTTTAATGTCCTTTTCCAAAATGTGGTGAGATGCAGAGTTTCACCTGTGTGAACTTGGGAGAACTATGGAGAAGTTGTCAGGGCATGTGGGAAGGCAACAAGGAAGGCCAAATCCCTCTTGGAACTGAATCTGGCAAAGGAAGTAAAAGAGAACAAGAAGGGCTTCTTCAAATATATCAGTAGGGAAAGGAAGAACAGGGGAGGTGTGGGGGCACTGCTGAACGAGGTGACAGCCCTGAGAACTGAGGATGCAGAGCAGGCAGAGTTGCTGAGTGCCTTCTTTGCTTCAGTCTTTAAAATTAAGGCTGAACTCCCCTATGTACTCCAGACCCTGGATGAGGGAGAGAAAGCCTGGAAGAGGGAATGTTCCCCACTGGTTGGTGCAGACTGGGTTAGGGATCAATTACACACATTGAAGATTCACGAGTCCATGGGCCCTGATGAGATGCACCCAGGGGTGCTGAGAGAACTGCCTGATGTTATGGCTCTGCCACTCTTCATCAGCTTTGCGAAATGGTGGCAGCCAGGAGAGGTGCCTGAGGACTGGAGAAGAGCCAATGTCACTCCAGTCTTGAAAAAGGGCAAGAAAGAGGTTCCAAGGAACTACAGACCAGTCAGCCTCTCCTCCATCCCTGGAAAAATGATGGAGCAGCTCCTTCTGGAGGGCATTTCAAGGCACGTGGAAGAGAAGAATGTTACCAGGAGCAGTCAGCATGAATTTACCAAGGGGAAGTCATGCTTGACTAACCTGATAGCTATGATGACATAACTGAATGGGTAGATTCAGGGAGAGCAGTGGATGCAGTCTACCTTGACCTTAGGGAAGGCCTTTGACACCATCTCCTATGACATCCTAGTGAGCAAGCTCAGGAAGTGTGGGATGGAAGAGCAGAAAGTGAAGTGGATTAGGAACTGGTTACAAGATAGAGTTTAAAAAGTGGTGATCAATGGTGCCAGGCCCAGCTGGAGAGCTGTAAACAGTGGAATCCCCCAGGGATCAGTGCTGGGTCTGGTGCTGTTCAACGTCTTCATAAATTAGATTGATGAGGTGACAGAGTCTGCTCAGCAAGTTTGCTTGCTGATCCAGCTGAAGGCTCTGTGGCCATCCAGCAAGACCTAGACAGATTGAGAGCTGGGCACAGAGGAATCAAATGAGGTTCAACAAGGACAAGTGCAGAGTCCTGCACCTGGGGAGGAATAATGAACTGCACTAGTACAGGTTGGGAGGTGATCTGCTGGAGAGCAGCCCCATGGAGAGGGACCTGGGAGTGCTGGTGGATAACAAGTTCTGCATGAGACAGCAGTGTGCCCTTGTGGCCAGGAAGGCCAATGGGATCCTGGGGTGCATTAGGAAGAGTGTGTCCAGCAAGTCAAGGGAGGTTCTCCTCCCTCTTCACTCTGTCCTGGTGAGACCCCATCTTGAGTACTGCCTTCAGTTTTGGTCTCCCCAGTTTAAGAGGGACAGGAGGGCTATGAGGGTGATTAGGGGACTGGAGCACTGCCTGATGAGGAGAGGCTGAGCGACCTGGGGCTTTTTAGTGTGGAAAAGAGAAGACTGAGANAACTTCTTTACTGTAAGGGTCACAGAGCACTGGAACAGGTTCCCCAGAGAGGTTGTAGAGTCTCCTTCTCTGGAGACTTTCAAGGCCTATCTGGCTGCATTACTCTGTGACCTGAGCTAGATTGTATGGTCCTGCTCTGGCAGGGGGGTTGGACTTAATGATCTTTTTGGGTCCCTTCCAACCTCTGACATCCTGTGATCCTGTGACTTTTCAGAGACCTGCCATCCAAACATGCTGTTACCCTTACCAGTAGTTTAAAAGTCTTTTAAAGGCCATTTCCACTGGTGCTCCAAGGCATTTAAAACAGAAATAAAAACATGGTAGAGCATTTGGAGAAGGAAAATTTGTAACTTCAGACACATGAGCTGGTTTAGGCGACTGTTCAGACACCTGTAATGTGTGTGCCTTAAATGTGTACCTATTTCTTTCTAGTAACAACATGCCATTATGCAAATAACATAACATTTTTACATTTTACTTAAGGGAAAAATAAAAGCTGTTGATACTGTGAGAAATCTCCTAAGAAAATGCTTGAAACCTTCAGTATTTTTCAGTGGGAGAGGCCTGATTCATTTTGTTTTCTATCATTTTTCTGAGTAGAAAATGTGTTACTTGTTATTGCTATATTCTTGTATATACCAAAAAGAGATGCTAATGTGCAGTGTGTAACTAATGTTAACAAAACATTGATTTTGGCAGAATAAGTGGGTGTTTTTCCCCAAATCATGCTGCTTGGCTTGATTTGCCTCCCCCCACCCTGTAAAAAATCATCCTGGCTTGATTTTTGTGCCCTCTCTGCTGTCAGTGCATGTATAATCCCTCTGCAGTGTGTCCTTTCAGGCACTCTCCTGATTCACCTTCTGTTAGTACCTTATCTTTGCATAATGCAACCTGCAAACAAATTCCTCTCCATGAAGATACCCGTGAAAAACTTTGTCATTTGTCAAGCTCAATCCGAATGCAAAAATAGGTCTTAATATTCCCCTTCCCTGATACCCATTTCCAGTCACTGTGGATAAAAATCACCAACACCTGACAGCTCCACTTTACATTGACTTCTCTTGCTGGATTTTTCTTTTCCAGGCTGCCTCTAAAAGCTGGAAATGCTTGGGTGCAGCTCTGCAGATTTGCTCTGTGTGCATTTCTGTTATACTGAATGTATGTTATATGTTTTTTAAAGCACAGCTGAGTTGTTCTCTGTGACAGGCTTTGCAGATCTTGAGGCACACAAAATAAGTTGAATATTTTGATTCAGGTTCAGAAAAAAAAAAAACAACAGTGAAAGTGGGGATGTGGGAGGGAAGCAAAAGGCTTCTTGGTACTGTTCTCACTCAGTGATGGAGAGTAATCTCTTTCATCATAATAATCACAGAATAACAGAATGGTAGGAGTTGGAAGGGACCTCTGGAGGTCATTGAGTCTAACCCCTCTGCCAAGTCAGGGTCTCCTAGGGCAGGTCACACAATAACTCATTCAGGTAAGTTTTGGATGAGTTCAGAGATGGAGACTCCACCACCTTGTTGGGCACCCTGCCTTTAAATTAAAGAAGTTCCTGCTCCTGCTCAAGTTTGTGCCCCTTGCCCTTTGTCCTGTCACTGAGCACCACTAAAAAACCTGGTCCCATCCTCCTAATACCCACTCTTGGAGTATCGATCAGCATTCTCCTCCAGACTAAACAGCACCAATTCTCTCAATCTTTCCTCATCAGAGATATTCCAGTCCCCTCAGCATCTTTGTAGCCTTTTGATGTTCACTGCACCCAGGACTCCAGCTGTGAGTAGAACCTCCCTCAACCTGCTGCTCACACTCTTCTTGATGCACTCGCAGGGTACCACTGGCTACAAGGACAGACTGCTGGCTCATTGCCATCCTGTTGGCCACCAGCAGTCCCAGGTCCTTTACCCCAGAGGTGCTCTTCAGTAATATGCAAGCAGCAGCTGTTACATTATATGAGCATATTTGTTCTAAATATGAATGAAAACAATTATTTATTGAAGACTTTCTGTCTGGACAAATTATGGTTAGGAAGAAGCCATGCATGATTGGAGAGAGTCTATCCACTGAGTGATGAAGTGCTGGAATAGGCTACAGGGAGAGGTGTCCATCTCTGCAGATATTCAAAACCCACCTGTGCAACCTGCTATATGTGGACCTGCTCTGGAGGGGAGATTGCAATGGATGATCTCCAGAGTTTCCTTCCAATGCCCCATGAGCCAGCAGTACCCTCTTGCAGCACAGCAGGCAGCTCTGTGCTGGGCTGCATCCAGAGGAGTGTGGGCAGCAGGGCAAGAGAGGGGATTCTGCCCCTTGACTCTGTTCTGCTGAGACCTCACCTCCAATCCTGCCTCCACTTCTGGTGTCCCCAGCATGAGGACGCAGAGCCACTGGAGAGAGTCCAGATGAGGCCACAAAGATGATCTGAGAACTGGAACAACTCCACTGTAAGGACAAGCTGAGGGAACTGGGGGTGTTCAGCCTGGAAAAGACTCTCAGGGGATGTTAGAGCTGCCTTCCAGTAGCTGAAGAGATCCTGCAGAGGGACTTTTCCTGAGGGTGTCTTGAGACAGGAGAAGGGGGAATGGTTTGAAGCTGAGGGAAAGCAGGGTCAGAATGGGTCTGAGGAGGAAAGTCTTCAGTGTGAGGGTGGTGAGATTCTAGAATAGGATGCCCAGGGGCGTTGGAAGAAGTTCTACGTGAAAAGAGTGATCACCCATTGGAACACCCTGTAGGCGTTTAAGAGGAGGCTGGATGAGGAATTGGAAGGGTTAGGTGATAGGTTGGACTTGATGATCCTAGAGGTCTTTTCCAACCTGGATAATTCTGTAATTCTGTGTTTCTCTTGCGGATGCCTCTACCCTGGGGTGTTGAAGGCCAGGTTGGATGAGGCCTTGAGCAGCCAAGTTTGGTTGAGAGAAGTTCCTGTTTAAGGCAAGGAGCTTGGAGTAGGTCCCTTCCTACCTGTGCCATTCTGTGATCCTGTGATTCAATATTCACATGTTTTTTGCTGCAAGTTAATCACTCCTGCATTGAGTCAATATACTCCAGTCATTAAAAACTCAGACAGCAGTAAGTTTATTTAGGCAGCACTACAGACCAAAATGAAGGTGAAACTATTTTAATCTTCATGTAATTATTTAACTTCCTTATTGTCTACCTTCTTGAGGGCAATCCTGACTGTCACCTTTACCATAATCAGCTAATAAATCCTGATGATTGTTACACCTTTATGCAGAGCAGTAATCTGAACAAATTGGCTGCTGACAGAAGCAATAAATTGCCAAGAATGAGTGCTGTCAGAGAAGTTGTTTCTGTGAATGTACAGGATAAGTAAATCCCATGTCATGCAATTCTTAGTCAGCTGAAGTTATTTCCAATCCAGTAGGGCAGGATTTATGGCATTATTTTATTGGTATGAAAAACATGTGTTTATTGTTAAAATGACAGTGAATTTCACTCGTATTTTGTGCCAGAAAATCACTGCTGACTTCATCTGTATCTGGTTTTGTCAGTGTTTATACACTCCATCATTTTGTTTGCCCCATCTGATGGAAATTAGGAACAGACCTTGTGTGTAGTACGTTCATTAAAGAGAGATGTTAATGTTGTCTCTTCCAAAGTGGAATTTCCCATAGTCTCCCTGAATGTCGTCATGAACATTCAGATGGATCTTTGTGACCATGTATGTGGGCACACAACAAATAATCATGGTATCGCTCAGGTTGGAAAAGACCCTTGAGATCATCAGGTCCAACCATTAGCCCTCCTGTAAGTAACGGATGTGAAGAAATAGAATCCCAGAATCCCAGCATGCTAGGAGGTGGAAGAATCCAAACTCCTATTGAAGCAGGTTCACCCACAGTGGGTTGCACAGAATGATGTCCACTTGGGTTTGGAACGTCTCCAGAGACAGAGAGTCACCACCAATTTGGGCAACTTGCTGCAGTGCTCATCATCACCTCTAAATTAAGGAATTTCCTCCTAAGGTTTTAGTGAAACTTCCTAAGTTCCAGTTTGTGCTCGTTGTGTCCTGTTGCTCCTGACACTCATGCTTGAAATGTTTTACAAGTATTTATGAGAGCCCCCTTCAGTCTTCTCCAGCCTAAAAAGTCCCTCAGGCTTTCTTCTTAACAGAGATTTTCTAGTTCACTCATCTTTGTATCCCTTTGCTGTACCCTGTCCCAGAAGTGCCTGTCCTTCTTGACCAAGGGAACCCAGAACTGTACACAGAACTCCAGCTGTGGCCTCACCAGGGCAGAGTAGAGAGGAAGGAAAACCTCTCTTGACCTGCCAGCCACACTCTTCTTGGTGCACCCCAGGATGCCATTTGCCTTCTTTGCCTTGAGGGCACATTGCTGGCACATGGTGAGCTTGTTGTCCACCAGCACTCTTTCCAGCAGGTGCAGGGGGTTGTTCCTCCACAGCTGCAGGACACTACACTTGTGGAAATTCATGAGGTTTACCTCTGCCCAATTCCCAGTCCTGTCCAGGTGACACTGGATAGAAAGCACAGCCTCAGGGCCATTCAGCCATTCCTCCCACTTGGGTGTCATCAGCAAACAGCTGAAGGTCCACTCTGTTCCTTCATCCAGGTTATTGATGAATTGATTGAACAGGGCTGGACCTAGCACTGATGCCAGGGGGACACCACTTGTTACAGACCTCTGAGTGGACAGACTTTGCCACTGACCACAACCCTCTGAGCTCTGTCCTTGAGTGAAGAAAAAAAAAAAAAAGTTGAACTGATGAAAATAGAGCATTTAGTTCTTCAGCACCTAATCTGCTGCAGCATGTCTCTTTATTTTTCATAGTAACATACAACAAATGCAAGCAGTGGAATCAAAGACTGCTTTGGGTTAGAAGCAGCCTTAAAGGACATGGGCAGGTACACCTGGTAGACCAAATTGCTCCATGCCTCATCCAGGATTGGAGTCTTCACAACTTCCATGGGCAAATTGTTTCAGTGCCTCACCACTCTCCTAGTGAGATCAAACATTTCCTCCTAATGTTTGATCTCAATCCAGATTCTTCCAGTTTGAAGCCTTTACCCCTTGTCCTGTCACTCCATGACTTTGTCAAAAGTCCCTCTCCAGGTCTTCTGTAACTTGGAAGGCTGCTCTAAAGTATCCCTGGAGCCTTCTATTCTCTGGGCTGAACATCCTCAAGTCTCCCAGCCTGGCCTCACAGCAGAGGGCTTCCTCTGGTCTCTCTCCAACAGGTGCCTGTCTGTGCTGTGTTGAGGACTCCAGAGCTGCCCCAGTGCTGCAGGGGGGCATCTGAGCAGAGCTCAGAAGAGGGACAGAATCTCCTTTCTGCCTCTGCTGCCCACGCTGCTGGAGATTGGCAGGGCTGGCTCTGGGCTGGCCACGATTCGTGCCAGTTCATAGCCAGTTGTGCATCACCCAGCATCCCCAAGCCCATCTCCTCAGGGCTGCTCTTCATCCATTCTCTGCCCATCCTGGATTTGTGGTTGAGGTTGCAAACTCAGGAGCAAGACATTGCCCTTGGCCTTTTTCAATCTGATGACATTCACACAAGTCCACTTCTCCAGCCTGTCCAGGTCCCTCTGGGTGACGTCCCTCCCCTTTGGCATGTTCACCACACAGATAAGTGTCATTGTGAAATTTGCTGAGGGTGCCTTGATTCCACTGTTCAGGTCACCAATAATTAGTCAATCATCACTGGTCCCAGCTCCAAACTGTACCACGTGCTGCTGCATTATTGGTCTGGAAGGAGAGAGATACACCTCTCAAAGTTCTCCACTAGAGTGAGATATTTATGTAAAATATTTATGTCTTGCTCATTTTTATCTTTTCCCCACTGAAATTTGTGCCTTTTAACTACAAGAGTCTGAAGGTTATCAGAGAGAACTGAGTGGTGCTGTAAAGCTGTAGGTGGGCTCTCCAACATGCATATAAATTTGAGTGAAGGGCACTAAATATGTTACTGCTACCATTTCATACCAGATGAATGTAGATGTGGAGACTACAGTTTCTTTCAAAATACTGGCAAATTTATTTTAAAATATTGTTGCCCGATAAAGAGGTTTTGAACAGACTGGTATTCACCAAGGAGTGGTGGGGAATGGAGGTAACTCCAGCTGGGACCTGCTCACCAGTGGTGTCCCCCAGGACTCAGTGCTGATCCAGGTCTCTTTAATGTCTTTATTAATGATCTGGATGAAGGGATAGAGACTCCCTCAGGCAGTTTGCAGGTGACATTCAGTTGGGTGGCAGAGTTGATCTGCTGGAATCCTCCAGGCTTTGCAGAGGCACCTGGCCAGACGGTATCCATGGGCTGAGGCCAGTGGGATGAGGTTGAACAAGGCCAAGTGCTAGGTCCTGCCCTTGGGTCACAACATCCCATGAAGGTTCCTCAGGCAGGGGGCAGAGTGGCTGGAAAGTGCCCATCAGAAAAGGTCCTGAGGGTACTGGGTGACAGCAGCTGGGTTGGATCAGCAATGGTGTGGGCAGCAGGAGCAGGGCAGGGATTGTGCCCCTGTGCTGGGCACTGCTGAAGCCACAGCTTGAGTGCTGGGTTCAGTTCTGGGTCCCTCCCTCCCAGAAAGGCACTGAGGGGCTGGAGTAGTTGTAGAGAAGAGCAACAAAGGTGGGGAAGGGTCTGGAGAAGAGGACTGTGGAGGGGCATCTGAGAGAGCTGGGGATGTTTAGTGTGGAGAAGAGGGGAGACCTCATTGAAAGGAGGTTGCAGCCAGGTGGGGATTGGGCTCTGCTCCCTAGTAAGAAGTGATAAAAAGAGAAACAGTCTCAAATTGTGATAGGGGAAGTTTAGGCTGGACATTAGAAGAGACATCTTCACTGAAAGGAGTCTCAAAGACTGGATCAGGCTGCCCCAGAAGATGGCTGCATCCCCATCCCTGGATGCATTTCAGAGATGTGGTGCTGAGTGACATAGTTTAGCACCAGGCTTGGTGGAGCTAGAGAACAGTTGTGCTGACGATCTTAAAGGTCTTTTCCAACAAAAATTATTCTGTGTGTCTGTGATTCTAATAGAAGGCATCAAAGTCCATTTTAATGTCAAAATTGATGAATCTTGAGATTTTCTCAATGTTGCAAAACTCTGTAGAGGCAAAATGGGTTCATCTTGGAATCATAAGTATGTTTTATTATGCTGCTCTTTCAAATACTTCTTTTCCCCTGGAGTTTTGAAAATTTCTGTATGTTGCAGTAACTTTGGAAGGATATATATTATTTTTAAAGTTAAAACATGCATATCTACCTTTGGATCATCAAATCATAGAATGGTTTAGGTTGGAACGGACCTCAAAGATCATCTAGTTCCAACTCTGTGCCATGGGCAGGGACACCTCCCATTAGAACAGGTCACTCAAGGCCTCATCCAACCTGGCCTTGACCACCTCCAGGAAGGGAGCAGCCACAACCTCCCTGGGCAACCTGTTCCAGCGTTTCACTGCCCTCACTGTAAAGAACTTCTTCCTAACATCTAGTTTAAATTTCCTCTCTTCCAGTTTAAACCCATTACCTCTCATCCCGTCATTACAAGACCATCCTGTAGGCCCCCTGCAGATACTGGAAGGCTACTACAAGGTCTCCTTGAAGCCTTTTCTTCTGCACTGTACTTTGTGTTTAAAAGAGCAAATCTGTGCAAGCCCACAGTTGGCAGTCTGGATGTTTAAAGGTTTGTTGGTCAGACAGTGTGGTAGTTTGGCAGTTCCCCTCCCCCCGACACTTTGAAATAACCCAGGCTAGGACTCAGTCGGCCTAAAGTTTATAAATTAAGCTTTGTATTTACAGCCTTGCACAATATACAAGCAGATATTTACAACATGTAACAGATATTTGCAGATATATACAATAAAAAGGTAATACAGAAACACCACACCCTTCTGAGAGACTGAAGTCCCTAAGAGGGGTTCCTAACCACCCTACCACCTTCTCCCCTTCTCAGTCTTATCTTGCCATCTGTTTCATGCAGCAGATTAAGCAAAGGTAGATTAGCCAGGGGGGGTTAGCAGCAGGAAAGTAGCTAGTGAAATTATTCAGCTGAGGAAACAGGGAGAGAGAGACATACAGCAGCAGACATGGCTTAAAGCAGTCTGTCTTATCTGTGTTTGAGTTACAACTCTTAAACATTTTTTTCTTCTTCAGTAAAGCTATAAGTGAAGTAGCATCATCAGTGTTTTCCTTTCTCAGCCTATAGTCTAATTTCTCCTTCAGATCCTCCAATTAGTTCAAACCAGCACACACAGGATGACTATAGGTAAATTATTGCAGATGCATTTCTCAGTGTAAAATGAAAGTTTTGACCAAAACATTGCAATCTAAAACTGCTGCTGACAGATCTGCCTCTGACAAACCTGAGCTGTGCTGAGCTGCCTCCTTTTCTGATTGTTGTCAAAGATGTAAATACTGCATCTCCAAATCTGCCCTTCAGGTTTTCCACACCTTATTTATTACTATCTTTGCACAGCTTTACTTCTTTTATGAATGCGGAGGCACTGCCATTCTGCTGGAAAGCCCCAAAAAAGGTTCTGTTTGGGCTTTCAAATCTTCAGTACCTTTTTCTTACCTGATATTTTATCATTTACAACTCTTACTGACAGTTTTAATTTTCATGTGGTGTTGCAAAACTGATGTGAATTCTACAAAACATCTTGAAACACAGTGTTGCACACCAGCTGGATTGTGTGTGTGAAATCATCTTCCAACCCTTGTGTCTCCCACACATGGAACTGTGCTCCACTGCATGAAGTGAGCAATTCTGTGTGCAGTAGAATTATTGGAAACTTGCTGTCATCCAAGGGCAGGGTACATGGAGACAGCCTGGGAGAGTTGGGGCTGTTCAGCCAGGAGAAAAGAAAGCTCCAGACAGGCCTTAGAATAGCCTTCCAGGGCCTGAAGGGGCTCCAGGAGAACTGGGAAGGGACCTTTGACAAGGGCTGGGAGTGCCAGGATGGGGGACAATGGCTTTGAGCTGGGAGAAGGGAGGTTGAGACTGGAGATTAGGAAGAAATTCTTGACAGTGTAGGTGATGAGACTCTGGTTGCCCAGGGAGGTTGTGGATGCCCCCTCCCTGGAGGTATTCAAGATAGACAAGGCCTTGAGCAACCCAGTCTAGTGAGAGGTGTCCCTACCCATGGCAGGGTTTTGGAACTAGGTGATCTTGAAGTTTCCTTCCAAGCCAAACCATTCTGTGAGGAAGGGAGAAGGAAAAGTGGAATGCCTGCCTAGATATGAGGAGCATGACAGTAAAAAGTGGTTGAGGGTGTAGATAATGGTTAGGGGTTGGTCTCAATCATCTTAGCAACTGGACTTATGGTCTTAATTGTTAAACTTTATGATCTTGAAAATGTTTTCCAATCTTAATGATTCTGTGCTTCTATGTAAGGTTTTTGAGGCCATCTGGCAGGCACAGATTAGAGCTATGTGAAAGCACTTGCTAAGTGGGCTTTGACCAACTAGCAAAGGGAGAGCAATGTAGGAAAATACAAGGAAAAAGTGTTAATTTTGCTGAAAAGAAATTGCGGTGGTGACAGCACTGAGCAGGTTTGTCATGTGTGGCTGTGCCATGGGGAGAACACCACATGACAAAGCTTCAGCAGGTGCTTTTCTCCTGTCTGTGCTATCTTCAAAGTAAATGTGTAGCTTCACTGTGAAGAGCTATGCCTTGGAACACCTCAATCATTAATTTAAAAATCCATCAACAAGAGTTTGTGGCATTGACAAATATTCTTTAAGCAAGCAATAAACACTTGTCCATATCTAAGTATTGCTCAGGGACTGTTTGGGTGCATTCAGAAGAGTGTGGCCAGCAGCTCAAGGAAGGTTCTCCTCCTCCTCTACCCTGCCCTAGTGTACCCACTGCTGGAGTCCTACATGGATTTTTGGGCCCTCCAATTCAAGAGATACAAGGAACTACTGGCAAGAGAGAGTTCAGTGAAGGCTGTGAAGATGCTGAACTTCTCTGTGAGCATCTCCATGAGGAGCAAAGGCTGAGAGCCCTGGGGCTGTTGAGCCAGGAGAAGAGCAGCCCCAGAGGGGATCTGATCAATTCTCAGCAAAATATAAAGGGTAATGGGCAAGAAGATGGGGCCAGACTCTGCTCCGTGGTGCCCAGGGACAGGACAAAGGGAAATGGGAACAAAACGGAAGAACCCAGGACATTGCATCTGAGTAGGAGGAGAAAATTCTTTGATGTGAGGGTACTGGAGGGCTGGAGCAGGCTGAGCAGAGTGGTTGTGGAGCCTCCTTGTCTGGAGAACTTCCAACCACCCTTGGCTATTGTGATCCTGGGCAAAGCTGCTGTGGGTGTCCCTGCTTTAGCAGGTTTGTTGAACTGGATGATCTCCAGAGGTCGCTTTCACCCCCCGCCATGCTGGGATTTTGGGGTCCTGTTACCAGTGAGATTGTCTTTTATTTCATGTGTCTCTCATAAGTCTATTACCAGCACTGACATCCCAAACTGCCTGAATCTTTCCTGCTTTCCATGGGCTGCCCAGCACCTGGCATCCCTGTTTCCCAAGTCCTGCTGAGCTCTGCATTTAGGAAGCATGCTCTCAGCTTTCTGGGGATCCTCTCTAGCTTCTTCAGTGTCCTAGTTATCTGAGTTCCAATCTCCAGCTGCTTTGGGAGCTTTCCTGGTTTCAGTCTCTCACCTCTCTCCACCACCTATCACAGTCTTTGTGTAGGGTCTGTCATTTTAATTTTTTCTCGTTATCTCTGCGCTTAAAAATGCCATGCTCTGGTTCTCCCAGGAACTTCGTGTCACTGCAGTCCTGCCTTTCTGAGCCCTCTCCTTTTCCTGTCACTGCTTTGCAGAATTTCCCCTCTCCATTTGTTTCTTGGGTTTTTACTGGAACATTGTACTCTGCTCATAAAGGAGATGGAGTCTCACAAATTGTAGCAGTTCATGCCTCGCTGCTTCTGATGTGTGTCCAGCTCAGTTCTAATTGCAGAATCTCACAGTTTCCTCTCCTTGGCATCCTTTGGAGCAGCATAGACCTGGATCACAGTGCAGTTAAAAGGCTGTCTTCCTGAACAAGTCATGATGATAATTAAGTTGCCTGGGTTGTAGCCAAGTGGTGCTTTTCTGTCCCTATCACTTAGGATTGTGCCAATTCCTCTTTTATGCTTTATTTTGTCATGTGAGAAAATGATCTTGCTATCTGCTGTCTCTCCCTTGCCTGGCCACCTGGCTTTTAAGAGGCCTTCTATGTCATGTAGCTCCCTTTGTAATTCATTCATTAGCAAGGATATTTCACCAGGGTGCCAACGTGGTCTTACATTCCAGGTTCTGATAGAACTAGAGAGGGGAGGTGACTTTTACCTCTTAGACATGCTGATAATAAAATACTACATATAGTTCTGGCTTCCACTCTTTAAAAAGGATGCAGGAGAATTTCACTGGATCAGAAAAGTTACCAAAAAAAGTCATTTGAGGGCTGTAGGAGATGTGTTCCAAGGAAATGTATAGGGAGCTGAAGGTGTTTAGCATATCAAAAGGAAGATCAAGAAGAGATATGATTATGGTATATGAGTACCTTCACTAGACGAAGATACAGATCACTAAAGGCTTTTTCAACAGAGTAAAGAAAAGCATAAAAGGAACCATAGGCCAGATATATTCAAATTAAAAATAAATCAGAAATGTATTTCTAACGGTTTGGGCGATTAACACACTGAACAAGTGCTGGATTCTCCTTGAATCTTCAAACCTTCCTTCATGGGAGCTGTACCCTGCTTCTGCAGCAACTTCTCTGTCAGCTTTAGGCACTTGCGTGGGTTTTCTCCCTTCTGAACTTCTGAGGCATGATAATCAAGATCCACCCAGTGCCTGACCATCCCACAACCCAGTATGGTGGGGTTGGAAGAGACCTCTGGAGATCATCCAGTCCAACCCTCTTGCTAAAGCAGGGACACCCACAGCAGGTTGCCCAGGATCACAATGGCCAGAGGGCCTGCTCTTCTCTAGCTAAACAGACCCAAGGCTCTCAGCCTTTGCTTCTCACAGAGATCCTCACAGAGATGTTCAACATCTTTATAAGCCCCCACTGAACTCTCTCCACAGTAGTTCCTTGTCTCTCTTGGACTGGAGAGCCCAAAAATACATGTAGAACTCCAGCTGTGGGCATAGTAGGGAGAGTAGAGGAGGAGGAGAAGCCCCATCAACCTGCTGGCCACACTGTTCTGAATGTACCTAGATGGTACCCTTCAGCATCTTCTGAGCCTCTGCTAGGCTCTCTCCAGTACTTCCCTGTCCCTCTTGAATGGGGAAGCCTAGAACTGGACACAATACTCCAGCTGTGGTCTCATCAGGGCAAAACAGAGAAGGAGAAGAACCTCACTCAACCTGCTGGTCTCACTCTTCATGATGCCCCCCAGGAGACCTTTGGTTTCTTTACCACAAGGGCACTTTGTTAGCTCATGGCGAACTTGTCCATCAGTATTCCCAGGTCCTTCTCCACAGAGCTGCTTTGAAGCAGGTTGCCCCTCACCTGTAGTGGTGCAGTGGGTTATTCCTTTCCCAAGTTCAGGACCCTACATTTGGCCTTCTGGAACTTCATGGGGTTCCTGTCTGCCCATCAATATGCAGAGCTGATCTGAGGGATGACGCCTCCCTGTGTCTGCTCAGGGGCTCAGCCAGCCACGGTCATCCTTCTCTTGCCTCTGATACAACTTTGGATGTTGAAACCAGTGTGTAGGGAGTGTAGAGCAGCAGAAAAATGCAAAATGCTCACACTGCCCTAAAAATTGAAATTCCCTGAAATGTGGTTTACAGCCGTGCTTGAAAATCTGTCTGTGGAGTTAATGGCTGTTTTTGCCATAATTCTTCAGGCTGACAGGCAGAGAAGTTTTTCTCTCAGTAGCAGCATGTAGATTGTAATTCCATGAAAAGCCAAATTGTCCAAAATTACTATTATCTCCTGCTTTTCAGTGTGACATCTACCAATCACAGCCAACTTATGGCCTTCTCAAAACAGCTGTAATTTTTATCATGGTCTTCAATTTGAGAATGCAAGACAAAAATGTCTACCCACCACAATGCTCATTCTGCACCACTTTCTGGTAACATTCAGGTTCACCTTCATCCTCAAAGCATCTTTGTTCTCCATGGAAACAGTTGTAGGTGACAAATGTCTTTTAAGGGAACATCTTAACTGATGTAAAAGTCAGCACTGCTGAAGCTTTAGAGCTTGGAATGCTCATAGATACTCTCAGTGAAATGTAAAGGGACATTGTCAACTTGAACTTTCCAGAGCTATTTATCTTTAGAGGTATTTTGTTAACTTCAGTGCATTTGAGGAAATGTAATCTAAAAGGGAAGTTCTGTTGGTTTCCCTACTGATGTCTCTTAAAATTATTCTGGGCTGTGGTTAGAGCTTAGCTAACACCTTTACAAAACCAGGTTTCCTTCTCCGTTTTGGTCCCCTGTGAAGATGTGGTGAGAGCAAAGCAGGTCTAACTGAAAATGGTTTAAGTTTCCTTTTGCAAGAAAATTTGGTGTGAGATCGGCATGGATTTTTTCATTTTAGAAGTCAACTATTAGTGGGGAAAAATTATTTTTTCTTACAATAAATTGGGAATCCTCCCCATTTGACTGAAATGCTGGATGCCACCTAAGCTTTGGCACCTTCGAGTCAGAAACTTGAGCCTTTCTTGCAAGGCTGGAGGAGAGGACCAGACATAGAATGAGAAGTGCATATAGACTCTCTTCACCTGGATTTCCATGAAGCACAAGGGGGATGCTCCTTAGTGGAATCACCCTAGGTTTTCATCAGCTTATCTGAGAGTCCTTCAGGGGATGTTTTCCCTGTAAAGTTGATAAGGCTTTCACTGCAAGCTGAGCAATGGATATAAGCCTAAGCGCAGGAGGTTCCACCTCAACACAAGGAGGAGCTTCTTTACTGTAAGGGTCACAGAGCACTGGAACAGGCTCCCCAGAGAGGTTGTGGAGTCTCCTTCTCTGGAGAATTTCAAGGCCCATCTGGATGCATTGCTCTGTGACCTGAGATAGATTGTATGGTCCTGCTCTGGCAGGGGGGCAGGACTCGATGACCTCTTTGGGTTCCTTCCAACCCCTAACATCCTGTCATCCTGTGATCACTCCCTACCTTGTACATGACTTCAGGGAACAAGAGGCAGGGCTCTTCATGGAGATCTATGAAGCAGACCACAGAGATATTTCTCAGGTGGTCTGCTCTAGACATGCTGATAGTAGGTATGTTTTGTAGCCATAGGAAAACTTTGGGAGTAAAACTGAGTTGTGAGGTGCTTCTTTGAGCCTGAGTGAAAAATAACAGAATCACAGACTGGTTTGAGTTAGAAGGGACCTTAAAAATCATCTAGTGCCAACCTTCCTGCCATGCACACGGACACCTTCCACTAGAACAGGTTGCTCAAGGCCTCCTCCAACCTGGCTTTGATCACTTCCCGGTTTGGGATTTCCACAACATGTCTGGGCAACCTGTTCCAGTGTCTCACCTCCCTCCTGGGAAAGAATTTCTTCCTAATGTCTCATCTCAATCCAGCTTCTTCCAGTCTGAAGCCTGATGTTGTAAAAGGCTGATGTTGTTACAGGCCAGGCTGGATGTGGTTCTGAGAACCTGATCTAGTGTGAGGTCTCACTGATCTCACACTAGAGGGGTTATAACTGGATGATCCTTGAGGTCTCTTCCAGCCCTGACAAATCTATGATTCTATGGAAGTGCTCTATCTCCAGGAACTGAAGAACTTGGAACTTGTTGCTCTGATGTAAGCTGTGTAATTCTGCAGTTTTTTGGCCCTTGTAGGATTTTGTGTTACAGCAGGGCTAGCTTCTGTTGCCTGTTTTAAGTGAGGGGTGGATTATTTCTGCATTACTGATACACAAGTATGACTTTCTGATTCTTTTACTGACTTCAGGAGAGTTTGTAATGGTTCCTTCAATGATTATTGGTTGAAATCACAATATTTCTGCTGGAAAATTTAGTGTGAGAAACAAACAATGTTAATTTTTTTTGTTTGTTTGGGTTTGGGGTTTTGTTTGTTTGTTTTTTCATTGTGTATTTTGAAGGGGTATCTGTTTAGAAATAAGCTACTAAGGTATATTTAACACCAGGGGCACCTTAGCTTACCCCAGCTTTGAATGCTTGATAATAATACTTTTCTTTGAGAGTAGGCTTTATACTCCTCTCTGCAGCTTAAATAAAAAGTTGACAGCCTATGGACGTGTATAGAACCTGTAGTAACAATCAGCCTGCACTGACAGCAGCAGCTTTAGTCTTTCCTTGCTGTTGGCAATTGAATTTCTCACTCCTTACAATTCAAAATAAAGGGTAAACATCAAGGTGAGACTGCAGTGACAGTTAAGAGAGGTTTTTGTCATTCTAAAATACCTGAACCTTGTTCCAGGATGAGCTTTGCCTGGGTTCCATCTTAGCAGCTGCACAACAGACAGTAAATGTTTAAAATAACCCCAAAAAAAACCCCACTAAAAATTAAGAGGGAATTTTCCTGTAGCAAATCTAATCTGCCTGTGATAGCACAGTGCCCATTTTATGAGGCTGCACTTATTCTCATAATTGGCTATTTCCTGTCTTTAAATGCCTATTTATTCATGCCCGACACCTTTCTCTCAGTTTATTGGCCTTGCGGTCACCACATTATCTTCCTCTTCAAAATCAATTGACATTTTATGAAAAGAGTTTGCTAGGTGTTTAGTTTAGTGAGAGTGGCACACAGAACATGTGCATGTCACATTAAATAACTACTGTTCAAAGTAGTGTGTTTGGTGGCTTAACTGTATATAGGATATATCAATTTATTTCAGTGTGGTGATGGGGTTTATTGTTTATTTATTGGGTGACCCTGCTTTGGTAAGGGGACTGGGCTGCATGATCTCCAGAGGTCTCTTCCAACCCCCACCGTGGTGGGATTCTGGAATATATTTAAAGTAATGAGCATGGCTGGGGGATGCTGTAAATAGAAGTACTCTGAACAGTGGGTTTTTTTCACAGAAATTCCTGAGCAGGGCAAGCTGGCACAGCATTTCACAGAGGCGATGAATTTCTAGGCTTGTTTCATGCTGCAGTCTAGGAAAGCTTTAATTTAAGGGTGCTGGAGCACTGGAACAGACTGCCCAGAGGAGTGGCAGAGTCTCTGTCTCTGGAGACATCTAAAACCCACCTGGATGTGTTTCTGTGTAACTTTTTAGGCTCTCAGGCAGTGACAGGAGTAGGGGGAATGGAGCAAAGCTGGAGGTGGGGAGATTCAGATTGGATGTGAGGAGGAAGTTCTTCACCATGAGAGTGATGAGGCCCTGGAATGGGTTGCCCAGGGGGGTGGTTGGGGCCACTTCCCTGAAGGTGTTTAAGGTAAGGCTGGATGAGGCTCTGTCCAGCCTAGTCTAGGATAGGGTGTCCCTGCCCATGGGAGGTGGGGTTAGGTAGTCCCTTCCAACCCTGAGTGATTCTATGATTCTCTAGGTGAACCTGCCTTGGCTGGGGGGTTGGATTGGATGATTCCTAAAGGTCCCTTCCAACCACTGCCACTCTGTGATGCTGGGATTCTCTGAAAGCTGAAAGTTGTCAACTTCTAAGTGCAGAAATTAATTACTAAACCTGAGGTATTCTCAGTTTAATTATGGTCAGCTCTTCATTAGCAGTGGAGTTTTTTTCTTCCATGCTCTACCTCTTGATTTTAAAGATGTAGCAAAGCTCTTCCTGGTGGTGAGCACGTACAGAACCATTTTTGTCTTCATTAGTTTGGTGCAGGAGTTTTTCAGGATGGGAT
>VWZI01015271.1:0-12350 GCA_013396835.1 Psilopogon haemacephalus
GGCTGGGGAGGGACTGTTCACAAGGTCTTGTAATGACAGGACGGGTCAGGAATGGGTTTGAACTGGAAGAGGAGAGATTTAAACTAGATGTTAGGAGGAAGTTTTTCACAGTGAGAGTGGTGTGATACTGGAATGTGTTGCCCAGGGGGGTTGTGGCTGTTCCCTCCCTGGAGGTGTTCAAGGCCAGGCTGGATGAGGTCTTGAGCAACCTGATCTAGTGGGAGGTGTCCCTGCCTATGGTGGGGGGTTGGAACTGGTTGGTCTCTGCCAACCTAAACCATTTTATGTTTCTATGATTCTATGATTCTATTGTTCAGCAATTTAATTTGTAGATGTTACATGCCCTTAACCTTTCACAGGAAAAAGAATTGTGATTAAATAACTAAACATTGCTCATACAAAATAATGCCAGGCAAATTCTAACAGGCAAAATACTGTAATAAAGATTAGACACTCTTGGGTTTTTGAGTGTTCATTCTCAAATGTTCAAATATTTAATGCTTCAGTTTTTAAAAGGCATTTGGACAATGCCTTTAATAATATACTTTAACTGTTGACCAGCACTGAAGTGGGCAAATTATTGTACTAAATGACCATTGTACATCACTTCCAACTGGAGCAAAAACTATTCTATTCTATTGTATTCTATTCTATTGTATTCTATTCTATTCTATTCTATTCTATTCTATTCTATTCTATTCTATTCTANATTCTATTCTATTCTATTCTATTCTATTCTATTCTACCCTATTCTAAGTGATGGCTGTCTTCAAAAACTGATTAAGACAAGAGGAAATAAAAAGCATTTTACTTTCTTCAAGAATTCAAAAATCACCTTTTGGAAGGACACTACTACACTTCACCAAGAAGAATATGTCTACACAAAGTTATATATAAAAATGTATCTAAATAAATGTGTATGATCAGCAAGAAGAGAGAGTGTTCCACAAATATTTCTCAGGTAGTCAGCAGCATGTAGTCTGTACTGTAGACTGTGAAACATCTGGGGCTGATCTAATACTTCTGTCTCACCAGATGTGCTAGGTAGTTTATCTCTTCTCAGGTGTGGTAACGTGGACACTGCCTGTGTAATGAGCATGTAATTTTCTGTCATAGGGAAGGGCCTGCTTCCTCTTCAGTAGTAGAGTAGAATAGAATAGAATAGAATAGAATAGAATAGAATAGAATAGAATAGAATAGAATAGAATAGAATAGAATAGAATAGAATAGAATCAGCCAGGTTGGAAGAGACCTCCAAGATTATCCACTCCAACCTATCACCCAGCCCTAGCCAATCAACTACACCATGGCACTAAGTGCTCCATCCAGTCTTTTCTTCAACACCACCAGGGATGGCAACTCCATCACCTCCCTGGGCAGCCCATTCTAATCCCAAATCACTCTCTCTGTGAAAAATTTCTTCCTAATATCCCGCCTATACCTCCCCTGGCATAACTTCAGACTCTGTACCCTCATTCTATTGCTGGTTGCCTGGAAGAAGAGAACAACCCCCACCTGGCTACAACCTCCCTTTAGGTAGCTGTAGACAGCAATGAGGTCACCCCTGAGTCTCCTTCTCTCCAGGCTAAACAACCCCAGCCCCCTCAGCCTCTCCTCATAGGGCTTGTGCTCCAGGCCCCTCAACAGCTTTGTCGCCCTTCTCTGGATATGTTCCAGTACCTCAACATCTCTCTTGAATTGAGTGGACCAGAACTGGTCACAGTACTCAAGATATGCAGTGCCAAGTACAGGGGAAGGATAACCTCCCTGGTCCTGCTGGCCACAGTATTCCTGATACAGGCCAGGATGCCATTGGCTCTCCTGGCCACCTGGGCACACTGCTGGCTCATGTTCAGCCTACTATCTACCAGCATCCTAAGGTCCCTCTCTGCCTGGCTGCTCTCCACCCACTCTGTCCCCAGCCTGTAGTGCTGGCTAGGGTTGTTGTGACCAAAGTGTAGAACCTTACACTTAGCCTTGTTAAATCTCTGCCCACCCATCCAGCCTGTCCAGGTCCCTCTGCAGGGCCCTCCTACCCTCCAACAGATCTACACCTGTTCCTCACTTGGTGTCATCTGCAAACTTACTGATGATGGACTCAATTCCCTCATCCAAGTCATCAATAAAGATATAGAACAGGATCAGGCCCAGCACTGATCCCTGGGGCACACCACTAGTGAGCGGTCACCAACTGGATGTGGCACCATTCACCACCATTCTCTGGGCCCAGCCCTCCAGCCAGTTCTTGACCCATTTCAGAGTGGATCTGTCCAAGCCACGAGCTGCCAGCTTTGCCAGGAGCTTGTTGTGGCAGACAGTGTCAAAGGCTTTGCTGAAGTCCAGGTAGACTACATCCACAACCTTCACTGTACTCACCAGGCAGGCAACCTGATCATAAAAGGTGACCAAGTTGGTCAGGCAGGACCTGCCCTTCCTAAACCCATGCTGGCTGGGCCTGATCCTTTGGCTATCCTGTAGGTGCTGTGTGATTGCACTCAAGATGACCTGTTCCATAACCTTGCCTGGCACTGAGGTCAGGCTGACAGGTCTCTAATTTCTCCTCCCAGCCCTTCTTGTGGATGGGCACCACATTGGGCAGCTTCCAGTCTTCAGGAACCACTCAGAGAGCCAGGACTACTGATAGGTGATAGAGAGTGACTTGGCCAGCTCATCTGCCAGCTTTCTCTTCCCCCTAGGATGGATCCCATTTGTTCCCATGGACTTGTGAGGATCCAAGTGGCTCAGCAGGTCCCTTACTGCTCCCTCTTGGATTACAGGGGGACTATACTGGTCCCTGGCTCTATCCACCAGTTTGGGAGGCCAGTTGTCCTGAAGAGAATCTGTCCCACTATTGAAGACTGAGGCAAAGAAGTTGTTGGGTACCTCTGCCTTTTCTTCGTCTTTTATTACTGTATTCCCCTCTGCATCCAGTAAAGAGTGGAGGTTGTCCTTGCCCCTTCTTTTGCCACTGATATATATATATAAAAAAAAATTTTCCCCTTTACAGCCGTGACCAGTCTAAGTTCTAAGTGGGCTTTTGTCTCTCTATTTCTTTTTTCCTACAAGACCTAGCAACTCCTTTAAACTGTTCCTGGGATACCTCCCCTTTTTTCCAAAGGTGATATGCCCTCTTTTTTTCTCCCTTAATTCCTTCAGAAGCTACTTGCCCATGCAGTCTGGTTGTCTCCCTCCTTGGCTCACCTTGCGGCATTGGGACAACCCATTCCTGTGCCTTCAAGAGTTCTTTCTTGAAGCAGGTCTAGCCTTCCTTTTAAGGGCTGTTTCCAAAGGAACTTTCTGAGTTAGTTCCTTAAATAAGCTAAAGTTTGCCCTTTGGAAGTCCAGTGTAAAGATTTTGTTGATGCCCCTCCTGGTTTCACCATGTATTGAAAACTCTGTTATTTGATGTTCACTGGACCCCAGGCAGCCTCCATCCATCACCTCTCCTACAAGCCCTTCTCTATTTGTGAACAACAGGTCAAGCAGGGCTGCACCCCTGGTAGGCTCATCTAACAGCTTGGATAAGAAAATGTCCTCCTTCACTCAATGAACTTTCTAGACTGCTTCTTCTCTGCGGTGTTAAATTCCCAGCTGATGTCTGGCAAGTTGAAGTTGCCCACAAGGAAGGCAAGTGATCTTGAGGCAGCCTCCAACTACTTAAAGAATAGACCAACCTCTTCTTCCTGGTTGGGTGGTCTATAACAGATTCCAACCAGGATGTCCACCTTGTTAGCCTTGCCCCTAATTCTTACCAACAGAGACTTCACCTGATCATCCTTAATCTCTACTTCCATGACATCCAATGCCTCTGTGATATATAGGACCACTCCTCCCCACCACCACCACTTCTCCCTTGCCTATCTCTCCTGAGGAGTCTGTAGCCATTGATTACAATGCTCCAGTTGTGTGAGTCACCCCACCACAGTTCTGTGATGGCGACAACATCATAGTTTGCCTCTTGCACCAAGGCTTCCAGCTCCTCTTGCTTATTACCCATGCTGCATGCATTGGTGTACTTACATGTCAGCTGGGTTGCTGATTTTACCCCTATCTCTGTCTTAACACATTCAGCCTCCTTTGGTTCATCTCTAGTACTGCTATGTTTGACCTCCTCTCCCTTCCAGACTAGTTTAAAGTCCTTTCAACAAGCCCTGTCAGCTCGTGTGCCAGAATCTTTCTGCCTGTTTCTCTGATTGTTTCCCTCCTCTGCCTTAAGTGCAAGGTGAAAGGATCTCAGCTTTTGAGGGTGATTTTAGTGGAGTCAAGCAGTGCCATGTCCACTTCCTCCTGGTGGTGACTGTTTGTTGGATAACAGTTCCAGGGACAGTCCTGACTTGGCCCAGCTCCAGGAAGGTGTCTATGGAAACTGATAATATCTCTATTCGAAATATTTCTCAGTCCACCCCTAAGAGTAGATAATTTCCATCTGCAGCATGCTAATGCAGGGTAACAGGGAAATAAGACCCTTGTGTAAAATTATCTCTGTTTCATTTCATCCAATTCAGTCCAATGACAAATTAGTCCTACACCCACCAACGCCCTTAAAGGGATATGCTTCTTTTAATATGTGAGATGAAGAACAGGGGAGGATAAGAGATGAAAAAGAACAGTGATAACTGTGGGACCTAGAAGCTATAGTGTCCTCAATTAATTAGAATCTTCACTTGTTTAAAAAAAAAAAAAAAAGACATCTCTCTGTGCACATATTTAAAAACTGGTAATAAAACATCTCTACTGTACCACTATGGAGTCTCTTTGAGATGCTCAATGAAATGCTTGAATTACAAAGTAACAATTTCTATTGTTAGGAGTTGCTGCTATTCTCTTTTTATTGATGTCATAAAGCAGGTATTTATGAGATGAGGTTATTAAGATCAATAGTATAAATGGAACACCTAATTCTTTCTTTTTCAGGCCAGCACAAAGCATTTCTCTAGTGGAATCTCTGAGAATAAAAGGTGACTGGATACTGTCAGTTAACCCTAATCCAAATGCAAAGAGCTCACCCTATTAACAATGAGTCATTTTTTACATGTTTCTTAGATCTAAAACTATTTTGTCCCTAAGTAGCCTTTATGAAATGTACAGATTTGAATTCATTGCAGAACTGGATTTTCCACATTTACTAGTAACACTGAAAGTCTGTTTTTGCATTTTTTTAAATCAGAGTGAGAAGATGGAATATTTTGTTTTAAAATCCACTGAGTGCTGTGCTTTTACTAAATATGATCCTTCATGGGAAAAAAAAAAAAAAAAGACCTTTTGCAAAGATCAAAACTCACAGATTATAAGTCTGATACTCAGTCTTCTCATTTACTGAATAAAAAACTGCAAGGAAACTTGGTATGGACCAAATTATATCTATATACTAATGAAGTGAATTTGTGTTTATACAGCTTCCTACTCAGCTCAAGTTTCAAAAGACAATGTTTTCAAGTCAAATGCAGTCACTAAACTCTCTCAACTATTTCTAGTGATCTGACTCTTGTTTATCATTTAAGTTTTTCACTTGTAATCAACAGCACCATCAACCAATGATAATTTAAACTCACAATTAAATAATATCAGTTTAGTTAGTGGTCATCATTAAGTGAAAAGATTTGCCAACAGCTGGTCATGTTGTTTCTAGTGACTGCTCTTAGAACTCTATTCTAAAATCACTTGCTAACTTCAATAGGATTTAGATGTGGGAGCAAGTATTTGGAAAGTTCTTAATAATGAGATGCTACAGAAGTTGAGGAGTACTCTCCATTGTTAAATGAAGAAATTGGAACTATTTTGAACAAAATACACAGAAAATCTGGATTAACTTCAATAACTAATATATATATATACATAAAATGGTAGAACTATGATACCAAAGAATCATATCACAGAATCGTAGAATGGTTTGGGATGGCAGAGACTGCAAAGATCATCTGGCTCAAACTCTCCTGCCATGAGAAGGACACTTTCCACTAGATTAGGTTGCTCAAGCTCTCATCCAGCCTGGATTTGAACACCTCCAGAGAGGGGACATCCACAACCTTCCTGGACAACCTGTTCCAGTGTCTCATCTCACTGTAAAGAATTTCTTCTTTATACCTAGTCTAAATCTATCCTCCTCAAGTGTAAATCCATTCCCCCTTGTCCTATCACCACAAGCCCTCATAAAAAGTCCCTCCCCACCCTCTTGTAGGCCCCCTTCAGGTACTGGGTGGCTGCTATAAGCTCTCCCCAGAAGCTGTTTTTCTCCAGGCTGAACAGCCCCAGCTCTCATAGCCTGTACCCACAGCAGAGGCTATCCAGCCCTCCGATTATTTTTGCAGCCCTCCAGCAATTTTATGTCCTTCTTATGCCAGGAACACCAGAACTGCATGCAGTACGCCCAGTGGAGTCTCACAAGAGCAGAGTAGATGGAGATCACCTCCCTTTTCCTGGTAGTCCCACTTCTTTTGGTACAACACTTCTGGGCTGCAAGTGCATGCTGCTGGCTTATGTTGAGTTTTTCAACTCATACCTTCAAGTACTTCTCCTTGAGACTGCTCTCAAGCCACTCCCTGCCCAGCCTGCTTGGGATTGCCCTGACTGAGATGTTGTCAAACTTCATGAGAGTGACTTGAGCCCATCTCTCAAGCCTGTCCAAACCCCTCTGGATGGCATCCTTTCCCCGCAGTGTCTGAACTGGACCACACGGCTTGGTCTCATTCACAAACTTGCTGAGGGTGCAATCAATCCCCCTGTCAATATTATCAACAAAGATGTTAAAATAGCACTGATTACAGTATTCCTGATGGACACCACCTGTGGTTGGTCTCCATTTGGACACTGAGCAGTTGACCACAACTTTCTGAGTGCAACCATCTGGCAAATTCCTTGTCCAACAAGTTGTCATTCTACCATTGCTCAATGCCCTGCATTAATCATATCATTTTAAAAGATTTTTTTAAAAAATGTACTGCAAAAACTAATACGTTAAAATCTCATCATTTAACATCTTATTTCACATCGAAAGAGATTTGTTATCCTTTACCTGAATCATTTTGCTTATAATATTGTACAATTACCTATTTGAAACTACTATCAAACTGAGACACGTGTTTCCATTATAGCTCTTCATAGGGAAACTTTTGAACGAGAAAATCTTCAGTACTTCACAGTTTACCAATGTGGCCATGCAGAAACGCTTTGTGCTTGCCAGCGGAACTGTTATCAGACACTGCAAATTTGCTTGAGTATTAAAATACATAGTTTGTTAAATCTCAGCAGCTACAGTAATCGATTAATGAAGTTTTTTTTCCACCTACTATACACATCTATAGGTTACCAAAATCACAGACAAGCCCTCTATTGGATTTTCACAGTCAGTTATTGCATGTCAGCTTGTCTGGTGATGGGGAAAGGTGTGCAAAGCAGTGCTGGGATGAAGGAAGAGATGTGGTGCAACTGAGTCCAAAGGTCCATCCCCAGATAGTGTTGCACACACAGGGCTCCTGTTCAGCCTTCTGTGAACTTAGGCACATTCTTCCTGAGTGTGCAGCCAGGTGCTGCACAATCTTTACAAGGCTCATACAAAACTAACATTTGTGTCATGCTGAAAAGTATTTGAGGAGGAAAAGACCCTTGCTTGTCTGCCAGGCTAACTGTTCCACATAAAGTAGTCAGTCTCTTTACTATTATGCTGCAAAGTGTGAATCAGAGGAAATAGGGAACAAAACTGTTCTAGCCAGCAAATCTGAGTAACAATGTGAAAGCTACATACTGTGCAATGTCATTATATGACTTCGAATCTTTTGTTTCAGGGAACATTATATACCTATTACATGCTTAAATACAGGCTTTGTTATAGCATAATTAAATGTTTGTGATTACAGAAATAAAAGGAGAATTTAAAAGGCAACATCATATTACCTCTATGGGACTGCTAAACCTTGGCTGTAGGCATATAAAGAAAAGTGAGGAATGTACAGGCCTTTGGCTCCATCTGAAAAGCAAACTAACAGGTAGAAGGGTAATTCTCTGTTGGTATATAGCTATGGAAACTGCTTTCTCTTAGTTTTATAAGCATGGTTCCTTGAGCAATGTTTCTGTGTCCAAATGCTCCTGTGGATGTGTCACAGGTCATGGCTTCAGTGGCAGCTGTTCTATTCCATTGCAATACTTGTTAACTTGTGTTAGTACTTATTGTAGGTTGTTTTCCTCTATTGAAGAAAAAACAAACTTATTTTTTATTAAAAGAAAAAAATTCATACCACTAACATACTCCAAACATTAGTTTGAGATCTACAGTTCTCAGTTTTTCTTTTTTTCCAGGAAAGAAGTAATTAATTTTCGTTTACCTTTAAAAAAAAACAAAACAAAACCAAAATTTCTACAGGGAAATGTTGAAGTTCAATCAAATTTATTCATAACTTTGCAGCTATATTGCTACAAACACCGTGCACTTTTATACTTTGTTTTGTTTAATAATTCTAGAGAAGCCCAACACTGAGACTGTTGCCATGACTAGGAATCCTTGATCTAGCTGACAAGGATTTAGCTATGATGTCCTAAGGATGTAGAATTAAATGAGGACTTTGTCCTTCTCTTTCATTCTGATCCCAGAAGGTGCTTGGGCTAGATTATCTTCTATAAATTGTTTTTCCACAATCTCTAGAGAGGACCACCTCCTTAAAAGGACAGCGTAGTAATCTAATAAAAATCCAATCTATGGAGATCCATTACTGTGCAACTGGGAAAACCAAACCAAACAAGATACTAATATAAAAACCTCAGCGAATTCCTTGGTGCATTATATGTACTACAGCATTTACAAATGACCACATGGATCGTGTAATATCATCTACTGCGGAGAATTTCTTTTATAGGTCCCTGTGGGCTGAAATGTTTAGACACAACAGAGCTGAGCAGAGGGGGCAGTCATAGATTTAACTGGGAATTCTTCTGTTTTATGGGCTTGTATCTCAGCTATATCATGGCTTTTAAAATTGCTTTTGTATTTAATAGTAGGAGGGTTTGACCTGAATGTAGTAACGACACATGTATCTCTTTAACTAAGCTCTGCATAAAACTGCAAATTGAAATGTAGAGAGATTATAGTTCTGTGAGGTAAGATGTTACTATCTGCCCAGGAGAGTTGACTTTGTCAACTGTCATTAACACTTTTTTTTAATGCTGGTATTTGAGAGATCAGAAGTATTAACCTGGAAAATACATTTTGATTTAAATTTCTAACATTTTCAAGCATTGGTCATATCTGTAGACACACTGCTCTTTGAAAAGAGTGCTTCCTTTGTTCTGCATCTGTGAGTTGCCTGTATGTGTATGTCACTTATGAAAGGAGAAAAGGATCCTTCCAATTGTTTCATGATTTACTAAGATCTGTCATAAAACTGTCACTTTCAATTATTGCTTAAATGTTGGCTGCAGACTGAAAACGGTGTGTCCATGCAGCACTCACCCGCTTCAGGTGGGCTCTATAAAAGGGAAATTGTTTCTCTGTAGGGGAGATCCTGTTAACCTTGTTCATTTGTAAAACTGCTTACATATTTTCATACTCACTTGTGCAGTTTGACACTGTCAAAGCATTTGACAAGATGAAGGAGATACACAATATTTATGTACAATTCTCAGCAAGTGTACTTTCAGAGCAAACTTTATTGACTGGGCTTCAGCTTGTTCTGTGTCAGCTGGCAGTTCTTTTCAGGAAAGACTTCAGAATCTTCTGCCCTTTGCCATTTAACAATATACAAAGCTGGGATGCAGATGATACAGGACTCAAAATTAGCAGTTTCAGCTTTACACTCATTCTTCCATTTTGCTATTCCTATGTCCTTAACCAGGCTTTAGGTTGTGAGGGACCCTTTTTGGAGTGGTCAAGGCAACATCTGAGAAGCAGCATTACTAAGAGCTGCATGACTGACTGAAGTTAGACTGAGCAAGACAGGAGACTTTTCTGGCAACAGGCAGGCAGGGCTTTTGAGCATGCACTGCCGAGCAGGAACCATCAGCAAAGCACTGGAGAGATATGGCGTATTGCTCTCACCCGGTGTGGGCTATTTAAATGCCCCCAGGCAACACCAGAGACCCAGAACACTAGCAAGCAGAGTGGGCAGAGTGTGACACTGCAGGAAGGGCATGGCAGGGCAGTTTGTGATGCAGTTTGCACAGCAGAGCTTATGTGGCACCGACCTTGCTAGCACCAGATGTGAGCCACCTTTCTCAGAGGGCAGGGAGGGTCCTTGCCCAGGAACTAGTGAGACTCAATGATAGGGCTTTAAACAAGATGTGAAGGGTTAAGGAGAAAGAAATCAGTCTTGGTGCGATAAACAGAGGAACAACCCAGTGGGGACTCCTGAGGCAGTAGAATCCAGCAAGAAAATTCCCCTGAAATACCTCAATGAAATCAAGGAGAGCTCTTCTAAGAAAGTGATACAGCCAACTGCCTAGCTAAAGTGCCTCTACACACATGCATGCAGTGTGGAAAGCAAATAGGAAGAAATGGAAGCTACTGTGATGTTAAAATCTATGACCTGGTAGCCATCACTGAGACTTGGTGGAATTAATCCTGTGACTGGAGTGTTGCTATTGATGGCTACTAATTGTTCAGAAGGGACAGGCCAGGAAAGAGGTCCTCTATGTCAGGAAAGGCATACAGTGTGAGAAAGTGTCATTAAAGAACTGCCATAAATGGGTCAAAAAGCTGGATCAAGGGGAGCCCACCAACAAAGCCTTCCTATTCCAACTACAGGAGGCTTCACATTTGCAAGCTTCTGTCCTGCTGGAGGACTTCAACTAGCCCAGTATCTGCTGGGAAAAAAATACAGCAAGCTGTAGACAAAAAAGGAGTCACCTGGAGAGCCTCAATGACAAATTCCTGAGCTAGATAATAGAAAGCCCTACCAGAGGGAATGCAATACTAGACCTGATGGTTACAAATGCAAATAAACTCCACTGGTGTCAAGATTGAGGGCAGCCTGTGCTGCAGTGATCATGGTCTGGTGAAGTGTGCGTTCCTGAAGCATATGAGACAGAAAGGATCAGAGTCAGGATTCTAAATTTTAGGAAGTCAAACTTCCAGTTCCTTAGAGAATTAATCAGTAGGACCCCATGGGAAAGTATCCTCAGGGACAAGGGAGGACAGCAGTGCTGGCAGACCTTTAAGGACTTAGAGCACAAGAACTCTTGACCCCCATGTTTAACAAATCAGATGGGAGAGAGAGATGGGAAGAGACCATCATGGACGAATAGAGACCTGCTTGTCAAAAAAAGAGCAGGAGGGAACTAAACAGACAATAGAAGCAGGGACAGATAAATAAGCTGAGAGAAGTATAGGAGTACAGCCAAGCTGTGTAGAGATGAGGTCAGAAAGGCTAAGGCATTACTATAGCTGAACCTGGTAAGTGACACAAAAAATAACAAAATGGACTTCTACAAGTAAACTAACCAGAAAGATTAAAGTGTAATCCCTCTGAGGAATGTGAATGAAGAGCTGGTGTCAACAGATGAGGAGGAGGCTGAGGTAATCACTTTTTTATTTTCCTCAGTCTTCACTGGCAATCTTGCTCCATCCCTCTCTCAAGTCAATAGACCACTAGGTGCAGCAAAGTCCCTCCCAACATAAGGGTAGACCAAGTTCAGGACCACCTGATGAACATCAACATATATGAATCTATGAGAACAAATGAGATGCATCCAGAGTTTTGAAGCAATCAGCTGACGTACTTGCAACAGCCACTCTCCATAATATATGAAAAGTCATGGCAGTCAGATTAAGTCCCTGGAGACTGGAAGAAGGGAAACACTACAACCATCTATAAAAAGAATTAGAAAGAGGAAACTGGAAATTACCAACTTGTCAGCCTCACCTCTGCACCTGGGCAGATCATGGAACCGATCCTCCTGGAATCTATACCAGAACACATGGAGGATAGGAAGGTCATACAAAACAGCTAGCACACCTTCACCGTGGGCAAGTCCTGCCTGATCAGCCTAGTGGCTTCCCACTGGTGCCCTCTATCTGGAGTTTTGCAAAGCCTTTGATATAATCCCCCATAATATCTTCCTCTCTAAGCTGGAGAGATACAGACTTGATGGTGAACTGTCCAGGAGAAAAGGAGTTGGTGGAATGCTCTCATTCAAAGGCTCGAACTCCAGATGGAGACAGGTGACAAGTGGTGTCCCTCAGGGATCTGTATTGGAAACAGTGCTGTTCAACATCTTCATCAATGATATTGACAGTGAGATTGAGTGCATCCTCAGTGAATTTGCAGATGATACCAAGCTGAGTGGTGCAATGCATAAGCCTGAAGAACAGGATGCCATTCAGAGGGACCTGGACAGGCTAGAGAGATGAGGCTGAGGGAATATGA
>VWZI01015271.1:12365-98769 GCA_013396835.1 Psilopogon haemacephalus
GAATCAGCCAGGTTGGAAGACACCTCCAAGATCATCCACTCCAACCTATCACCCAACCCTAGCCAATGGCACTAAGTGCTCCATCCAGTCTTTTCTTGAACACCTCCAGGGATGCCAACTCCACCACCTCCCTAGGCAGCCCATTTCAATGGCAAATCACTCTCTCTGTGAAGAACTTCTCCCTAATATCCAGCCTATACCTCCCCCAGCACAACTTGAGACTGTGTGTCCCCTGGTTCTGTTGATGGTTGCCTGGGAGAAGAGACCAACCCCAATCTGGCTACAGCCTCCCTTTAGGTAGTTACAGAATCTTATGAGGTTCAATGTCCTGCACCTGGGTTGGGTCAATCCACAATACCAATACAGGCGAGGGGATGACAAAACTGAGAGCAGGCCTGTAGAAAAGGACTTGGGGGTGCTGGTGGATGAGAAACTGGACATAAGCCAATAGTGTATGCTTGCAGCCCAGAAAGTGAATCACATGCTAGGCCGCATCAACAGCAGTGTGACCAGCATGTCAAGACAGGTGATTTTGCCCTTGCAGATCCCTATCTTAGCCTAATCTCTGAACCTCCCTCTATACCTCCAGACTACTCACATTTTCTGTTCAACCTTCCAACCCTACTGTGACACAGCAAGACACTTAGATTTTACCCCTGATTACATACAAGCTTTGTAATATAACTGCTGTATTGCAAGCTTGGATTTCATATATCGTAATCAAGTGTGATCAATTCCCTGCAGGTGCCATGGCAGGCACAGGATGATGCAGTCTCTGTTTACTAAGTGCTCCCAACCTAACCTCTAAATGTGGCTACCAATAAGGGTGATTGGCAGTGACTTCTGTACTGCAAGGAGATCATTGTGGTGGTGCTATGATATAAGCAAGTGAGGCTCATTCTGTATTTTTCTGTTGTGGAAAAGAATTCTGATAAGAGCCATATGGGGTAAAAGACCAGGGTTACCACAATACAATTGCAGGGTTGTTTTACCCAAGCATAGGTGTGACTGAGACAAGTGAATTTTTCTTTTTTATATATATATATATATATTCAGGGGAAAAAGTCCAAAAGACTGTAGACTCTATTTCTAACTCAACTTACTGTGACCACTGAAGAACAGGAGAATTTTCAATGAGGAATTAATGTTATAAAGAGGTTTAATATTATATAGCTCATGGCACACTAAAGATCCTTAGCTCTTAGCTCAAGATAATCCGGATAGAATTTAACCTACAAAACTTAAAAGGTAAGTCTGCATTACTTTTAAGTAGAGGGAAAAAAAAAAAGTGGATCTATTTTATACTGTCATTCAGATCCAGCCCAAAGATTTTAAAGTTAAGGAGTCACTTTCCCTCAATTTCAGAAAGCTTTGGATCAGATCCTGATACTCACAACCCCAAACTGTGATACGTAAAAGTGGGATTTTTTTAAGTGGTCCTTGCAATCAGACAAAACTCTTTCCTAAATTACATCATTCAATATACAGATTGTAGCAGGTAATTGTAATTGTAAATTACTGTGTAAACTTAGAATCAACTATTTAAGTACTCACCTGGCAAAACTGCAAAAGCTAATTTTTTGTCCTCCTTATTTTCCAGTATGTATTTCATTTCTCATGCCTCCTTAACTCAAATATTGCAGTGGGCAATTTGGACTGAAACTTGGCATAAATGTTGTCAGCCTCCAAGCAAATATTTGTCATTTAAAAATCATGAGGCTGTTGAGTAAAACTTGGCAAACTGTTCAAAAAATGTATATATAGCAACTATATTTGCAAAGTATTAATGCACAGAGTGCACATACTTTCTGGCAGACACACTCTCTTGCACATGTGTTCAAACACACAAAATGTACAAATATAATTTCCTTGAACACCATTACTCTTCATAATGTCTTGCTGATTATTGTGTCTCAGACTAGTATGCACACAGGCATAAAAAATATGGAAACAGAAATATAAAAGGTAAATTTATAATTTCACACATAGTATAAAATTGTAGAATATTAGCAAAATAAAGGGGGAAAGAAAAAGAAAAGACAGGTATTTCAAGAGACCACATAGTACCTAATGTTAAATTACTCAATTGTAATTACAAATTTATAGCTTCATCTTGTCAATGCAGAAGCACAAAGAAGCCTTCACTCTTGCTGACTATAATGAGAGTTAAGGCTGACCAGCCACTAACAGGACTTCTCAAAACTTGAAGGACTGAGCTCTTTCAAGATGTGCTCTTGGCGCTTCATGATCATCAAATGAGACACCACAATGGATGGGAGGAAACTGCAGCCAGGCATTCCTTGCCCAAAGTTGCGAAAAGAATTAGGGATGAGAATAATAATGAAAGGTCCATTCATGCCAAACCAAACACGAGAGGCTTAAAGCCAGTACACTACCAGAGAAAAATGATGTGAGCAGATCATAGGTCTACTCTCTGCCTCTGCAAAGATATTTTATCAGCTTTCTTCTTCAGCAGCTGTAAGTGACTCAGTATATTAACTCATATGGCAGACACTGCATTACAATGAAAAAATAACCAGCCGAATTTGAGGCAGATTGGAAGCTTTAATTTATAAAAGTCCATGCTTGTCAATTCAATTAGATGAGAATTTACTGGCAAGACAAGCTAAGTAACTCTTGCCAAAATGTAAGAAAAAGACAGACTCATCAGATAACTGTCTGAGGCAGGTACAACCTACCAGGCTAGGCATTTCCTACTGCTTTAAAAGTTTTCTTCACTGCATCCATATGTCATTATTGTCCCAATTGGGAACAGGTTCTGCCATTTCAAGTTGCCTATTTTAATTCATCCTTCTCCTCCTTCATCCTGTGTCTGTCTAAATCCTTCCCCTTTTATTCCAATATGACGGAGGGATGCAGTGAGTTGTTCATATCTGCCCATCCCTAGCTGTCTATCCAACTCACTTATGACCCAATCCATAATTGCCATATTTTCTAACAGCCAAAGCTAACAGATATTTCACAGGTGTGAGAAAACAGACCGTTGCTACCAGGAGTTTGTCCTAAAGCTCTTAGAGCAAATAGCATTGAATTGGGTTTTTGGTTTGTTGGGTTTTTTGGTAAACTTTATACACTTTTTAAAAAGAGCTGTGATTATGATATATCTCTAATTAAATTGTACTATAATTGTTGAAGTATTTAATTGAAGTCATTTTCTTTTTCATGCGACAGGTTTAACAGATGATAAAACTTGTCTTGTGGTTTCTCTGCCTTTGCCAAGAAGCTCAGAGCTAAGTACAGAGGGTGGGGTCAGTCCTGGACATCAACCCACTCACCCCCACCACCCCACCCCCCAGGCCCCCATGAATGACAGCATTTTTCAGTAAGCTCTCATACTCAAGGCTTAAGTCAGGCTTTTTGCCAAACACTCAAGTCCAAGACAAATAGCCTATGTGGGTGTTTTGTGCACAAAGATGACTGAGGTTCATTTTAGCTAGATGGATAAACCTTTTGAAATCTGGCTTGTTAGAACTGACTATATTATAGATCAGAGTTAGCTGTTTATTGAAAAGCACTGTGAGAGGAATGTGAATTACCCATGAATCAGAACGACCTGGGAGTGAATCACCAGCAGCTCTTGGTGAATGTGTTGTCACCTATTCTCACAAACAATGCAGCCATTTAGGCACGATTGATTCTTTTTTTTTTTTCTTTTTTTTAAAATGATCATGTTCCAGTTCCATCTTTTCAAGTTTCCTTTTCTTCCACAGAAAAATTATGTACATATGTATGGAATTTGCAGGGGAAAAATTAAAATTCCCTAAATGTCCTGATTTTTTAAAAATAATTTTATTTCATAGAGTTCTATTCCATAAGGGCTATTTTCTGATGGAATCTGCACTGAAATTTCTCTATGGATGAAAAATACTAGGTGGTTCTGAGCTGTGATTAGACCCTAGTGCGCTGTGGGGCCCAGAATAGCTTTATGTACCAAAGGATATAATTTTTTATTTAGTAATGTCAGCAGCTGAAACTCTGGAATATTGAATACTATACTGCCCACAGTCCTCCACAGGTTGCCACAAAAACATAGAGCTTTTCTAACACATCTTTTACCCACAACTTCCTTTACCTCTTCAGGTCTCCTTTAACTTGTCCGCTACCATTTTTCCATTCCAGCAAAAAGAAAGAGTATGTAGTCATTTACAACTATCTCAGACTTTGGAACCCAGAAAGTATAGTCTGCATGTCACTTTGTATGATGATTCAGTTGAAGAGAAAACATCAGCAACATACAACATCTCTCACATCAAAGACATTTCCCTAAGGTACTGGACTATAGCTAAAAGTTATCCTCTCTACAGAGAGTCAGTATTTACCCTTTCTTTTCTTTTGCCTGGGAGAATGGCTCTATTATCATTCCTAAGGTTGTCTCCTACTGTGCAACAAAACCAAAAGAAGTTGTGCTGTTGAAAAGTACTACTTCCTACCATGCTTTGCAACCATTATGAAAGTACAGCCTGGAGAAGAACAGCTGAATTGTGTGAGCAGAGTCAGTCTCTGCTCAGCCCGTCTCTGCTCAGCCCTGCGTTTCTTACTGACATTACCGGTTGTACTGTTAGTTGATACAAGAGTTAACACAAGGCAATGTCATGAAGCAGCACTTAAGTGAGTTGAGTCTGGGTCACAAGCAGAGATACCAGGTTAGTACACAGCTCCACTAAGCTGATGAATCCTGTTCCTCAGCACTTAATTTGATCAGACTTAACTTGGACTGTGATGACGTGAGTATTCTTTTGCAACCATGCAGTAGCCACATTATGCTTTATCATGCAGTGGCAATATACTTCTAGAGCCAAAGCAACAGTGTTCTGGGATGTGAGCCTGCATAGCCTATGATGTGTAGCTTCACATTAGAACTCACGGAAACCAGAAGACTGTAAAAAGTTGCTTGATGATGAGCCAGGTTACATTTGACCCAACGGTGATGCAAATAAAACCTGGCAAAATTTGGTTTCAATTAATGTGGTGTTGACAGCACCCTGATGGGTGCTGTTAGAAGCACGAGAGCTATGATGGTGTTTATGGTACACCTATATGGGATTTGCAGAATTACCCATTCTGCACGCATCCTAATTACAGAAACAACCAGGAAATACCTTAAAGCAATGAAAAAGCACTTGCAGGTGAAATTGGCAAAGTAAATGCAGCTGTAATACATCCTATTGATTAAAGTACTTTAAAATTGCACAGACAAAATGACGGAATGAAACAATCTATGTAATAGTAGCTTATCCCATAAACACCACTCATCTTGTGGATGGATCTCATATGAAAACTAAAAAGCAATTATATAATTAATAATAATAAAAATAATATGCATAAGTGGGTTAAATTTAAGCTGAATGGTCCACTTCAGTTCAGGAATTACCTAAATCTCTTTGCTTTTCATTGCAGTTATTGGTTTTGTTGGCCTTGTTTGGGTTTTTTTAATAGACTATATAGAGGCTATTTTTGTGTAACACTGACCATCAAAACCGTGCTCCCAAAACAACTAGAGTAACTGTTAGATTTTGCATTCACTGTAAAGTAAATATTTCCAAGAGCAACTATATTAAGATACATATCAAATGCTGCAAAACAGACATGAATTTGGCACGTGTTTGCCTTGCCCACCCATGAGCAACAAGCACTGCAGCACATGGCTCTTGTCACCCAATGTGCTGTTCCTGTCCCCCTGCCGTTAAGGTGACTTTCGGCCCTGTAAGTACCAGTTGCTAACAGGTCTGTTTCACAACTTTTTCTTCAAAAGCTCCTTTCTGTTACACTCCTGGCATCTGTTTCTTCCCCCTTAGGAGCTGCTTAACCTAGGTGCATAACACTGTTTTATAGAGAATCCAAGGATTAATGCAGCACCCACTGAAGCAATTTTTAATACAATTCAGTGGAGCTAATCAAGACAAAGTAAAAGATACGAAGAAGAGAGATAGGCCACGGTAACATGCTCGTCTAGAGACTGTCGGAAGTGCATGAAGAGACACAGCAACAGAAGGATCATGGTTATCGGTCATGAAATTCTGTGTGCTGGTTTGTCATTAGTTTACATTTCACCAAGCAGCAGGTTGTTACAGCCTCTGTGGTTTCTCTCCTCCATTCCTTTCTTGCTCTCAGACAGAAATCTTACTTGGTCCCGATATATTTCTAGAGGTACATCTTGCATGTCTTCCCCCTGGTATTACTGGACAATGGATCAGGCTCTTCAACAAATGAGAAGCAGCTCAGCCAGATGAGTTTTACACAAAAATACTGATCCTTTTCTGGATAATCTGAGACCAGTCTCCCAAATATCAATGCTAAACTGCCTTTGAGATGTTCAGATGGGCTTCTGGCCCTCATAGCTACACAGTGGGAAATAAACATTTTTACTTCAAATTGACACCTAAATCAGATAGCTTTCTATACAGTCTTTCTTTGTTTACGGTTGTAAATCCGGAATGTCTACTTCATTTTAAGTTTTGTCATCTGAAGCAGTACAAAATCTAGGGTATGACCAAGTCAGCCACAAGAAGCTGATGTGCAACCCTCAGCTTAGACTTGATAACTGCATGTATACGTGCTTCTAGCCTGTCACAAATAAGAAACAAAATTAGTTGCCTGAAACCAAACTCACAGTGGATTTAAGCCACTTCCTGGGTAACTTGAACGTGTTTTGGTTTCATATGCATTAGATCTAGTCAGACATGTCTCAGCAAAGAGACGGTAAGTTTAAAGAACTCCTGCTGCCAACTAATGCAAATCATTAGTCGGGCCTCTAGTCTGTTTGGGACAGGAGCAGTTTTCAGGTTTATATTTAAGAAAACTTGTGCTATGAGTCTTAGTCCATTATTAAAGTGGCAAGGAATCAAACTAATAAACATAATAAAGCATGTAAACATCAGCATTTCGGTGTTATGGATATTATTGTACCAAGATGTGAAAGTTAACTCAACAATGTCTGAAAAAACATTTGGATGTTTCTGTAAGAAAAGAGTTAAAGAAATGTACAAGTGTTGCTTTAGTATTGTGTTATTTATCAGCTGTCTGGTTAGCATTTGTGCTCAGTCCGCAGGTTTCACATGTAAATCAAATGCAATGAGTCTATGACAACTCACAAGATTTACACAGATGGGACCTGACCAGCCCTCTCCGAAGTCAACAGAGGTGGTCTGGGTTTCCTAATGAATGCAAATAGGAGGCACAAACATAAATATAATTTATTTTTATAAAATTTTTAATTAGGTTAAAAAAATATATCTGCATAAAAGCCTATTGCTCATAAAAACTTAGACCTTGTGTGTATAAGAGTTGGTGTGAATCAGGATAATAGACACAAAGAATTGCATTACCATGCTAATACAATAGGAAAGTCTCCTGTCTTTCTTTTGAACAACCTCTCATGCAAATTTCAAATGTTGACCATGACACGAGACTGTCTTAGGGCACCGAGTTGTGTTTCCCTATGCTTACAATATATTTGATTTCAATAGAGAACTGCAGACTCATCAACCCCCCACTTTTCTGCAAGCATTCAATTATTTAAATACTGTACAATGCAAGGGGGTTTGTCCCTGAATCTTGCATTAGTACTTCAGTCAAGCTCACAAATAATATAGTATGAAAAGGACAAAAATCCAAGTAGGAAGAAATTTTAACTGACAAGATCCTTTTGAGCTATTAGTTTCCACCTTTCCTTACCCTTGATGAATTGTTTAAAATGCTGATTCCAAAATGCATTTCAGCGTAAAACAAACCTACATATTCAAATTGTCTCCACAACAATGATTCTGCAATTTTCTTGAAGTCAAAGGAAGGTTTATTTGTAACTGGTGTCATTATATGCCTCCATGCTAAATTGTCTGACCACTTTTGAACTATACAAAGGTTTATTATTGTCATTTAATTACATTTGTGCTTATCTTCTAATACACGTGAAGGTGGAATATTTATAAATATCAAGGTACTTCATGGTACTTATGAGATGTTACCCAAAAAATCAAAGAATAATACATACATAAGAATATTTCATATACATATACACACTGTTAGCAAGGCATTTTTTATTTCATGCACCTTATTCTGGCCTCATTTCTTGGGAATCACAATGCTAAGAAAGTTATAAAGCATATATAGGCTTGTTTCAGTCTCATCACCTTCTAGGAGACAAAAGTTTAGTTTTGCCTTGTACAATAGGACTTCTACTATTCATAAGGAACCATGTTAAACATTTTAGGGAGTAAGCAAGAAGTCTTCCATTATGTGTTCCTGGAAAAATCCCCCAAAATATAGTATAAGCAGAAGTGCATTCAGTTTTGTTTTCAAGAGTGTCATATATTGAAACTAAAAGCCAACTCCTTTTTTTTTTCCTAATGTGTACATTCTGTCATTTCCATACAACCCTTTTCTCCACTAAAATCTAATTTAAAAAAAGAAAAACAAAAAAAAAAACCAAAAAAACCAACTTTGTAGTTTAACCTCAGCACTGTTGGTATCTGTCTCTGTGCAGACCAAAACAGAATGTCTCTGAAGGATTTAGAGAAGCTCCCATTTAAATTGTGGCTGTGTTGCGCTCCTGATACCACGGCTCAAACATGTCAGGACAGGGACCCTTCTGGCAGTTATTGGCTGGAAGGTGTGGAGGTTTGCCATGACTCACCAAAGGCAGGATGTACCAAGTCTGCATGTCCACCCAGACTTCAGCTTGGAAGGATGTTTAATGGGTTCAGCATATTCCTCCCTCAGGCTAAAATACTCCCTGTTTTGACAGGCATGAGACATCCTCCAGGGAGTGGGGTTCCACATCTCTTCTGGTCATTTCTGGTGCCCTGTTCCCCTCTGCTTCCCATAGCTAGCCACAACCAAGACACATTTTGAGGAGGAGAAGCATACAAGACCCAAAGCAAGTCATGCCAACAGCTGAATGAACCACAAATGAACCATGCCAACGGTTTTCCTTGTGCTGGATGCCATCAGCTTCAGACATGTCTCAGAGATGGTTGAAGAAAAGAGAAACTCTTGCCCAAATTCTGTGGATTTGAGGTTGTATTCCAGACCTCAGACAAGTTTTGTCTCAGAGGATCTTGGGAGTCTAGGTTATAAATCTATGACTGTCACAGACCTAAGTGTAAATTTGATTCCAATAGTTATGAACAGGACATAAGAAATGTAGAAATATCTCTACATGTTTACTACTCAAGCAGTGGGTGCTATTAGAAAGCATGATCGTTTTCTGGGATGTTGATTTTGCCACACTATTTCCCTGTTTAGAGTGTTTTCCGCTATGGGATATTTGCACCATGTTATTTTGAACAGAGACCACTACCATCTTGTTTGAGATACTATGTGAAGGGTGTTGCATTGCCTCATAATGCTGTTAGTCAGCTGGGCTGTCTAGGGTCTTTTTTTTTTTTTTTTTTTTTTTTAATGAGTAGGATAAGCCATATGGACCGTAAAGGTGAAATGAGATAAAAGACAGATTCTAAAAATACTAAATAGTGAAGTAGTGTAGATAGTAACGATATTAAACAGAGGTCTATATTTATAGATAGAGTTTAGATTTTTGTTATACATGCCTAGAACAGAAGCAAACACCCAAATGAGATGTCTTTTATCTTCCAAAACAAATACAGCTTAAGTCATATAAGATGTGCTATGCTTTATAAGACTGAATTTTTAGTTATACTGATATTTTTCTGTGAAATTAATTCATTCCAATGTAGGCTATAATTGGAGAAAAGGCTGTGGAAGAGAAATGGCAGGAGAAAGGAAATACTTGTAAACCAATAAGCAAGATGAATATGCTTCTAAGTTATAACCAATATAATTAAATGTAGATCAGCTTATTTGTCATAACAGGGTTCAAGCTGGCTTAATATGAAGCAAAATTAAATTTAAAATGGACAGGTTTTTGTGGATATGAATTACCACAGAATGACAGAATAACAGAATTTTTAGGGGTTGGAAGGCATCTCAAAAAATCATTTACTCCAATTTCCCTGCCAGAGCAGGATCACCTGGAGCAGGTCACACAGGAGTGCATCCAGATGGGTTTTGAATGTCTCCAGAGAAAGAGACTCTACAATCACAGAATCACAGAAACATCCAGGTTGGAAAAGACCTTGAGGATCACAAAGTCCAACCTATAATCCTACTCAACAAGATTCACCTTAAACCACATCCCTAAGCACCACATCCAAACGACCCTTAAACACATCCAGGGTGGGTGACTCAACTATCACTCCGAGCAAACCATTCCAGTGCCTGACCACTCTCTCCATGAAAAACTTTTTCATAATGTCTGATATAAATCTACCCAGCCTCATCTTGAGGCCACTCCCCCTTGTTCTGTCTCTAATAGCTATGGTCTCTAAGCTGGTGAAACATGGGTTTGATGGGTGGAGCACCAGATGGATAAAGAACTGGCTTGATGACCACACAGAAAGAGTGGCTGTCAATGGGTCCATGTCCAAGTGGAGACCAGTGACAAGCAGAGTCCCTCAGGGATCAGTCCTGGGACCAGTCTTGTTGAACATCTTTGTGGGCAACATGGACAGAGGCATTGAGTGCACCCTCAGAAACTTTGCTGATGACACCAAGCTATGTGGTGCAGCAGACACGCTGGAGGGCAGGGATGCCATCCAGAGGGACCTGGACAGGCTGGAGAGGTGGGCACAAGCCAACCTCATGAGGTTCAACTAGGCCAAGTGAAAGGTCCTGCATTTGGGTCGAGGCAATCCCAAGCACAAATCCAGGCTGGGCAGTGACTGGCTGGAGACCAGCACTGAGGAGAGGGACTTGGGGGGTGCTCATGGATGAGAAGCTCAACATGAGCCAGCAGTGTGCACTTGCAGCCCAGAAAGCCAACCAGATCCTGGGATACATCAGGAGAAGTGTGGCCAGCAGGTCGAGGGAGGTGATTCTCTCCCCCTACTCCACCCAGGTGAGACTCCACCTGGAGTACTGTGTCCAGTTCTGGAGCCCCTGTTAGAAGAGGGATGTGGACATGCTGGAGTGTGCCCAGAGAAGGGCCACGAGGATGATCAGAGGGCTGCAGCACCTCTCCGATGAGGACAGGCTGAAAGAGTTGGGTCTGTTCAGCCTGGAGACGAGGAGACTCCCAGGTGACCTTATTGTGGCCTTCCAGTATCTGAAGGGGGCCTACAGAAAAGCTGGGGAGGGACTTTTTAGGCTATCAGGTGGTGACAGGACTAGGGGGAATGGAGCAAAACTGAAGGTGGGGAGATTCAGATTGGATGTGAGAAGGAATTTCTTCACCATGAGAGTGGTGAGGCCCAGGAATGGATTGTCCAGGGGGATGGTTGGGGCCACTTCCCTGGAGGTGTTTAAAGCAAGGCTGGATGAGGCTCTGTCCAGCCTAATCTAGGGTAGGGTGTCCCTGCCCATGGCAGCGGGGCTGGAACTAGATGCTCTTTGTGGTCCCTTCCAACCCTGACTGATTCTATGATTCTATGATTCTAATTACATGTGAGAGGACACCAGCACCAACCTCTCCACAATGTCCCTTCAGGTAGTTGTAGATAGCAATGAGGTCTCCCTTCAGCCTCCTCTTTGTCAAACTAAACAGCTCCAGCTCCGTCATTTGCTCCTCATAAGATTTATTCTCCAGATCCTTCACCAGCTTCATTGCTCTCCTCTGGACCCGCTCCAGCATTTCCACATTTCTCTTGTATTGCAGTACCCAAAACAGAACACAATACTCGAGGTGTGGATCTAACCTGGGCAACAATCTCTTTGGGCAGACTGTTCCAATATTCTGTCACCCTCACAGTAAAAAAGTTTTTCCTGCTTTGGCAGGGTGGGTGGACTGGAAATTCTTTTGAGGTCCCTTCTGGCCCCTGACATTCTGCAATTCTGTGATTATATTCATGTGGAACTTCCTATGCTCCAGTTTGTGCCTGTTGCCCCTTGTCCTATCATCAGACATCACTGGCTCTGTCCTTCCAACACTCATTTTTCACATATTTATAAACATTAATAAGGTTGCCCCTCAGCCTCTTTTTCTCCAAGCTAAAGACACCTAGCTCTCTCAGACTTTCCTCAAAAGGGAAATGTTTCACTCCCTTAGTCACTTTGTGGCTCTGCACTGGACTATTTCAAGCAGCTCCTGGTCTTTCTTGAACTGAGGGGTCCAGAACTAGACACAATACTCCAGATGCAGCCTTACCATGGCAGAGTAGAGGGGGAGGAGAGCCACTTCCGACCTATTAGTCACACTCCTTCAAATACATCCCAGGATGCCACTGGCATTCTTGGCCACAAGGGCACATTGCTGGTTATCCTTCTGTCCACCAGGGTGCCCAGGTCATTTTTCCCTACTCTGCTCCCTTTTTCTGATTCTCAACTCTTAATTTCATAACTGAAAACCATTAAGATTTTACCAAATACTGTGCTCATGATTGAAAGGAGGCAAATTAAATACTAGGTGAAGCCTTTCAAAGGCAGACACTCATCCATCCTGGAGAGATGAGTGTTCCATAGGAGTCTATCCTATATTTGGCAAAAAATTAAGTTTCAAGAATGAATAGAAGATGGAATAAACTGTACTTGTAGTAAAGGTACAGACGACACGTAACTAAAGCACAGTCCAGGCACTTCGGATTAAACTTCAAAATTAATTGGATTACGTACGGCATTAAAAAGTAGAATTCAGCTTAGTAAGGACAAGAGTAGACTTTCATACTCACTTAGGAATATTCACCATGAACAAATGAAGTATGTTATGGGGAAAAAAATAATAATAAAAAAAAAAAGGTATAAAAATCATAATCTAAAAGGGATCTGAGCTGATACTGCCACAAATGGAAAATCATGTCCAGCTGCTTTTAAAAGTGTAGAAAGGAGGACCCTGGGAACTATCAACCTCACCTTTGTTCCTGGGAAGATAATGGAAGAGATCCTCCTAGAAGCTATGCTAAGAAACACAGAGGACTGTTATGTAATTCAAGACAGACAGCATGGCTTTGCCAAGGACTTTACCATGAAGTGACTACATCAACAGACAGAGGAAGGGCTATGGAAGTCATCCACCTGTACTTCTGTAAAGTCTTTGACATAGTCTCCACAGCACCCTTCTCTTCTGATGGGTGGAATGTTCACTAGATTATGAATTGGTTGGATGGTCACATCCCAGATGGAAACCAATGACAAATACTGTCCCTTGAGAGTCCATACTGGGATCAGTACTGTTAAGTATCTTCAATAATGACATAAACAGCAGGATCAAGTACACCCTCAGCAAGCTGGAAGGCAATGCCAAGCTGAAAGATGCAGCTAACACACCAGAGGGACAAGATGTCATCCAGAGTGACTGGGACATGCTTTAGAAGTGGGTCTGTGTGAACCTCATACAGTTCAATAAGTTCAAGGTCCTACATTGGAGTCAGGGCAATCCTAGGTATCAATACAGGATGAGGAACGATGTGATTGAGAGTAACCCCGTGGAAAGTACATGGGTGCACTGGTGGATGAAAAGCTGGACATGAACTGATTATGTTCACTTGCAGAACAGAAGGCCAGCTGCATCCTGGGCTACATCAAAAGAAGTGTGGTCAGCAGGGAGGTGATTGTACTCGACTATCATCTGGAATACTGTGTCCAGGTCTAGAAACCTCAGCACAAGGACAGGAATGTGTTAGAGCAGGTCCAAAGGAAGGCCACAAAAAAGTGATCTGAAGGCTGCAGCACTTCTCCTGTGAGGACAGGCTGAGAGTTCAGCCTGCAGAAGAGAAAGCTACGGGGAACACTTTATTGTGGCCTTTCAGTACTTAAAAGTGGCCTACAAGAAAGATAGGGACAATCTTTTTAGCAAGGCCTGTTACAACAAGACAAGAGGTAATGGTTTTAAACTAAAAGAGAGTAAATCTAAAACACATAAAAGGAAGGCATTTTTTTATGTTGAGGGTGGTGAAATTCTGTAGCACTTTGCCCCAAGATATCAAAGAAACTTTCAAGCTGAGGTTGGATGTGGCTCTAGTCAAAGATGTCTCTGATCACCGCAGAGGTGTTGGACAAGATGATTTTTACAGGTCCCTTACAAGCTGAAGCATTCTATGATTCCCTACTGACAGACACTGCTGATTTGGAAGAAAGTTGTAGACTGGTAGAAGACATTCTAGAACAGAGCAACAAGGACTACATAAGAACCATAACACAGAGTGGAAAACATCATTGCATCCAGTGATACTAAAAAAAGAGGACAGCAGGATGTACAACCCTGCCACTACTACAGAATTTGAGGTTGATTAAAGAAAAGAATGGAGATACTTTGCAGAGTTCAACGACTGTCCTCACAAGGCACATTTAGAGGAAACTGCTGTCTCTGCAGGCAAGATTTAATATAGCCTTCATTGAATATACATTTGTAGGAAGAAGAAATAAAGTAGTTTAAAGAAAGAAAAGTGAAAGCTAAGAACAGTTTAAGAGAAAAACAGAAGTGGAAAAGATGAAGGGAAAACTTTCAGAATGTTTTCTCTGACTGCAGCAGTAACAGCATGGATCTGTATTTGATCTTATGTTAATGTTTAAAACTAGTCAAGAGATCTCTGCTACTGATCAGCTACTGTAATGAGGTCAATTTTGCATTTATTTAGAAGCTCCAGCAAATGCACATTCCAGCTACTTGCCGCTATGGTGACATAAACAACTGCAGAATATCCGGATTTAAAATCTCACATACACACACACCCCCTACCCCATTCACTTCCAGCTGTAGTTCAATATGCTGCAATTCAAGAAGCCTTTAAGACATGCTTCAAAAGGGACCTCACCAAATGAGATGCCACTTTTTTTTTCTGTGTAACAGTTGGTGGATGTGTCCTGACTTGGAAACTCTTGATCTCAGTTCACAAGAATAATTTCTGAAGGACCTATGGCAGGTCATTCTGAAGACCAGTTCTCAGATTTCAGGTCCTGATTCTTCCACAATTCAGGTCAGGGCACAATATTTTTCTTCGCTTCTTTCTTATCTTTTAAGCTTACCTCCTATTTCTGGACAAATGGATTGCTAGGATATCTGTGAGGTCCTTAATGCTGAGAAGATTGGGAATTGTTTGATAGAGAGAAATTTCACAAATTAATTTGAAATTCAAAGATGTAAGGCTTAGAAAACTTTACTAATCATGATTAAATATGCAACAGTTGATCTTTTTTTTTCCCAGTTACAATAATATTTTAAAATCTCATCAAAATTTTAAGTGAAGTTGCTTAATCAATTACTAGTTTATGCAAAATATTTTTTCAAGGTTAGCAATAAGCTTCTATTTAACTGCTACAGTGACAGTATTTCTATAAATCAAACCAAACAATTAAAAATTGTCAGTATATCTATCTTTAGCAGAGAATTGTGCATTAACTGCCATCCAACAAGAATGTAGTCTTCCAACATGCAACTCCTCTTCTCTCCTATGCTAAGATCCAATGAAAGAGCTCTATTTCATGCAGAAAAATCTAAAGCAACTTACATGAATGTTTGAAGCAAAAGTCATGCATAAGCCACTAAAGCAAAATGAACATCAGTCAGTGGGTTCCAAAAAGAAGAAAGGAAAAACTAGCTATAAACTCTACAGAAACTGGAAATACAGACATTGTTATACAGACCTCTAATCTCTTGTGCAGTGCTATATGTGGAGAGGAAAAAATGCCATCCTGACCTCTCCAGGTGATCAATTTACACTCTGAAGCCTGAGACCTGATCTGTATCTATTCCAAATTAACTGGAATAGAAAGAGGCATGAGGCTAAAACATAAAGAAATAACACTGTAGAAAGCAGAAAGTACCTTATTCATCAGTACAAGTTGAGATGCCGTTTGCTATCAAAGGAGATATCTTCCTTTCATAAATATGCCTGTGCTGATTTTTAATATCAAAAGTACCTCAGAACTTGCAGTGAAAATAATCTCTGCAGGTACTGGTCCAAAGCCTACTGAGATCAATAGGAATACCTCCTTTCACTGCAGTACACTCTGGATCAGGCCCTTTCTCTCTAACAAAGATTCTCTCCATCATAGGGCCGCAATATCCCCTCCTTCACATCCCCTTACAGTGCACTCAACTTCTGTTTTGAAAATGATAGAAAAACAACAAACAACTCACATAAGCCCAGCTGAAAATGTCCTTTCGGATGAGGAAAGATATGCAAAATCACAACAGCTTTACCCAATACTAAGATAAGATATTATGTGAGCTAAAATCCAATACGCTGTATTGTATGCGATCATCATGTGGTATAATTTTATAGCTCTTTTATTTTTCCTGAACACTACTGAAGTTCTGTTATTTCCAAAATGTTAAAAATGCTCCGTTTGTTAATATAAATTATTATAATTGACAGTGCATTGTCAATCTATTGCAAAGCTGATTTAATTAAGAATGCCAAAGGGCATCATTTGGGGCCAGGTATCTAAGCTGAAATTTTTTTTTTTTATCTCAACCTCTCCCTCTAGGACCGTCCACACTGGCACCAAAGGCTGGAGGGCAAGAGAACAAAGGGAATTTTATGTGTCTGAATTCAAATTCTTTCCCTTTGAAATGAAGCGTCCAGAATGGGCAATAAAACTGTGAAAATGGATTTCTGGCCGCATTTGATGTTAAGCCTTTAGTGTCAAGAGCCAGGTCTTTTTTTCTCTCTCTTTCTTTTAGGGTGGGATTTTTTTTCTCCCTTTCCCTGAATGGTCTTGTGGGGAATTTGTCCTATAAATTATTTCTTACAGTTTGCATGCATACAGTATGGCCTTGTCTCATAGTTAGAGCTCAAAAGTAGGCAGAAATGCGTCTGTGTGCTCTAATTAACTTTTGATTTTAGCAAAATTGCAGAGGAAAACATTGTTCTAAAGAGGCTTATTTCATGTGGCTTTATTTCCCTGTCAGATTGTGTGTGAAACCTTAATGTTTATTAAGCACGTCTGTGGAAAGAGTAACTTTCTTTCTGGTCTCCTTTTCCATACCCAGTAGTCATAATCCTTCGTGTCATCCCTTCCATTCCCATAGTATGATATTGCAATGCAATAAGAAAAGGAGAGGATTAGGCCCATTTAGAATGATCATGCAGAGGGATCTATTATAATAACGATTAAAACCATTTTATCTTTAATAGCTAGCCACTGATAGAAGGGCAAGGAGGGGAGAAACAGACAGAGAAATGAAAGGAATCTTGGCATATTGGAATGATTTGTTACTAAGCTTTGGTTGTATAGGAAAATTGATCTTTAAATATTTATTTCTAACAAAAGCAGTTGGCAATACCTTATTAAAGCCACCTAAATTAATTTAAATTGTTGCTCACCACTTAGGCAGCATGTTCTTACAGTCTGAAGAAAAAAATATATGTATGTGTGTGTGCGTGTGTATGTGTGTTTTCATGCATGGAGTTTAATTACAAACCACTTTTAAAAATAAAGCTAGTAGGACTTCACTATCCATTTCTCTGCAGATCATGTTTTCATGAAGCAAGATTACAACGATAGGCAATTGTTTTCTTACCCAGGCAAGTCATGGTTTTGAAAGCCAAATTTATTTCCACAAGTGTATGAAGACCCTTTTACTAGGAGCCAGACACCTGTATTTTCAAACAGAGAATAAGAAATGTTTTTAAATGTACCTTTTCCTGCTGTTAAATAAAGTTAAAACAAGCAAACAAATAAACAAAAAACCTTAACCAAACCAAAACTCAGAAAATATTTCTTTAGTATACTCATGGATTTCATCATCTCCAGTCCTACATTTCTCCTCTCTCTTCTCTCTGTCCCTCTTTTTTTTTTTTTTTTTTTTTTTAAATCTTTTTTTTCCTGATATCCTTTTCTTACAGTTTTCTTTCTCCAGGCCTCCTTCAGGCTTCCTGTCATCTACTCTTTGCTTTTCTGGTTCATTCTGATAAATTTTCATTTGTTTTATGTATCACAGTTAGTTTAATTTTTCTTTCTTTCTCACACAGTTTTCTCTACCTTTCCCATTTTAAATCTCTGTCCTCATCTATATTTCCATATCTCTCTTTTATGTATTTTCAAGCAGGCTTTTCAGGCTATGATATATACACCTGTGTAAATAAACTGAAGCAAAATTTCAGTCAAAGAAATTCTTCAAGATTTAGGCAGACTTCATTTCAATCAGCATCTGAAACCAGGAGATATAAACTAACAAACCAAAACACCAGTGATTATCATACCAGAAATAGGGAAATAATGCCTTAAATAAAAATAATTTTTAAATTAATGAAATATAAAATTACCTTTTCTATTACCTTCTCTAGTATTGCTTTACAGGAACTCTTACTTACTAGCAAGTTAGGAGTGAAGATCCTTACTGACCGCTCCTAACCTAAACTCCATCAAAATATTTTGTGGGAGCCACACTGTAATCCTATGGGAAACACAGCTTACTTCCACACAAAAAGTAGAGTGTCAATGTGATTTTCAGGCAAACCAGATTTCCTCTATCCTATTTAGTTCTCAAAGGAGTGTTTCTACAATTGCCTGCATAATTGCAGTAGAGTCCTAAAAATCATCCTTTTGCTTGATTTCAAAACATGTTAAAAAATAATAAACTGTTTGATGGGCTTTGAGGCAGGGATTTTTGGACTGCTTAGCATCTTGACTTTACTTAGAATAGATTATGTACTGTTACTGTGATCTGTACCCTTCCTTTTATTCTGGTTGCAGGATAAAATCTGTCTCTCACACACTTAGTATCAATGACCTGTATAAATAAGTCAAAAAATAATGCACATTTTGCTGAAGACCTCTTGTAATTTAACGTTGTTTCTCTTCTGTCACCTCCTCCACTCCCATCTCTAGGTAACAAAAAAATTATAAAACTGAATCATGCCATTTCAAATATTCTTCTTGACCCAACAATTTGGTGAAATGAATAAACAAATGCTACAATTTCTATTCAATAACCAGGTCCTTCAGGCTTAAATTTAACATCTGCTAAAATGCTTTGTTGAAACATCATTTTTAGAAAATAATGAGAGTTATACTATGAAAAATAAATGAAGGGAAGGATCAAAAATGGAAGATCTATTTTTGAGCTGTATGTATACATTGGTATATACAGATCTTGCTAAATTCATTTGTACATCTGCAAAAGATTACACATCTCCCATTCAGTTCACCTGTGTAAGCAAAATGTTTTAATTAATTTATGTGTGGCATAAAAGCCCAAATTATACAGGAAACTTTGGAGTAGGATTTAGGAATTCTCATCTCCCTTGCTGCTTTTAGGACAGACATACCAATCACTACGAACGCTGAAACTGATTTTAAAAATTTCACATGTAGGAAAACAAAACAAAACAAAAGTAGTGATTTTTCTACAAAATATTCCAGTTGCACAGACACTCTGTGGAACAAAAAACAGAAACACGTAAGATATTACATATGGCTGTACCAAAACCAGAGCCAACGTTCATGTATACATCTGTTAGCCAGGCAATGCTCTGTCCTGTTCAAGATGTGGTCAGCTTTTGAATTAAGATTTACTGACACAAGCTTCCCAGCATACACTGCAACCCTACAGCCTCAGGCTGTGATAATGTGAGATTTTGGAAACTAAATAGAGTAGGGATTGGGCAGTAAGTGGAGAGGAAAATTGCAGGAGAAGCCAAGACACTGCAAAATGTTTGGATGTTTTTCAGTTCTTGGTGGTTTGTATCTTTTTTGCTGATATGGGCAAGATGTTTCTTTGAGATCCCTGGCATTTTTTGCATAGCCTATGGTTCCCTTGTCCTGACCATAGTAAGGCATTGGAGATTCCTCTTTACAACTCAAATCTTTCTAACTCCACTCAGTCTTACCAAAAAATGAGAATGGGAGATGAATAAATAAATATAAAATAATTTCATCTGGGCACATCTGTCACAGCTTCCTGCCCTTAATCCAAAAATCAACAACTCAGGAGCTACCATACTGCTATGTAGGTCCACCTGTATTTCAGTGACAGGCAGGATTTTGTCTTAGCATTATCTTAGGAAAAAACAATTATATGAAATTAAAATACATTTTCCTTTTGAATATTATGTGTATACCTTCTGTTTACAATTGCTCCCAACATGAACTCTCAGAAATAAACATTTTTATTTTGTTCCTCTTATGCATGAAAAAGGTCATCTTAAAGTAATTCTGTGTTGAAGCAGTAATATGTACACTAAAACTGCCTTTATTATTTTTTTTCTTTTGAACTTTCTGAAGCATAGAATAATTTTCACAACCCCTATGAACCATCTTTACCTCCATGCACTCAAGCTACACTTTCACATCACAAGTTCTGAAGTATCAGATGTCTAGATGCAGTTTTATCTCATTAAGGAAAGACACTGTGTCAAAATCTAAGTTTCATTATTTTTAATATGTCCCATTTACAGTGCAAAATTCAGAAGCTACAAGGTAAAAATCAGGAAATAATTAAATAAATAAATATTTACTCTTGTTATTTTTAAAGCACATATAGGGAGTTGATTTTCATGTGGTTTGTTTTGAGGAAAATGAAGTGAGCACCAGCAGGGAATAAACATAATTTTTGAGTAGCATGTAACTAATATATATGACCTCTGGTCAGACATACAACAAAGTCACTCAGCTGCTGCGAAAAAATCAAATACATTCTAGCATAAATTTAATTACATAGCATACATTATTTTCTTCTCTTAGTACCAAAGTTGTCATCAGCTTGCAACTCACTCAACCCAAATGCTCTAAGTCCAGAAGCCGAGCTCTTGCTGTCACAAACACACGCGCACATACACACTCCAGTAGTTATGTATGCTTCTTGTGCCTGGCACCTTACACAAACAGATCAACAAGAGAAAAATGTGACTCTGTTGAAGTGTTCTGTCTTCCGGTAACATAAAGAAAAACTCTTTTATTGGTTTAAAACTCTCTACAGGGCCTTAATCAGAAATGTAAATCTCTAAGCCTGAAAATATTTCAGACAGGAATGTTCTAAGCCAGAAATGCTCAGTCTCAGACCTTATTTGTGAATAAGGCTCCAAAGATACCAGCTGACTGCTACACATGAGAAACAGAAAGCAGAGATCTGGAGACCTTGCACAAATAAGCCCTGTCAAAAATGAACCACATATGCAAAGCCAGCTGCATGTACATGAAGCTAGTGCTGACATGCTGCAGCTGGTTTCAGGTAGATAAGCAGATGAAGTCTACTCGGATGTGGTCAACATTGTAGCAAGCTACATAGAATATGTCTTTTGCCCCGGAGACCTTTGCAGCAAGCCCACAAGTTTTTGGAGGTAACTTCACTGCACAGCTCTCAGCTTGCTGAATATATTGTAATGATTATTCACTGATGATACTGCAATAGTAGCTATTTCCATCTACGAGTTCATTTAATTCATGTTCTTTTTTTCAGAAATATCTGGAAGTAGAAAATAATACCTGGTTATTAGTTGTAGATCTTCTTGGTGTAAAACTTCAAACAAGGGAGAGTAAAGATGAAAACATAATAATCAAAGTTACAACTTTGATTTATTACTTATTATTACTATGATTTTTTTTCATTCGTAATTTTTAGAATGCATGGCACAAAGAAAGTGCATGTGAAATTTTCAGGTTTTAGCATTCTATTTAGTAAGAATAGTTCCATTCAATGTCCATAAATAGCAAGTGCAATTTTAGTGAAATCCATAAGCAATAAAAGTGCCCATGTTCTGATCCAGGTATCTTGACCCATTATTATCAGTTCCGTTACAATAGTAAGTGCTAAGGCTTTCTAAAGTAAGATTCATGATAGTCATTCTAGCCATGTCAAAAAAAAGTAGTTCTAACCTGGTTATCTAAATAACATCTTACACTAAAGACACACGTAAAAGACCCCTGAATGCTTTCTTGGTAATTCCAGTAAGAGTGGTGTATGCAATTTGACAACATGATATTTAAATGAAACATAAATTTTATACATGCATGGAATGTATTGATTGATGAATTTCAGAAACTATATTTTTAGGTTTGCTTTTTAAATTTTTTTTTTTCAGTTGAAGATGTGCTAGGAGAATTTGCAATTATTAAAAGCAAAGTTTCCCTTTTGCACTATGACCTAATGGTCAACACCACATCCATTATGCCGTTTCATGGGTACCAGGATTGGTTCTAGATACAAAGCAAAAATTCAGCAGTGTACATAACCAAGTAAGCACAGTTGCATTCATTTAATCATTTGATTAAATTATTACCAAATAATAGGCATTCACCTAGGAAGGATCATGTCTGCCTTGCAAAGTCTTTCATGGTGGACTGTCACGTATAATTGGCCACAGACCACATATATCTCTTATTAGAATCATCATGGAGCACTTGTTGAGGGCTATTTTGCATTCAATCATAGCATTGCTACAATTTACCTGCTTGATACAGGTTTGTTGTGCACAGGCAATTTAGGGGGAAACTTCAGCAGTTCAGTTGTATTTGAGGGCAAAACTCTCAGAGAACTGCATGATTAATCTGCATCTAAGTTCTTCCTTCCAGTGGTCAGGCTGCCTTTTTAGAGAAATGAGGAAAGATTTAAATTTTGTGGTATTTTTATGGATGGTTTCATAAATAGCCACACAAAAGATTAAAAGTTAATCAGTCAGTGAACTGATGAGCTTTTGTAAAAATATACAATATTTGGCTTCAAATATCTGTGACAGATAATTGCTGCATCACAATCCATTGTTTTCATAGCCAGAACTTTTATGCCTAACAAGTATCCAGACTGGATTTGATCAATCTAAATTTAGTAAGTTCCTTCTATGAGCTACAGAGCTCATCTGCAAATCTGTAGCGAGATCTGGAGATCTAGTGTGGACTGTCTGAGGTCAAGCAAGGGTTGATCTACACAGTAGTTCCCCTACTGTGGGCTGGGAAGGTTAGTAGCTCCTCTCTACACTGCATGGCTGTCAATTTTCATAAAATCTGCAAGAACTTGATATGTTTTATATCTTTGCCTGTCAAATTTGCGTGATTTTTGTCAACATGTGCTAAACCTACAGATGTACTGAACACACACACACACATAGTGTAATCATTATAATTTCCCTTCCACAGCAAATCAGGCTAAAACCAGTAGAAGTTGAGCCTCTAAGACTCTTCCAGACCTCCAGCTCAGCACTAAGTGCAGCATTGCCTGTCACTCAGCGTACACAACCCCCATTGCTTTGTCCACGCTATTTCTGAGTGACATCATTGATCTTTGGGAAAAGTATGTAGTAATTAGTTGGGTTTTTTAACAGTCAAGCCATTTGACATATTAAATGCTACGCATTACTTAAACAACAGGGTAGAAATATCAATAGTCTGGTGCCACTCTGTATGGCTTCTTTCCATTAGAGTACATGTGTGGGACTGTGAATGGTGAGTAATACAGGACTATTTCTTTATGATATATCTGATTAAATCAGCATTAATTTCTTGTACAATAGATCTCTGAGAGTAGACAAAAATTACTAGTATTTTATTTTTCTTTCTGGTGCGTATTCAGAGGATTATTTTCTGGTTTATTACCAAATTTAAATGGATTCTCCAAAGTGATACCTTTACTTGGGTCTTTACTGTTTGTTTCGTTGACAGCAGGATCAGTGATTTTCTTCACTCTGTAACACTGAGGACAAGGGTTATTTTGGTTCTCTGTTGTTGCTGTTTTCTCCTCTCTTCTTCTTCCAGTGCTGTTGCTTAGCCTGGAGAAAAGATGATGTAAGGGGAAACTAATCCCACTGTAAAGGTTATTGGAAGATAGAGTCAGACTACACAGCAAAGTATAGCAGGATGAAGAGTCAACAAAGGGAAAACACAACTCCATCCCTTGAGGTTTTTGTGAATGAGCTGGATAAAAACCTGAAAATCCTGGTTTGGATTCAGTGGCCCTGGTCTGAGCACAATGTTTGTCTAGAGATCTCCTAAAGACCTTTCTAACACGAATAGTTCAGTCGTATTATGATTTTATGATTGTCTTTTAAATTCACTTTCTGTACAAAGACACACCTGCAGATACTGTCTTTCTAAAGGAGTTGATCTTGTGAAATATCCTTATCAGTCATTAACAAAACTTGCTTTTAATTTATGTTGCTGCAATGCAGTGTTGAGTCTGAAATACTTCAGTCACATAGCTGCTGTGAAATGCATATCCTATGTAAATACAGGGTCCTCTCAGTCCCTTTGGTCTGTAGCTAACTTGATAAACTGCACTGGATAGGAACAGTCTCTAGGGTCCGTAAAGCTGTTGCTAGATTTTTGCGGTTCCTTAGGTCAACAGACCTGTAAATTTTAAACCTTACTATAATTTTATATGTGAGAAGGAAATGAACAGTGCACATTTTAACTCCCTAAGATCTCTAGATGGTCATACATTTACTTAAGGAGTAGAAATGTGTTATATTGATGGCCATTGGATGCATTGAGACCTCACCTGGCTTTGGGTGATTTCTTTAAAAATATCACATTACTGAGAGAACTTGCCTTCAATAAGGTTTTTGTATTATAGGGAAAAGTTATTTACAACCTTGGTGGGTTCTCCTTTGAAGTCATTTGTCTTGTTGAGAGGGGAAGTAGAGCTGGCCTTTGAAGAGTCTCATTTCATCTTGGATCTCTCTCTTTGAAGTACACTTTACCCTGTGGGCATTCCCTGTGGAAAATCTCTCATTGTTCATGGGTCTCCTAAAAAAAATATATTCCCCAGAGGCACACTTCCCTGAAGAATAATTTACCTTGGAGATGCAAGCAGTGATGTATTTTTCATCCTTGCCAACATCAGGCAGAATCTAGTTACAACAACTGCACAAATTATTTTATAAAGAAAATATAGATGATTGCTAGGTTAAGATGTAGAGGGCAGCTGCCTAACATATAAAGTGTCCAAATCTTGATAAACTCGGCTTTCTTAATGCCACTGAAAAGTTATTAAGTGTTTTGTTTCAGCAGTAATACTTTGCCTTCAGCCAGTCCTAATTTTTTTGTCTTTGATGGCAAGATCTTCTCATTCTTATTTTCTTCTAGGAAAAATTCTCTGAAAGTTTGAAGAAACTCCTGTCAGCCATTTGCAGGCCTGATGGTATTCCAAGATAACCATTCTGATTTTGATAAAAATAAAGAGAAGGTATTTTTTCCTCTTTAAAGAACTATTATTATTAATTTTTAAAATTATTATTATTAAACTTCAACAAACAAAACAGTAAACCTTTCTTTATAACTCAGTGCTCACTGAGGTCTCGCAGTTCAGTAAGGTTGTGAACTACAAATTAGGAACATAAACACAAACAAACAGCCACACCTATGGTCCATAAAATATTTCAACCATTAAAGCAGAGATACTTCTATATGACTAATTTCAAAGGCATAATAAAGGGTAATTGCTATGCATACAGGATCAGCTCTAGGCATAACCAAAACAAGCAACTAACTTGGGCAGCAAATTTCCAGAATAGAAAAACAGACACAGCCCTGCTCTGTATTTGACTTATGCCACAGTCTTAGAAAGCCAGACTGCTGCAGCTGTATTGAGGTGCGTGGTACCCAGGTGATAAGGGCAAGTGGGAGCACTCCTTGAGGCAGAAATCATTGCCCCAAGCAATCTTATCCCCTAGCAGGAGAAAGAGCAGTGAATCTGACCTTGTATGACTTCTCTTGGTGTCTCATTTCTCTCTTTCTTCTTCATTGAGGAGCACTATGAAGGAGTGCAGTGCTGGAAACCTAGAATCAGCTTAGTAGACAACTTATATTCTTAAGCACTGATTTAATTTATTTTTTGATATCAACAAGCCTACCATTTTGCAAAGTGCCTGAGTCACTCAGAAAAATCTATGCTAGGTTCAGAATTGTTGCAAAAGTATCAGATTAAATTCTCACATTTCATTCTGAATGTGAAGAGAAAGATGCAGTGGAATGCAGTGGATATTATAGCATGCACAGTTTAAAGCTTGTTTATATATATATAAACACATATTTATAAAACTTCAATTACCTCTGAAAATAGAGGATTCTGACAGGAGATAAGAGCTCAGATGACTTGAGTGCTTCCTTTTAAAATTATGTAACTGATTTGGGTAAAGATAGGATGGTATTTCCCATTGCACTATATTTAAGTATTAATGGATTTTTCCTATGAAATCTCTATCTCTCTTCTGCAAGGCAACCTTTAGCCATCTTACTTGTTTGATATTATGGTCCTTTCCATGGCAACAGATTGTGATGTCATGCATGGACAGATTATGAGGTCAAGAAGTGCCCAAGATTGAGTTGGAGAAAGAAGTAGGAAAGATTCTAAAAATGCAGAAACACTTTTCAAGGTAAGCATTCAAAAGAAGTGGAAAACATGCTAGGAGTAAATGCAACAATTATTAACTTGTCAAAGAGAATTTATGGCTGGGTCAACCATAGTTAAGTATAATAAAAATAATAATAATTAAAGTAACAAAACCAACAAAAATAGCAGAAAACATTTGCAAAGACCATAGGACTGCCAAGCAAAAAAGTTGTTTCTGTTACGCACATAATATGAAATCCATTTTATCACAACCTATGTAGAAGCTTTAAAAAAAATTGCTGCCAACCATGATACATGTATAAGCAATGGATATACACAAGGAAAACATGGGTGTAGAAGTTTATAGGCATGGAGACCTGAGGTTTTAGTTCAGCTTTTTTTTAAATACGGTTTAATCTGCAAATAGATTAAAAACAAACACAGTAATATGCTCATAGTCAGAGTTTTCAGTCTAGCCCTTCAGTATATTTCTGTAGAGGTTCTCAACAAATACAGATTAAAAATGGTGAAACCAAGGCACAGGTTATTTTCTTCTAGTTTTTCCAAGAAATAGTTGCTTTTACTCCGCTCTCGTGAGACCCCGCCTGGAGTACCATGTACAGTTCTTGAGCCCCCAACACAAGAAGGACATAGAACTATTGGAGTGAGTCCAGAGGAGGGCCACGAAGATGATTAGAGGGCTGGAGCACCTCTGCTATGAGGATAGGCTACAAGAGTTGGGACTCTTGAGCCTGGAGAAGAGAAGGCTTTGAGGAGACCTTACAGTAGCCTTCTAGTATCTGAAGGGGGCCTACAGGAAGGTCTTGTAATGACAGGACGAGGGCTAATGGGTTTAAACTGAAAGAGGAGAGATTTCAACTAGATATTAGGAAGTTCTTTCCAGTGAGGGTGGTGAAACACGGGAACAGGTTGCCCAGGGTGTTGGTGGCTGCTCAAGACCAGGTTGGATGAGGCCTTGAGCAACCTGTTCTAGTGGGAGATGTCCCTGCCTATGGCAGAGGGTTGGAACTCGGTGATCTTTGAGGTCACTTCCAACCTACGCCATTCTATGATTCTATGCTGAAATAAGAATCCTCCAAGTTTACTGTAAAGTCCTTTCCAAGTAAGTCAGACACAGTACTTACAATAGCAGATAGATGAACACCCTAAGTGTTGAATGACATAAATGGGATTGTGAAAAGACTGTGGAATAGCATGTTAAAGCTTACTTTATAATTGATGATTCAACAGGAAGCTATAGTCAATTCTATGCTCAATTCCCACCCTTTCCATCCAGTCTCTTGTTTCAGCAATTGTATGTATGGTATGCTCATATCTTACCTACACATTGATAATGTAAAAAAAATTCTCTGCCTTATTTTATTGGGTGGATGTGCTATCTCAGTGTTTTATGTGACCTCAATTCCTTTGAATCAAATTTCTTAAACATACTGAACACCATATAGGACGAGGACTGCCTTCTTAAATACAATTTTGGTATATCATAGACCCTCTCAAATTTGGTATAGAAACTGGGGAGAGAAGGAGAGATCAATGAATAGCAATATGTATTAACAAAACACTAATTTAACTCTGGAACTGATTTCTGTAGAAGATTGTGAGGTCCAGAAGGATAAAAATGTCCAGATATGATGGTGCAAACACAGATTTTTAAAAGATCTCTTCAAAACATCTATTTCAAGAAGTAGCTAAACTGCTGGTTGCATGAAGTTGGGAGGGTACACTGGGGGAAAAAATTCTGTATTTGTTTTCTTACATTTTTCCCTTGGACATACATTATTGACTCCTGTTAGACAGACAATAGTGGGCTAGTTGGAACTCTGAACAGCCTAAGCATGTAAACTCTTATGTTTATCAATGCTGTAGTAAATGCTGAAATCCTGGAAAGATGGAATGCTTGAAATCAAAGGAGGAGTAATGCAGCTTGATTGTACTTTCATAATAAAGTCCATCCCTGTTACATAAAGAGATCACCAAATTCCAATGAACTCAAATTTAAACTGTGTCCATAAACATAACATTGTTTACATGTTCCATTTATGATGATATTTCAGCTAAGTTGTTCTAAAATTGCTCTGCTTTTGTGCTATGTCATAAAATAGAAGCATATATTACATTAAACAGTAAAGAGCTGTATCTCATTTAAAACACATAACCACATAATTTCATAGATATATATCTATATATAGATATATATCTATGAACAATGAAATTGCCCCAAAATTAAAACCCTCCTGGCAGTGTATTTGTAAACACAATCAGCCCATAATCTAATAAAGGGACTCTGCTTTGAATTAATGCGAATTGCTTCTCTATTCTGCCTTTACAAATACAACTTTTCATCTGAACTTCTTTATTCCCTCTCTTTGTTTCACTAAAAATAATTGTAGTCATTTTCTTCCTCACTTGTAAACAGCAGAGGAAACATTTGAAAAGCAGAATAAAATGGAGTTTAAAAAAAATAACAAAATAAAAGGAGCAGATATAATTTGTTTTATACCTACAAATAGAAAAAGCAAATCTAATTTCTCAGAACTTCCAGCATGAAACATTTTGCATTTTAAAAAGAAAATATCACTTCAATCATTTTTTTTATGATTCTGATAATGAAAATGAAAGCTAAATTGTTAAATGGAAGGTGCAATAATTTTATACACACATAAAAGAGAAACCATTTCTTTAATTTTGATAATTTAAAATGAAATTTTCCAAATGACAACCTTTTAGGTATAATTCATTAACCTTCCATGCAACAATATTTGATACAAAAGCAAGACTTAAGATATAAGAATACAAAGGATATATTCAGAGGTTAATCCTTGAACAGGACAGGAATTCAAAGGGAGATGCATGACTTGTAGTATTTACTGAACTGACTTTAAAAAGAGAAGAAAGATCTTATTCTCAATAAAAAATACACAGAATTTGGAAAGCAAATGGAATATCTCAAGTATTCAATTCATGTAAAATTACATGTTTCAAGTTTCCAGATATTTAGTGATACTAGAAACAATTTTGGGAATGTACAAAAAAAAAAATCCACTTAGTTGTGAGAGGGTTTTTGTTTTGTTTTGGTTTGTTTTTTTTATCAGGAAGTTGAAGAAACATTTCCTAATAAATTCTTAGTAATATATTAAATTTTGTCTGCTAGACATGACCCAGGCTAGCTGGTACCAATTCCAGCTTTCTGACTAGAGCTTAGTAGTATTTTTACTTATTTTCTCAATGGAATGTTATTTGCCTTCTCTTCTTCAGCAGGTCACTTCAGAAATAAAAAATTGCTTAGGTGGATACAGAATTGGTGTTTACTGGAGATTTTCAAGGCCTGTCTGGATGTGTTCCCCTGTGATCTGTGCTAGATTGTATGGTCCTGTTCTGGCAGGGGGGTTGGACTCGATGATCTCCTTGGGTCCCTTTCAACCCCTGACATCCTGTGATCCTACTTCAAGGAAACTGCATCAAGAATACTTGCTCTCCCATCTCATACTCTATTTTCAGTGCTCCTTGCCTCAGAATATACCACCTTGACACTTCTTGGTTCCATAGAAATCACTGGGCAAGTCACACTGATTTTGGTATGACTGTGATAGTTTCATATCAGCCCAGAAAAGCTACTTAAGATCTCAAGGAGTAAGAATGGGAAGATGTGTGAAGACTGGAATTGCATAGTCTACTGGCTCCTCTCCTTTCTTTCTCCATCATGCCAGAAAGACAAGAATTAAAGAGACAACTGGAGAATTTAAGAGAGCTTCATGCCTCTGTCCCTGTAAGCATCTCTGAACGTGGGACTACTGCAGCTCCTTGCCAAACATGCAACACTTAACCCAGGAGAGGCAGGATCTCCTGACAAGGAGAACCTACATGAATTGTAGGAAAGGAGATACTACATGAATTGCGTATCTTTAGCACCATGTAAGAAAATAAAAGCACATTGCTGTTCAGAGAAATATACAGTGTATTTGCTGTCTTCAAGGAAGTCTCTAGGTTGGTTTATTTTTTTTTTTTATGGTTTCCTAAGTCAATCCTTACTTCTAACAGAAGTCCACAGGGCCAAAGCAAGAAGTGTCGTAAACACTGGTTATCCTCAGAACAAGATGTGAGGCTGAAGCCTGAGAAGGGAGCTTGGCCATGTAGTTTGTACCCACAGAGGGATGCACAGAAGCAAACACAGAATAGGACAAATGGGCACAAACTGCAGTAAGTCAGCTCTATTTGAGAGCATTGCCTTTTTACATTTGCCACATGGTTTGCACACTTGCAATGTCCAGGCAAACCATGCAGCAACACTTACTCACCCTCCTGTACCTCAGACCACATCATGTAGGAGCAATCTCCCTCCCTGCAAGACTGCCTGTGCTCCACCAGACCACAATGGGGCCATTTTGCATCCAGTCAGCCTAGAACAGCCCATGGCAGGCTGACCAGAAGCTCTTCTAGACTCCTCTTCCTCAGTGCCAGGAAAAGTGGACCCATACAAGATCTTCCTTTCCTGATCCCCATTTTCCCCCTCCAGATCCACTTGCCCTCCCTTCTTTCCTGGTGGCTTCAGATCAGAGACGGACTCCTCAGGCTTAGATTGGTTGCAGGCTTACGGGAATCTGTGGCAACACTAAAGCCAGGGACAATTCCTGAACAAGTAAGCTCACAATGCCCCGTTTATTTATACAGCAAATGTGATTGAAATCATTTTGCCCTAGACTAGCAGGACCTATTCATAAACAGCTTCTTAAGATGAGCAATATAGCAGGACTCTCCACCACTTCACAACAAGTGCCAGACCCAACCCCCCTACCCCCACTATAAAGTTCTGAGGCCTTTCTGACTTGCCACATGAAAGATGCATTCCTCGCCTTTTAAATTAAAACCTAATCACAATCTGCAGTAAACAAGGCACAAAGAACACTCTTGAAATTATGGGATGAAAACCAGCAACGCTAAGGGCCAAACTCTCCCCTCAGATCTACCCTACAGCTCTTTGACAAGTGTAGTCAGTTAAACATTTGAGTACTTGACAACAGCCACCCCATCAGATGTTTGATCTGCCCGGTATTCCACCCTTTTTCCATAAATTATGGATCTTCAGATCTGCATGTCCTCCATGTTTGTAATGGCTGTTCTCCAACAGAGAGAAGGCTTGGGAAGAAGTGGATATTTCTCTCAAAACACTTAAATTACTCCTATGTTTCCATCTATACAAAGTAGATCTGGAACTACTTAAGTTGGCATCAGTTGCATTTGGATCCTTGGAAGGAATAACTTTTGATTTTCATCCTTCTCAAACACTCATCCAACCTAAACAAAATGTGAGATCTAAACAGCAGCTTCAAGCTTCAGTGCCATCTCAGTGTTTGACTCTCAAAATGCTCACACTACAGCCTAGCAATACACATGCAAGGGGACAGGAGCATGGCTGTAGTTGTGAGACGGTGGCAAATTCCATGGCAAGCCACAGGCTGGCTTATCAAAGCTTCTCACATCCTCCTTGGCTCAATGTGGATGACAGGTCCGTTACAGATGCTACGAATCAAAAGTGCCAGATGATTAGTTGGACTATATACTGTTTATAATCTTGCCAACTTACCTATCTGTGGTAATCACAATGAGTTATTGATATGATTAGAATGTAATAATTAATAAGGCTTAGCACCTCCACAGTGGTTTGCAGTTTTCTCTTCAGAATAGAGAACAAGCAATAACTAATTGCTCTTCAGAAAAACACTTTTATTATCACAGTTTTATGAGGTGGAAACTAGGAGGTTAAATGACTTGCCTGAAGTAATTCAATAAGTTGTATTGGGATTAAAATTTAGGAGTTGCTGGCTGCCAGCCCTACTTTTTTGACCACTGGACCACTCTGTCTCTTATTATAAGAATTTAATTTACTTGGCAAAGAATGCATCTTTCATGTGGTGAGCTGTATATTGCCATTCTAATGGAGTGGAAGGAAGGTGAAAAGGCCAACAAATCTCATTGTGAACTGATGAAGGGTCATATCATGACAATTATTCTTTTTTTATATCTTGATCTAATAGATCACTTCTACTCTCTAAAAAAAAAAAAGAACCCTGTTTCAAAATATGGAAGCTCATAGGCAAGCATCTAAATTTCTGTTGAGAAACAGAAATCTAAGGAAAATGTGATAATTATGCCCCTCTGGTGTTTTGAGATCTGTTTCCTACGTATTTCATCAAAACTCAGCAAAAGATTTGGCATCTATACACCACAATGCATGTATTCTCCATCCAGACTTTTGCTTTTGGATTGAGTTCTTGCCTGTGTTTTTTCCCTGGATATTCTTCTTTTGAAACTGCTCTTCTCCTTTAGTTTAGACTTCTCTTAAAAGCTGAAGATCCAGCAGAGGCAAGAGAATATACCTTTGTGTGTGTGTTCATGGTAGTAGCAACTAAATATCCAGAAATACATTTTCAGGTATGTGTGCTACATGGACTAATATAATACATTAATAAGTCCTGAGGGTATTGAAAACCGGTGGTTAACATTTAGAGGTGAGATCGGCAACAAATCTCTGTCTATGTATCTCTGTATGTACACATGTGGGAGAAGGACACATCACATTTTGAATAACATCTCATATGTATCCATCCTTCCTGTATTAGAGTCTCCAAAAAAAGAAACATCATGAAGAATTCCTATGCAGCCAAATGAGTTTTGTTGACATGGCATTCCAAATCCAAAGTAAAACTGTGGTACTGTCTTTTCTTTTCCCATGAAACAATTGTCAAAATATAGATCCATAAGGATAGAGATGTCAAAAGGATACTAACAGCCATTACATGAATGTCTTGAGACCTTAAGAACAAAATCTGCGTCTGAACACAGGCTGGTCCCTGCAACAACAAAAAAAAAAAACATAGTGGCTATACACAAATAAATAGATAGATAAATAAGGATCAGTGTCATTAATGAGAGAAAAAGGTTGATGATACAAGACATTTTAAAAATACTGAGGAAAAGGAATGAGACTTTGATAATAAGAGTAAAATCTCATGCCAGAGATTTAAGTTTGCAAGACTGAGGAAAGCAGTCACTACAGAAAATGTACTCTGACATGTAAAAATCATTGCTAAAATCACCTAACAAATAATTTAAAAGCATATGCATCAATATATTTTAATTATTTTCCATATGCAGTAAATAGACACATATTTGTCAAAAGTGCAGTAAAAGTGATTTGTTTAAACTCCAGAAAGGGTTACTGATGTTGCGATTATTCATTTTAATTACTATTAATAATCACGGGGGTTCTGGGAATAGTTCCCCGGGTTCTTTGGATGTTCGATTGGCAAGAATAAATACATGAAGTCGCTTAAAACACAGAATTGAACAGTTTAAACAGTCAGAACTTAGGAAACAAGAGAGCCTAATACAAAAGCAATCCTAACTGCGCCTGGAAATACCCACAAAATGCGTGCTTAGGTGCAGAGTCTTCCTGAGAAAGAGGAAAGAAGGAGGATTTGTCCCGAATAAAGAGAGAGCTTGTCCCGAATAAAGGGGAAAAAGAAGGGGGGTTTGCCTTGCCACAGTTGTAATACACTGTGATGCTGCTGCTCGCTGCAAAGCATGTGGCCGCTGCTGGACAGGACGGAGGTGTGAGTTCCTCCTGGCGGTGGTGGAGAGAGAGAACCGAAACTAACGGCCGTTGCACCCCCTTAAATACCTCATTACGAAAGCGTGGAACTGGCCAATAGGCACTTAGCATCCATTTTCTGGCCAATTGGTTCAAAAGTCCCGCACCCAGGGGTGGGTTCCAACACCCTAAGAGACAGCACAGATCACCTGACTCATGCTCGTGACTTGTGTGTGCAGCCCAAGACTTCCTGGTTCCAGAACCATGTGGTGTGCCCCCCTGCAACCCACCTCTGGACCTTACAACGGAAGGGGGAGGGGAACCTCAGGAAGTGAACCAACTCTGGGTAATAATCATGCCCATACCAGGACAACTGACATCTCACTTTCTCTAACCTATTTGGTTTCTGTAAACATGAGTTTGAGGTATTGAAATCTTTGTCATTGTGGCTCAGCACAGCAGTAGTTACCTAAACAGCACAAAACTCTTTGTCCACTCCCCTATATCTTTTCTATTTTATGTTTGTAAGTGTTGATACAAAACCCACGTCCAAACTACTTCTTTAGCAATGGGCAGGTTAGCATCTCTTGGCAATGCATACCAGTTTTTACAGTTTGGAAATAGTGGAAATACATCTACAACACTCATTTGGCCCAGGCTTTATGCCTGAGGAACCTCCTAGTCCATGTAGCTTATCTTTCGATGTTACTAGTGGTAATTTCTAATAATATTCAACAGATTCCATAGTTGTCCAAAGTGACCACATGCTACAAATCTTTTCATCAGCTGTGGCTGGAATAGGATATTCTTGGTTCCCTCCATACTCGAAATACTCAGTAGTATAAAGAGTCCTTCCATGTTTCTGAGAAGACCTGTGGAATGGAATGGCATGGAAGAATTAGTTGTCTTTTCTCAACAGAGACCCCAAAGCTCCTGAAAATCAGCAATGTTCCCCCAAATCAAGTGAAGCTAAGAGCAACGTCAACTCTGGTGGTTTCATTCTAACTGGAAAACATTTCTTATCAGAATGGCAGTCTTTGTCACTGCCAGTAAATAACAGGATTGCAGGAGATCTTCAGAGTCTTTTAGCCACTCTTTCCATTTTTCTACTGCCCACCATTATATTTTCTCTTTTTTGAAATAGAGAATTATTTCTGTTACCCATCATCTAATCATGACTTTCAGAGTGGGCTGGACAGCTCTTTCCTCTTTTGTTCTGCTCCATCTACTGCAATATTTTTTATCCTTTCCACAGGATGAAGAATGGTTCTGAATGGAGATATCATGCAAGTTCAAGGCTGGTGATTTCACCAGGTAGTTTCTCAAATTCCCTGTAGCAGAAATGGCTCCTTTTGCACCTTCTCCTGAGAGCCACCGTACTATTTCTTGGTTTTATAAGAGGATATTTTTCTTGTAAAGATGAAGAAGAATCTAATCCTTGTGTGTTTGTAGCATGTTTTTCCACCTCCACTCCTTTTCCAGCATTTCTGTGTCTCCAGAAATATTTCTGTGGCAGAAAATCCTTATAATGGTCCTAACCATCTTCATGTATAGCATATTCCTTCACACACTTGACATAAATAAGAAGATGAGCCAGTAGCTTTTACCACAGGGATCTTGAAATCATCTGACTCTTGATCAAAAGAGGCATGTAGGCATCCTGATCTAAACACAAGTTCAGGCTTCCTACAGGGCCCATAAGGAAGAGTAGACCCGGAAGTGGGAAAATGTTGACAGGGCATTTCTTTTTCCTCCATATTGAGTACTAAGATAGTTAGTACTCCTAGCTTACTATTTTTTGCCAGGAAATTTGAAGCCAAACTATGCTTTTATTTATACATGTAAGTCATGTTATATGCATGAAAACATGAGCAAAACTTAGACTGCAGATTTTCCAGAGAAAAACAAGTGCTGCATTTCAAGCAATTAGGAGCAGTAAAGTAAACATTTAGTCACCACTGACTCATGAGCTGAAAAACACAGTAGTCAATTACAGCTTTTGGTAGCAATAATTAATATGCTGTTGATGAAAACTGTGTTTTTCACTCAACATACAAAGCTATTTCAGGTAATTAAATGTAACCTCATCTGTACGTAACTTGTCTTTAATCTGCACATGCCACAGTATTTCAATCTCATATCCTGTATTCTGGAGGGAAAATAATATAGGAATATGACTTAAAACATACCAAATAACGCTACCATGATTTGTCTACATTTAAAATCATATAACAATTCATCATTAAATATTTGACTATGAAAATGTTTGTAATTTAATAATTTGCACAATTTTTCTTGCATTACTCCTTATATCTCTTATTTCTTTGTGTATTTTAACATCTTGGGGCTTTTCCAGATGCATTAAATAGAAATTAAATACTTACAGAAAAGATCACTTGCTATTTCTGATGAAGGATTGGTGCTATTGTGACGCTTCGGAGTACAGAAAGAGGTGTTTTGAGCAAAGCATTTTTTAGTATATTGAATTGGTCTGATTTTCCAAACTGAATTATCCAAGTTTCTCACTTGAGAATCAAACTTGAAAAACACCTCTGAAAATCACTGTATGTCACTGTCCACCAAGTCACTGTAATTTGAAGTCTGTATTTCCAGGTCAATTGCTCAACTATTTCCACCTAGAGTTGTGTACAAGGAGATAAACTATCTTTCATGTCAAGAAGCTTCAATTTATTTCTTCTTAGATTTGCAAGAGCCTCTTTGCGTGCTAGACTTTGAAGTGTTCACCACACAAAGTAGTTGCCAGGTGAAGCTTCAGTTTCATGTGACTGTTACCAAAATGTATGTTTACAAGACCAATTTAAATCTGCAGTTGCACCACTGCAAGGCTGAGACCTGATATTTTCACACTTGAGCTGCGCATTAGTTATCTTTATTAGATTCTTAAAATAAGCCTCCAGAAAACACAAACTATCATACCATATGAAATTAAGAAGGGTTTCCTTTAGGAAACACTAAATATTTTCTAGTCTTCCTAAAACAGTAACTTTGCTATCTTTGTTACCACGTTTCGTAACACTATCATACCTGTACAGTTTCTAAGTAAAATGGACTGATGTTGTACCCAAAATAAAGGGAAAAATTGGGTTAGTAGGTTTTTTGTTTCTGACAGCTGTTCTAGTTTAACTCAGAAAAGGTATCTATTCTCAACCATTAGCTTTACCAGTTCTCACAAATTAAACAATGTGGAAACATGACTAAAATTCTCAAACAATATTTTTCTGCAAGTAGTATATCAAAATTATCTGCATTGGTGACTATTGTTTTTATTGACCTAAACATTTACTATAAGGCTGTATTTTCATTAGCAGTTACAATGTCTTTGAGCAAAATTCAGGAAAGATATGTGGGCCATTCAGGTGGATTTGTCATCCATGAAATGTATTTGATGTAAAATTGTAAGACTCTGGTACGAAGGAAATTCCCTGGCTTTAGCATCAAACAAACTCTTTCTCTGAGCATGAGCAAGAAAAGTCATTAACAATTTCAAGGGGGGCACAAGACCAAAAAAATGACACAGTCAATCAATAAATGAAAAGCACAACACAGTGCCCTACATGAGCATAATAAGTAAGCCCATTTGTGTTATTTATGTTAAAGAACAAAGTTGTTTTTTTTTCCAGAAACCATCTGTACATTGTTAAAGAGGAGTGAATTACCTACAACCTTCAAAGGAAAAGAGCACCATTAAAATAAACTTCAGGGTTGTAAGGAATTAGGTTACTTATTATGGGTCTGAGTCAGAAGACTTTAACACTTCTCTGCATTTTGTCTCACTGGTGACACAAACCCCAGGTACAATGGGATGCAGAGGTTCATCAGAGAGATACTACCACAGCTGTCAGATTTGGAGCCAAGCTTACCAATACCCAAATCTAATCTTTTATTTTGAAGTTGTCTTCTGAAGCACTATAACAATGAGAGAGAAAAAAACCTTCATGTCCTCTAGCTGAAATGTAGAATTACAAATGGTAGGCTAGACTTTGTGCACAAAACCTGTTAGCTAAAACCCAAAAATGATGAGTTTAAAATAATGAAGTGCACACTGGAGTCTCTAGAGTCACCTTTGGTTTTAAACCATTGGCACACTTAGGCATATGTCCAAGCTTTTCACTACAAGCACAAGATCTGGAAACTTCTGCTGTCTTTTAAATGAAAGATGAGATTCTCACACAGTCACTGCATTTCAAGAATGAAGGCTTTAAAGAAAACACTGGTTACGGCAGGTTTCATGATAAAATGATAAGTAATGATACTTCTATGGATCTTTTCAGAACTCAAGAACCTCAAAAGAAGCCAGGCAAAATCTGCTTGGTTTCAGGTTTCACAGAAGTTTACAGCTCAGATCCAGGTTGTCCTAAAGTTCACTAAAGTTCAGGCTTTCAAGCCATTCTGACTCAATTTATGGCTTTTTTGGGTTTCGTTTTTTTCCTAAATCATATAAAACTTGGAGTATTACATGGATTTTACATGAGCCAGGTGGAAGTCGGAAGGTTTAACAGTGTCTTAATTTGAGATTTTGAGGTTGTTTAAATACAAAACAGAAAGCAAAATTCCATCTTCCTCTGAAGAAAACTTTCATATAATTTTCTCTGAGCCAAATTCACTTCCTGTAGAGTTCTTGAGACTCACAGAAGTACAGTGGAGAGGCTAGTCTATGGGGTTCTAGCACAGTGCCTACAGGGAAATCCAGGAATTTTTTACCTCTCCTAAGGATAGAGAGCACCACAGTCTTCACTGTAAGATTTACTAGAGGTTGAGTTTTGTAAAAGATCTAATAGACGAGTAGCAGCACCTTTGCACAGAGTACACTTACAGGGCATGCTCCTTGGAGCTGAGAGCCTTGCACCTTCTTTCCATCATTGCTAACAGTGGCAGAGGAAATGGAGTATAGTTCTCTATTTCCTAGATTTCAAATAATTTTCCATTCCCTATTCAGGTACAAGTTGAACCCCAAAACTCTTCCTAAACTGACAATTCAAAAAATCCTGCTAAAAAACAATAATATCAAAGGTGTTGGTGTACATTTTATCCATCCAGTTACAAAACAGTTGTCAATGTAATTTACAAAGATTTTCTAGGATTTTTGTATTAATATATTTAAACTCACATATTTTAAAACTGTCTTTTTTGAAGTGATTCATTAAAACAATTGCCTACAACAGTCCAGAATTACTCACAACACAGATGCTATCATCACTTTTCTTAGCAAGAGTTTTAATGTATAAAAGTAATATCTTTTATTTTAATTTTCATTTTTACAGTGAAATTCTTACTCCAATTAATAGAGCATGGCCAGTTGTCATCCATTTTGACCAAATTGTGAGCAATGAGACAGGGCTAAAGTAAAAATAGCACTATTTTAACACCTAGGTTTCTCCACTGTGCACAATCAATTAATATAAAGTGAAGCTCTGAAAGATGCACTAAATGATCATCAATATTTACTGTTTTAATAAGAAACTAGATGACAGGTGTTTATCCACATCATTCTTGTACAGCTGTTAAACTTTTCCCAAAAAGATTATTTTAATAATCTTTAATTAACACACAACAAATATCCTATGTGTTGGTTTGAGCTAATTGGAGAATTTGAGTGAGAAATTAGAGTATTGGCTGAGAGAGGGTTAAACACACAGTGTCACTTCACCGAGTTTCACTGAGAAAGGAAAAAAAAAGTTGTTTTAAGAGATGTTCTCGAAACAATGAGATTAGGCAGTCTGCTTTGGTCTGTGCTGGCTCCGGCCGTTCTCTCTCCTTTTGTCTCTCGGTCTTGGTGGCTAAATTCAGAGTAAAATCACTAAAACTAGTAACTTCTCCTATTACTAATCTCTGCCTGATCTTCAGCTTATCTGCAGCATCAAGAGGTGGTGAGATAAGGCTGGGGAAGAGGGGAAAGGTGGTAGGGGGAGTTTGGTTACCCTCTTCTGGGCATTTTGGTCTCCAGGAGGGGTGTGGTGTCTGTATTCCCTTTTTACTCTATATATCTGTAAATATTTGTTATATCTTGTAAATATCTGCTTGTATATTGTGCATTGCTGTAAATATAAAGCTTCATTTAACTTCCAGTGTTTTTTCTGAGTTTTAGCCAGGGTTTATTAAGGTGGGGGGGCAGGTAACTGCAAACCCACTACATCCTATTAAAGGGAAAACTTCAGCTTGTGGAAGTATTTGAGACCCTCAGTTTGAAGGGTTACCACAGATCCATATCTCTTTATGAGTTAGATGACAATACTTCCTATTAGGAGTTTTTTAGGAAGTTCATTTCAGGGTCAAAATCACACTTGGGCATTTCAAAGTCACTTAAAGCCCAAATTTAATCCAAGTAATATTAGGTCTCTTTACCAGATATGTAATTTGTGCAAGCAGTTGCAGAATGCACCTTTAAAGTGAGTGGAGAGATCTCATTTTCTATGTTGATTATGTAGTCAGTCCAGAGTTATGGTGCTTCTAAATTCTGTCCCCGGACAAACGCCTTAGTTTAGGAACCATATTCACAGATTCACAGATTGCCTCAGGTTGGAAGGGACTCTCAAAGGCCATCTTGTCCAACTCTCTGACTGAGAACAGGGACACTTTCAACTAGATCAGACTGTCCAGGGCCACATGAAATACGATCTTGAATGTCTCCAAATACAGGGATTCAAACATGCCCATAGCCAATCTGTTCCAATATTTTACCACTCTCACTGTAAAGAACTTCATCCTTATGACCAACCTAAATCTACCCTGCTCTAGCTTTAAACCATTGCTCCTTGGCCTTTCCAAACAGTCCCTTCCCAGCCATCCTGTAAGTCTCCTTCAGATATTGAAATATAGGTAAGTTCTCCCCAGAATGCTCTCTTCTCCAGGCTGAACAGCCTAAATTTTTGCAGCCTATCTTCACAGGAGAGGTGCTCCAGCCCTCTAACCATGACAGTGTGTACACACAGCCCAGACAGCAACTATATCCTGGGCTGCATCAAGAGAAGCGTTGCCAGCAGGGCAAGGGAGGGGATTCTCCACCTTTACTCTGCTCTCATCAGACCCCACCTGGAGTACTGTGTGCAGTTCTGGAGCCTCCAGCACAAGAAGGACATGGAACTGTTGGACAGAGTCCAGCGGAGAGCCACAAAGATGATCAGAGGGCTGGAGCACCTCTGCTATGATGACAGGCTGAAAGAGTTGGAGCTTTTCAGCCTGGAGAAGAGAAGGCTTCAAGGAGACCTTATAGTAGCCTTCCAGTATCTGAAGGGGGCCTACAGGAAGGCTAGGGAGGGACTATTCACAAAGTCTTGTAATGACAGTGTAAAGGGTTAAGCCCACCTAGGAACCCTCCGACTCCTCCCAAGGGGTGGTCTGACCTTTTCCCATATATAAAAAAGGGGAACCCATCTTGTTTTCTCTCTCTTCTTCTCTTCCTGGCTGCTTGAGCTGCTCTACTGCCAGACCACCACATGCTCCTCTGCCACCCTCGTGGAGAGCACCACCACTTTTATTTGGAACTTGGACTTATCGCTTTTCACCATCAAATTCCTGCATCCTGCCTTCATCCAGCACCAAAACCATCCATCTCAGCCTTTAGACTCCATTGTCTTCCACGGGTTGTATTTGTATTTTGTTTCCCCTTCTTTCCCTTCTCCACAGCTTCTGTATTTTTTTCCCTCATTTCCCCATACCCTGCATTTTGGTTCCCCTTTTTTCTCACCTTCTGTAAAAAACCCTTTTCCCTTGTATTTATTTTAAAAGTTTTATACCTTTTTTTTTTTTTACTTCCAAATCATGTTGAGGTTTTTTTATTGGGCTTTTGGGCTCAGGGGTATCTGGCATAAACCCAATACAGACAGGATGAGGGATAATGGGTTTAAACTGGTGGAGAGGAGATTTAAATGGGATGTTAGGAGGAAGTTCTTCACAGTAAGGGTGACGAGACACTGCAACGGGTTGCCCAGGGTGGTTGTGGCTGCTCCCTCCCTGGAGGTGTTCAAGGTCAGGCTGGATGAGATCTTCAGCATCCTGATCTAGTGGGAGATGTCCCTGCCTATGGCAGGGGTTTGGAACTGGATGATCTTTAAGGTCTCTTCCAACCTAAACCATTCTATGATTCTGATTCTATGATCATCTTTGTGGTGGGATCCTCTCCAGCATGTCCATGTCTGTCTTCTGTTGGAGGTCATAGAGCTGAACATAGTACTCCAGGTAAGGTCTCAACAGAGCAGACTAGATGGTCAGAGTCACCTGTCTCGACATGCTGGCCACATTTTGTTGATGCAGCCCAGGACATGATTTCCCTTCTGGGCAGCAAAGCATACACTGTTGCTTTATGTCCAGTTTCTCATCCACCAGCACCCCCAAGTCCTTTTCTACAGGCCTGCTTTCAGTTTTGTCATCCCCCAGCCTGTATTGGTATCAAGGATTTCCCCAACCCAGGTGCAGGTCTTTGCACCTTTCCTTCTTGAACACACAAAAGATTCCTTCAGCCTACCTCTCCAACCTGTCCAGGTCCCTCTGAATGGCATCCCATCCTTCAGACCTACGTAATGCACCACTCAGCTTGGTATCATCTGCAGATTTGCTGAGGTTGGACTCAATCTCACTGTTGATATCATTGATGAAGATATTAAACAGTACTGTTACAAATGCAAATCCCTGAGGGACACATCACCTGTCTCCATCTGGACATCAAGCTATTGACCACTACCCTTTTGATGCAATCATCTGAACAACTGCTTTTCCCCTGGACAGTTGACCCATCAAGTCCATATATTTCCAGCTTAGGAAGATGAATGATGTGAGGGTCTATGTCAAAGACTTTTTAAAATCCAGATAGATAACATCTGTTGACATCTTTTTCACTGATATTTTTACGCCATTGTGGAAAGACTAGGTTTGTTAGACAGGACTTGCTCTCTGGGATGCATCTTGTTAGGTCTCATAAATTTATGTATATTCATTGGGTGGTTGTGAACTTGATCTTCCATGAAGGTTAAGAGGGAGTTTACCACACCGGTCCACACCTAGTGGTCCATCAACTTGAGAGAGGAATCGAGCAATACTGCCATTGAAGACTGAGGCAAAAAGAATAGGATAGGATAGAACAGAATAGGGTAAAACAGGTTGGAAGACACCTCCAAGATTATCCAGAACAACCTATCATCCAACCCTATCCAACATCACTAAGTGCTCCATCCAGTCCTTCCTTGAACACCTCCAGGGACATGGACTCCACCACATCCCTGGGCAGCCCATTCTCTCTATGAAGAACTTCCTCCTAATATCCAGCCTATACCTCCCCCAGCACAACTCAAGACTGTGTCCCCTGGTTCTGTTGCTGGTTGCCTGGGAGAAATGACTAACCCCCACCTGGCTACAACCTCCTTTTAGGTAGTTGTAGTCAGCAGCAAGGTCACCCCTGAGCCTCCTCCTCTCCAACTTCAGCTCCCTCAATCTCTCCTCATAGGGTTTGTGCTCCAGGCCCTTCAACAGCTTCATCACCATTCTCTGGATGCGTTCCAGTACCTCAATATATCTCTTGCATTGAGGGTACCAGAAATGGACATAGTAGTCAAGATGTGACCTGACCAGTGCCAAGTACAGGAGAAGGATAACCTCCCTGGTCCTGCTGGCCACAGTATTCCTGATACAGGCCAGGATGCCATTGGCTCTCCTGGCCACCTGGGCACACTGCTGGCTCATGTTCAGCCTACTATCTACCAGCATCCTCAGGTCCCTCTCTGCCTGGCTGCTCTCCACCCACTCTGTCCCCAGCCTGTAGTGCTGGCTAGGGTTGTTGTGACCAAAGTGTAGAACCTTACACTTAGCCTTGTTAAATCTCTGTCCACCCATCCAGTCTGTCCAGGTCCCTCTGCAGGGCCCTCCTACCCTCCAACAGATCTACACCTGTTCCTCACTTGGTGTCATCTGCAAACTTACTGATGATGGACTCAGTCCCCTCATCCAGGTTGTCAGGAAAGATACTGAACAGGATTAGGCCCAGCACTGATCCCTGGGGTACGCCACTAATGACTGGTCACCAACTGGATGTGGCACCATTCATCACCACTCTCTGGGCCCAACACTCCAGACAGTTCTTGACCCATGTCAGAGTGGATCTGTCCAAGCCAGAAGCTGCCTGCTTTGCCAGGAGCTGTTGTGGCAGACTGTGTCAAAGGCTTTGCTGAAGTCTAGGTAGACTATATCCACAGCCTTCCCTGCATTCACCAGGCAGGTAACCTGATCATAAAAGGTGATCAGTTTGGTCAGACAGGCCTTGCCTTTCCTAAACCCATACTGGCTGGGCCTGATCCTTTGGCCATCCTGTAGGTGCTGTGTGATTGCACTCAAGATGACCTGTTCCATAACCTTGCCTGGCACTGAGGTCAGGCTGACAGGTCTCTAATTTCTCAGTTCCTCCTCCCAGCCCTTGGGCACCACAACGGGCAGCTTCCAGTCTTCAGGGACCTCTCCAGAGAGCCAGAACTATTGATGGATGATAGACTGGCTTGTCCAGCTGATCTGACAGCTCTCTCTTGCCCCTAGGATGGATCCCATCTGTTCCCATGGACTTGTGAAGATCCAAGTGGCTTAGCAGGTCCCTTACTGCTTCCTCTTGGATTACAGGGGAACTATACTGGTCCTTGGCTCCATCTGTCTGTTCGGGAGGCCAGTTGTCCTGAAGAGAATCTGTCCCACTATTGAAGACAAATTGAGGCAAAGAAGCTGCCTTTTCTTCATCTTTTATTACTCTATTCCCATCTGCATCCAGTATTATTGAATATGTCATCCTTCCTCTCATCTGTTGACACCAGGTCTTCATTCTCACTCTTCAGAGGGAGTACACTTTTCTTAACCTTTCTTTGCTGGTTAATATACCTGTAGAATGCTTTTTCGTTATTCTGAACCTTACCAGGTTCAGCTAAAGCTGTGCCTTAGACTTACCGATCTCAACTGGGCAGTGCTCCTATATTTCTCCCAGGTTACCCATCTCTGCTTCTACTGTCTGTGCAGTTCCATCTTGCTTTTTATTTTCACCAGTATTCAGCCATGCCAGTCTCTTCTCTTCCCTGCATGATTTCTTAAACATGGCCATAAAGAGGTCTTGGACTCTCAGCAAAATGTCCCTGAAAGTCTGCTCACTCTGCTCTGTTCTCCTGTCCCTAAGGATTCTTTCTCATGGGGTCCTACTGACTAACTCCACAAGGAGATGGAAGTTTGCCTTCCTAAAATTTAGTCCTGACTCTTGTGTGCCACATATCCCTTATGTCTGCAAACTCCACCAATGTACGACCAATGCAGCCCAGGCTGCCCCTAATCTTGACATCAGGAAATCTGTCATCCGGAAAGAGATGACAGCAGATTCTGATGGGGCAATAGTTTGGACTCAATGATCCTAGAGATCCCTTCCAACCTGGTTAATTCTGTGATTCTGTGATCAGTGATGAGTTCACCTGCATTTGTGACCATCAGACACAACATACACAGAGCTCATATGCCAAGTATCTATCTTCCACAAAATCTTATTTTTCTCTGAAAATTGTAGCCTTCATTCAGATTTCAAGATGGGGAGGAAACAATAAAAGAATGAATAAATTTACTTTTTCCTATTAAGGAAACATGCAGCCTTTGTAATCCAAAAATATTTTAAATCACAAATCAGAAGCTCAGATTGTATCTGCAATCTCTGTGGAGCTGCTTGTCAATCTAGCCATTGAAGAGTTTAAGTGCATTTTGGAGCAACGTAGGAGAAATCTCCATATGATCAAGCCTCCGCTGCTGAAAGCTTGTAATAGAAAACTGCTTTTTCTTTTAGATTTTCTCTACTAAGATATATGGGATGGTTGTTCAGACAATAAATATTATTTGCATTTTTCTGTCCACCCACCCATCCATTTCTTTTCAATTTATTTCTATATAATAATGGAAAAGGAGACCTGAACCTTCTGTTTGTTTAGCAAATGGGTGCTTATTGCAGGTTAATTTATTTATGAATCAGTTGTTCTGATTACAAGCAAAAATGTAGCTGAGTGAAATGTTATGCTTGTGTGTAAAGTCATAGTAACCTTACATGCATGAGTCCTGGATTTTTGACTTCATCCTCTTTTAGTTTAGCTCTCCCTTGAGCATTTATTCATTTGTTTGCCCTTGCCAAAAAAATTATTCACCTAAACACAACCCACTCGTGATGTCAATGGAAGTCTGAGCAACCTACGGCAGAGAACATTCAAAGCTCATATTGTTATAAAACAATGTTGTCTTCTAGTTTGTTTTATTTTCTTGGATATCCTGTTCTGTGATAATAGGAATCCTGTAACTAAGACTGACTTGTGATTTTTCACAGCATAACAAAGTATAACAAAAATTCCTCTATTTCACCTTTTAATGATTAAATCTATCCAATGCCCTGAGCCTTTGGACATGCTGGCACACAAGTAATTTTACACACATGAGCAATCCTACTGATCTCCCTGGGCCTGCACATATGTAGCATTGCACATATTCACATCAGCAAGATGAAGAACTAGTTTTGTCAAGAACACCTGTGGCAAGGCAATATTCCTGCAAATAAACAGTATCCACATTAGCAAACCTCATAGCTTTGCTTCAGTGCTCAGTCACCCACAAAAGTCACTTACTGCCTTGCATAGCACTTGCTTTGAGCAATATTCCTTAAGTAATTTGCTTTAAATTCTTTTAACACTATGATAGCATAGTTTACTGAAGCTTTGAGAAAATTAAAAAAAAAAAAAAGTCATAACCACTTATTGTAGGTAGTTACAAGTCATTGCAAATGGTGTATTTGAAAATCAAAGTTAACAACTTGCCAATTGAGATTTCATACCGCATTGCTTAGTGGTCAGGATAATGGCTTCCTATCTCCATGCAATTTTTTCACCTGATAATGTTGAATTTTTGAGCAACAGTGTGAGCACAGGAACAGTTTGTGTAAGTAAATGAACCATGTCAGCAACTGTAATTCAGTCAGCATTGAAAACATGATGAAAATGTATTAAATTATTTGTGATAGTTTTTCTCTGCAAGAAGGCAAAGCTATCTGAACAAAAAAAAAATAACTAGAATATGAAACTGCAATAATAATGTCATGTCCCTTTAAATAGTATATGAGTGCTCAGACATCTGCATGTTAAGTGGTATTTCATCCTAAAGGAACTGGCAGAAGTAATTTGAGGGTAAATGTACAGTGTTTCAAAAGGATTGCTCTACAGGTAGATTAAACAAAGAAGCCCAAGCCAAAAATAAAAAACCCAAACCCAAACAAAAAAAAAAAAAAAAACAAATAAACAAACAAAACCAAAAACCTGTATAACTATTCTTATATAGGCAATACATTTTATACAACATTAAAAAAAGCCGCAGTGTTATATGAAGCTAAAATTCTTGTATTGATTCCCAAATATATTGACTTAATTTTATCAAAATGTATTTATTCATCACTGCTGCATCAATGATCTTCTGTATTTTATATGTAAATAATCTATTCTATTCCCTTGATCATGTTAATCTTACTAATGACAAATTACCATTCTCCATATACAGTTCCTAGATTTACAAATTATCACTCCTGCTTTCAGGGGACTGAGAATCAGCTACGCTTGCTAATGCCTCCATGGATCGCCTGACACATAGCAGATTTTTATATTCCCTTTTAAAGCATTCAGCTCGCAAGAAATAATTTATAAATCTGGCTATCACTCGTACTTATCCTCTTACTGCTTGAGGGGGAAAAAGAACAAGATCAAATTGGGAGGATTATTAACAATTTAAGAACTTTATTTGCTTCAATTAACTCTTTGCAGGAAAAACCATATGTGAAAGACCATTGGTTTTAGGAAAAGAATGTGAAGTATCCTGTCTATTTACTTAAGGTGGGAGACTTGTACAAATAAAAAAAAATATCATTTATAAATGCTCTTTTTTTTTCTGACTTTAAAAGAAACAGAAACTTTTAAAATTTTAATTGTACATATAAATCTAAGAGCTCCTTTCACAAAGAAAACATGACTTTTGTTACAAAATTAAAACTGTGATAAAATAAGAAAGCTAAAAATTCAGACTTTAGGACTGGTTCTGTCTTGCCGTGCACATGATGGAGACAAAATGCTACCTTAGTCATTTGGACTTATCCTCCTTCTACTTGCTGTTGCCTTTGTAATTATGCAAATGATAGTACAATAATCCTCACCCTTGTGAGGGTGAGTTCCCTAAACTTCCTTTAGGTTCCTCTGTCTTGGTGTAATTCATGACTGCAACCCTCTCCTTCCCATGCAGAATCAAATGCTTGTGATAGTCACAGAGCTGTTTGCTACCTTTTATTGCAGGAAGCTGCATGGCTCTTTCAGTGCAGAGGAATGAACAGCACTTTTCAGATTCCTGACACCATTGGCAGCAGTAAAAAGACCTGCAATAAAAGATGGGATGTCAAAGACTGGTGCCTAAATAGCAGCTAATATGGCTCAGGCCTTCCCTGCTGGCTTCCAGATGCTGCTCCAGAAGGAAAAGGTCTTCTGGAGGTCTCCATGAAGATGTCTTAGATACCCAAGGCATCTGAAATGCTAACACACACCTAGATTCAGGTGACTGGATACTTCCCATTGAACCCAATCATTGCTCACTATAGCTGCTGAAAGTTTCTGTTTCAGTGATAACAGATAAGACTAATTCTAATCAGTATCAGCAATCAGTATCTTCTGGCAGTATAACATCTTGTTGATAAATGCTTAGAGTAATATTAACAAAGCAGAGAGCTCATGACATCTACTACAATCTGATTTAATGTGTACAATTGGTGCCAAAATCTGCGTTTTTCTGCTCAGTCCCCCATGGAGAGGGCTGGTGTGCCGATGTGCATAATTCACATAATTCACATAATGCACATAATGTACATAGTGCACACGCATACCTCTGGGGGAAAAAAAAATATCACCCCACATTACTAGGAGGCAAATCTCAGAAGTTTCCCAGGGTGATTATAATTGTAATGTACACCAGAAAGTTTCTCATGGTACATCTGTTACTGATGCCTTCCACTTACAACACCTTTCTATAGTGGAAATTGAGAATAAAAACCCCCACACCTGACAAATCTACCTGCTGCAGGGAAGAAATTACTGTGACGGCTTCCTTTACCTCGATTTCTGCCATACTTAACCACAGTACTGACCATATGTGTGACAGGATTTCATGCATTAGGAAGACTTTTCTGTCTGCAGAATAACTTTAAGTAACCTAATGGGAACTGCAATTAGCAGAATACAATATTTTTTAACAGACTCCAGAATCCCATTTCTACTCATTAAATCAAGGTTAATTTTGAGCACTCTCTGTGTCAATAAGTATTTACAACCCTCTTGAAGCACAGCTTATTGGCCTGTATGGTACAGCCATTCCATTTGTCTTATTGATATGTATGTAGGGTCTATCTAAAATACAGATTTAATCGATTATAATGGCTGGTCATGTAAATTCTCCTTAGTTCAGTGGTCATTGCCATGATAGACTTTCAGAAGCACTGCAGTCTATCATCCACTTTAGCTGATATTCATTCACTATAAGGCTATCACACATATCAGAGATCAGAAAGGCTGGAAATAGACATCATTTAGATGTGAATTTTTGGAACGTAGATGATAGGTGCATCCTTATATGCAGACTTCCTCATTCCCCATGTGTCTTGCAAGATTACTCCCTCTACTTTCTCTCTGCAAGAGTAGTTAATATTTTAAAGAGAAGAAAAAGGTGGCCTTGCTTTTACATAAGACTATTTCTCCTCCCTTCTGACCTCTTTAGAGACTCCAGATATCTGTGCAAGGCATCTTATTATAAACATGCTCTTCTACTTACATCCCATTTAGGAATGTTAGGATAGAAAAGGGTCCTGGTACCTACTGCTTCTTATAGAAAGGCTGAAAATGCTGCATCTTTCCTTTTGTGGAGAACTTCCAGCTCCTGCTATTGTCTTCCAAAATAATCCTCTTTCAGAACTATGAAGTACTGGGCCAAAATTTCTGTTACAACAAGTTTATCCAAAGAATTGTCTGCTTCAGTCTATGGCACAGTTTGAACTGGTAGAGATTCTGCCACACTTGTATTGTTTTTATTTTCCATATAGCTGGTGCACTGACTCTATAGCAAAACCAATTCTTCGTATGATTACCACAAAAAATTTTGAAAAAAATTAAAATATCATAGTGTAACTTCAAGGTAATTGCAGCAGGTAAATGCAAAGTGGTTAGCAAAGTTAACTTCATCTTAATTTCAGTTAGAATCAAAGTGCTGCTGCCTACAAACACCCATTCATCGCTTTAGTGACAAGAGTCATCCAGTGCCAGCCAATGAAAATATTTGGTGAGTAAACTTTGATATATTTATAGGCTCCAGCCCTAACAGGGTACTTATAAGCAATTCAGATATGTAGTTTTCTTCCTCATATGCATTAATGTTAATTATAAGTAACCAGAATAATAAAGGCAATGTAATTTTCTTCTAATTACAGCATAATCACATCTACTGTGTTGTAAGTATAACCCAACATTTTAAAAACTTTTACTCCCCTTAGAAATATCATTTTAGAACATATATTTTGTATCTTGCCTTACAACAACACACATCTGAGCATGCAGATAAACTTTTGACCCAGGTTTCATTCAACAGCAGAGCTGTCCAATTAACCATATTTTAATTTGAGATACTGATATTATCTTCAGTCCTTATAAAACAGGGAAAACAGAGAAATTTTACAGGCAGAGTAGCTTCCATTTCACTGTATATACAAGACTCAAATTTTATCCCATGAACTCAGTGTTAGTCCAGTAGCAGCCTATACTGAGAATATGAAAAACCATTGGAAAGCTTTACAGTTAAATAAGAAAATATGATAACATAAGCTAAATAAGCAAAACATATAATAGATGTAATAGAATGTAATAGATACATTCTAGATATTCCTCTTCCGGAGTCACATTGGTATGACAGCCACAAAAGCTGTTTTTTCCTGCTCAACCTAATGGAACATGGGATGACTTGCTCTGCCAGTAAGGAAAAAGGTACCAGCAGGGAAGTAACAGGACAAATTGAGTCAAGATGTAAAGAGGAAATGTAAAAAATCAGCTCTCTTCTGCCTGAGTCATTTTGTACACCCAGCAGATGATAGTGAAGTAACTCATTAGCCTTTTAGAAAAGATAACTCAGAATATTAATGCATTTCCACTTGCAGAAGAGCATGCCTAGTCTGTAGAGGGAAAAAAAATTAAAAAAAATTCTAAAGTATGAAGGAGAGTCTCGGAAGTGTCTAGGTTTTCACTGCATTAAGCTGGAAAATAATTCAGCTGAGAAAACACCTAAAAATCCAAGGCGTTCATCCTACACCTGGGTCATTGCAATCCCAAGTACAAATACAGGCTGGGTGGCAAACGGCTGGAGAGCAGTCCTAAAGAAAAGGGCCTGGACATCTGGTTTGATGAAAAGCTCAACATGAGCTGACAGTGTGTGCATGCAGCCCAGACAGCAACTGTGTCCTGGGCTGCATCAAGAGAAGCGTGGCCAGCAGGCCAAGAGAGGGGATTCTCCCCCTTTACTCCACTCTCATCAGACCCCACCTGGACTACTGTGTGCAGTTCTGAAGCCCCCAGAACAAGAAGGACAGGGACTGTTGGAGAGAGTCCAGAGGAGGGCCACAAAGGTGATCAGAGGACTGGAGCACCTCTGCTATGAGGACAGGCTGAGAGAGTTGGGGCTCTTCAGCCTGGAGAAGAGAAGGCTTTGAGGAGACCTTGTAGTGGCCTTCCACTATCTGAAAGGGGACTACAGGAGGGCTGGGGAGGGACTATTCACAAGGTCTTGTAAATACAAGTAATGGGTTTGAACTGGAAGAGAGGAGATTTAAATGGGATGTTAGGAGGAAGTTCTTTACAGTGACGGTGGTGAGATACTGGCACAGGTTGTGGATGCTCGCTCCCTGGAGGTGTTCAAGGCCAGGCTGGATGAGGCCTTGAGCAACCTGTTCTAGTGGGAGGTGTCCCTGCCTATGGTGGGGGGTTGGAACTGGATGATTTTGAGGTCACTTCCAACCTAAACCATTCTATGATTCTATGAGTCTTTTGTTTTCCTTGGGTATGAAAAGAGAGCAAAAGAAGCAGCAGAAGACAACAAAGTATGTCAGTTTGGAGAAGCTCTGTATGCTTAGCTGTATGTTTCCTGGATGGAAGGAGGAAACGTCACAGATTGATGTTTCTTTGCTACTGGCAAAGCACACCATTGCTAAACAAAAAAATAAAATAAATCATAAGATTAAACCAAACAAACCCAAAAAAATCTACTTCTGGAACACAAATCCTGTCTCCAGGGTATGTGTGTCATCCTACACACCTGTATTACAAATTCTGACTAGTAGCATCATGCCATGTAAAGAAGATGACACCGCCAGATGGAAGTGGTTCATTCCCTGTTTGCCATACAAAGAATCTTCTCAGCTATCTCTCAAAAGCTGCCAATGCCATCCTAGAACTACTTGGAGTTCAGTGCTACTTTCCACTGGGTACAAAGTACTAGCTAAACAAGCCCAGCTCAAATCTTGAAGAGAATGCTACTTTGAGACTCTCAGTCTTATCCAGGCTGTAGTCTCCTTCACAGAGAACTAAGAAAGAAAACACCTCTGAAATACTGAAGCAGGCATACAGTGGCTGGAAGAGAGACAAAAATTAGCACATCTTCACCAGACATATGTTTACCGGCTTGTGAAGACATTATTCTGACAAAGACATGTAACTTTAAATAAAAGAGAAGGGAGGAGGCAGAATGGCAAAGGCACATGGGAGCCTGACAGGCACAGAAAACCTGCTGATCAGAAACTGAGAAAAATAGCAGGAAGGTGGGAGAAAACTTCTTCACCATGAATGGTAGTTCTAAAGTACTAATCTGAAAGTCTGAGACTAGGCACACAAGGATGTGTGTATTTTGAGAATAGAAGAATAGGAAAAAATTATATTGGATTTTTTGAGAGACTCTCACCTTTGCTATCCTATATGACAAAGCATGTGTTAATGGAGACACCTCTCAGGTGTGTCTGATATCGAACATAGTGATCAGCACCATCACTAGAAGTTTTAAGTCAATAAGGTAGCTGACTAACCTTCTCCTGATACTCAATGCAACTGTGGTAATCCTGACAAGTTGGGGTTTGTTTGGATTTATTTTTTATAACGAGAAAAGCTTATGTTCATTTTCTAGGGATACTTTAAAAATGTATTTGATACTTGAGAGAACACACAGAGAGAAACTACATTACTTATTCTCACATAGCAATAAGTAACATTTCCAAAGAATTGGTTTGGAATATACATGCACGTCCACTTGAGAAGAGTCAGCTTTGGAAACCTGAATAATAAGCCATAGTGAAAGAATCACATCACAATCTGGCAACTGTGTCCTCCTAAACCCAAGGACTGTAAAACAAAGGGAAACCTAAGAATGGCCTTCCAGTACCTGAAGGGGGCCTACATAAACGATGGAGAAAGGGTGTTTACAAAGGCCTGCTGGTGACAGAAGAAGGAACAATGGCTTCAAACTAAAGAGCAGATTTAGCTTGGATGTTAGGAGCAAGTTCTTTACTATAAGAGTGGATAACAGATGTCCCAGGGAGGTGGTTGAGTCCCCTTCATTGGAGATATTCAAAGTTAGGCTCAACAGAGTTCTGGGCAACCTGTTCTTGTTGAGGATGTCCCTGATGACTGCAGGGGCAGTCATCGTGGTAGGCCTGATTATGCCAAAATAGGCTTATACATATACTGTCTTGCCCAGACATGTTTTTCTGCTCTCCCTCTTCTGTTTTGGGGAGAAGCACCTGTGGGAAAGACAACAAAGAAACTGGAGCCACTGAGTCTAAGGACCCAGGTTTGCCCACAATTATTTTGCTTCTGTTTGCATCTTGTGGTAAACACCTGCCACATGCACAGCTTGTGTCTTTCACAAATTTGGGTAAAGCAAGCCTCTGGCTTCACCTAATATGGTCAAGCTTGGCTAACTGTCATTCTGATTGGCTATTCTGTGTCCAAAGGCCCATTAGTCTCAGGCACTGATAAAAGGAAATGACAAGGTAACACACTGGTGCTCTGTCGTTGCTATCTGTGCTTGCCTGCTGTTGCTTGCTGCCATTATACTTTGCTAAGCTATAAGCTAGTTTGTCTGCCTGGAAACTACCTGCTTCAAGTTTACCAGGAACCAGCTTTAAACAATCAGCCTGCATAGCCAAAGTGACACCCATGCTGAGACTGCACTTCACAAGACATCTTGCCTACACTTGCCAAGACGAGGAGCCCTGGATGGGACTCATAGATTGTCCAGAGAAATCAGGACCAGGTCAGAGATCGTCTGCCCCTTTCCCCAGAATCCTGTGAAGCCTGGTAAGAATCAAAAGTCTCAGCAGACAAGAAGACACTGACATAATTCCCTGAAAGCATTTGGGCACTGTCTTAAGCTGTACCTAGCCCTGCAAGTCGGGAGAAACAATATTTTGTAAGTAAGTACTTAAAGCCTCTTGTAATACACTTAGCCTTCTGCCATAAGCAGAAATGAGCTTCCTGAGTCTATCTATTGGGCAAGCAGGATAACTAACCACAAGCAGTATATCAACCGCAAGAACCTTCTCTTCCATTTCAATTAATGTTTACATATTTTTGCTAGTTATTATTTCTAGATCTAGTTATTAATTTATGTAATGTGTTCCATGACCGCTGCAGAAGAACCTAATTATTATGTGCGGATGGCACCAAGCTGTGTGGCACAGTCAACTTGCTAGAGGGCAGGGATGCCATCCAGAGGGACCTGGACAGGCTGCAGAGGTGGGCCCAGGCCACCCTTGTGACATTCAACAAGGCCAAGTGTAAGGTCCTACACCTGGGTCGGCGCAATCCCAAACACAAATCCAGGCTGGGTAGCGAGTGGCTGGAGAGCAGCCCTGAGGAAAAGGACCTGGGGGTCTGGTTTGATGAAAAGCTCAACATGAGCTGACAGTGTGTGCATGCAGCCCAGACAGCAACTGTGTCCTGGGCTGTATCAAGAGAAGCGTGGCCAGCAGGCCAAGAGAGGGGATTCTCCCCCTTTACTCCGCTCTCATCAGACCCCACCTGGAGTACTGTGTGCAGTTCTGAAGTCCCCAGAACAAGAAGGACATTGAACTGTTGGAGAGAGTCCAGAGGAGGGCCACAAAGATGATCAGAGGACTGGAGCACCTCTGCTATGAGGACAGGCTGAGAGAGTTGGGGCTCTTCAGCCTGGAGAAGAGAAGGCTTTGAGGAGACCTTATAGTAGCCTTCCAGTATNGAGGTGTTCAAGGCCAGGCTGGTTGAGGCCTTGAGTGACCTGTTCTAGTGGGAGGTGTCCCTGTCTATGGCAGGGGGTTGGAACTGGATGATCTTTCAGGTCCCTTCCAAACTAAACAATTCTATGATTAAAATTAGTGGTCAGGGATGGTGAGAGTTTTGAATATCAAAATAATAATACCTCTCCATAACAGCAGTTGGTCTAGATGACCTTTGGAGATCCCTTCCAACCCAAACCATTCTATGATTTTATGATTCTATAACTAACCAGTACCCTACTTACACTCAAGTCCTGATTATATCCCATGCACATGGAGAAATCTCATTGCTCTTCTGGATGACCCTTTGAACATTTACTGATATCAAAATTTCTCCTTGTGTGAGTAGCCTTCTCACAAATGCAGCATCAGGGTGCAGTGCTGGGTAAACATTGTTAGACCCTCCTCTGTTTCTAGGAATCTATATTTCCCACAGTTCGTCTTTAAGTAGAGTCATTTGCATACATACCTGATTCTATTTTTCTTTAACAAAGAAAATGCAAAGAGGGGGAAAGAGGTTTCTGCATGACATTTGTGTCTATCTATTCTCACTGAGCAGTATAATCCATACTGCTGTGGTCAGAGCAGCTCTTCATACTGAAGACAGGAGCCACTACACCCTTATGTGCACATTTCAAATCCTTAGCCACACATTTTCAATCATGATCACAAATTCACACTCACCTCATTTTAAAGACCTTCATAGTAGTGGGGTGGAGTTGATCAGTGCCTTGAACTGTTTTCTGTGAGTGAGGACTGGATCCTTAATATTTTAAAGGCCTAGAAAGCAGCCTTTACTCTAAATGAAATGTGCAGTGTGACCCACTTGAACCCATTTCTAACTCCTAGAGAGAAAATGCAAGCAGTAGAGTGGTTAGTAAAACAAAACAAAAACATACAATAGACAAAAGATATAACCCAAAGGTTGAAAAGGAAAGGTGGGGAGGATGGGGTAAGAAGCAGGAAAAAAAAAAAAAAGAAGCAGAAAACGCAACAAATTTTCATCCCAGCTGGGAGCAGGCAGTTCAGGAAGCAAACAAGACAGCAGCTATCATGTTATCAGAATAAGGAAACCAGCAACAAAGATCAAAATGGTGTCTCAGCATACTAATGTTGACAGTGTCTATGAGACCCAGAGCTCAAATAGACCACAGCAGTAATCTTGGTGCAACACATCCAATCAGCAGACGTTTACTTGCAAGGTACAACAGGAAACCCTCACTTTTATCAGCTCTGCTCCTTCATCAGTGTATGCCACTGCACTCCACAGAAGCTAGTACTGTGTTAATTTATCAGAGAATCGAAAGCAAAATAAAAATGCAACTTCTACCTTCTTTTGAGGCATTTATTTCCTTCAGTGCTTTATTTCTCACCCTACATGATAAAATACAGGAATTTGTAGCTTGAAATTCTGAAAAGTGAATGAAAAATAAGGTAAATCCATATTAAATTCATGCTTGATACAAGCACATAAACCCTGTTTCTACAATCAATCCAGTAAGGCAGATGCTTTGACCTACAAAGCCATCTTAACTGCCTGAAGATCTGTTCACTACAATGGGGTTGGAGAAGCTTTCCAGCATCTCGCTGGAACATGGATTTCAAGTTACTTTTTATTTGTGCAATAAAGGAAGGTTATGCTTCTCCCTTCCGAAGTTCTCACTTAAAGAAGCTGACCGAAATGTAGTAAAAGCATGAAATAGTAAATATGAAATATAATCCAAAACCCGAAAGAACTGAGTTCTGGAATTGTAGAGGAGGGAACCTGGTATCATCTTCATGGATTTGTTGCTTGCATCCCAACTATCAATCTATTTTATTTAGTGTCTTGTTGGCTCTGGCCTTGGCCTGGTACATATCAGCATATCTTCACAAAAGTGGAACCATGCACCTTCTGATTGAGTCTACTTAATGAAATTGTTGAAGTTTAAAAGTAAAGATATTTAATGAGATGGGTTTAGGAGCTCAGATAGAAAAGAAAAACTACTTCAATGAAATCAAGGGATTAATAAGCTTTCTGCATCTGAGCATTTTCAACTTAGGATTTCAAAGAAGGGAAGGAAGAGACAACACTTAATGAAGTCTCACTGGCATGTGTCAGTATGTAGCAGAGGTTTATTACCACACAAACAGCATTGCATGGGGAGCTCAGAGCCACACAAAGTAATGCATCTAGCAGAAACCAAAGGAGATGACACTGTATAGTGCACACACAGTTTAAACAGCACATAGTTTACAAGCTAGGGTGAATAGATCTGGTAGCTCTGCAATGAACACAAGTGGTCAGCCCCTTGGTTTGCATCTTAGATGAAAAACAACTGCCCTGAGGCCAATGTCCTTAACACTATGGTGAGTTAGTGTTAACACAAATGGAAAGGCATCACCTGAAAAGTCAACAGCACTTGCTTCTGCACATCGAGGTGTGCTACTGGAATCTTTTCTCTCAGAGAAAAGTGACCTGACCTTGTTTATAGGTTGCATCCAAATCAAAGCACAAGCTCAGAAGGTAAGTTCAGAATAAAAAGTGAAAGAGGAAGGAAGGGAAAGGAGACTTACTGTTTACCCAAAAGCCAGTCATTATTGTTTTTCTTTGTTCCATCATTATCATTATGTAATATTTAAGTTATAAGAAGCCAGCAATATTTTTCCAGTTTTCCCTCTAGTTGCTCACCCCCACAGCAAAGCCAAAAGTTTTGTTCGGTTATCTTAAATAGCATTTTAAATGTTTGTATAAAATTCCACTTCCTAAACTAACATTCTGGAACATTTTTTTAAATCCCTTTTCAAACCCAAGGAGGAAATCTACTAAGTCACTTCCTTGTATCTCTGGATGGTGAACATGTGAAATGTGTCATGCCTGCATACACTTTGTTTGAGCATACTGTACTTGAAGCCAGACTTGTGCAGGAAACAAAGACTAGAGCACTGTTCTGCATGCTTTATGCCTAGGAGTTCTGAAAAAAAAAAAATGTCAAGAGCAAATCATCAAAAAGCAGATATAAATCAATCTGCTGAGCTCAAATCATGCCTAAATAGTTTGCCTATGATGATAACATCTGAAAGACAAAGAATGAACAGTTACCTTCATTCAATCCCAGTTAAAAATGTGGCAGCAGTAGGACAGTTACATATAAAATAAAAGGCCTTTGTGATAAAGTTATGCTCCTAAACACAGACCATTGAGACAATTAATGATTGTTTATGTATTTGTCATCTAAAGCAAGAGAAGAGAAAACCATCAATATAACCACAAGCTTGTGACACCAATTTGCATCCAGTTTCAAGTGCATGTTTTATTTATTTTCAATCAGGATCAATCAGGAAAGAAAATAATCAATAAAGTTGTAGTCATGAGTGGTATTTGGCCATCTGGGGGCCCCAGTATCTCTCGTCCTGCATTGGAGGCAAGGGAAAAAGATTTTTTTTCAAGAGCACGGAGGAGCTCCATATGGTTGAGATCAAAGGTGTTGCTGGGTGCATGGTTCTGCTTTATTGCCAGGCACTGCTGTTAATTAGAAAACAAGATCAGAGGCAGTATTAAAATCCAATTAAATTGATATGAACAGATTGCCAAGTGATGTTCACTAATGTATAATTGAGCACCATGCAAATTTTGGTGGCTGCCTTTTGTTTTTTCTCCCCTCACTCTGGAATGAAAGATGAAGCTATGAAGTTTTTCTTCATTGTAAAAGATAAACAAGTTAATGCACTGATCTAGGGGGTATTGCTTCAGTGATTGATGAAAATGAGAGTGGAATATTTAATATGTGAGTTTTGGGGGGCTTCTTTTATAATCTTATTTTGTTCTTCATTCTTTTATGATTATTGTTGTTACTCTTGTTATGGTGGTATCCAAGTACATGTGCAGATACTCTATCATTCCATCATTTCAGAAACATAGAAAGTTCTTTGTAGATGGATATTTGATTCAAACAATTACAAAACCATGAATATTTCAAGTGATGGGCCTGCTACTGCTGGAAATTAACTTTCCAAGAACTATATGGACTTTATACCGTATATCTTTGTTTAGAATCCGCAGCTTCTATTAAATTTAATTACTTCCCTGTGCAGCTTTATACTGAGGGTGACTTCAAAACGAGGGCAGCAGCTATTAAATTTAATTACTTTCCCCTGCGGCTTGCATAGTAAAGGTGCATGGTTAAGGTGCAGCTACTAAATGAGTGTATCTTCTAAACAAAGATATACAATATTTATTCCATATCTATTTCTTCCCTATCTGACTGCACACATTATGCAGGCACATAGATGAGTGACATTAAATGCAAACTGCTAACTTTTAATCTAAAATCCTTAATACTTAATTTTTATCTATGCTTCTTTCTCTCTTTGAATGGCTCACAGGGTTACGCTCACAATTCACAGAGTTCAATGTGGCCAGACTTAAACAACAAAATTCCAAGATGCAAAACTCATTCAAACATTGCAGAAATTCTGAACTTTTTTGAAAAATGCATTTTTGTGTAGAACCTACCATAAGGAATAGCTATACGCCCACAGAAAAATGATTGTCATTTTTTCAAATCTAATATTTTAGTATCATTGTGGTTTATCTGATCTATCGTTTGCTAACTGTAAAGACTAATTGTTTTAAAAACAGGATCAAAGTTAGCACATAAAAGACCAGCAAATCAAACACAGCAATGCCTGACATGGTGTTCAGGATATATTTGTGGAGTTTTCAGAAACTATTTAAATTCTTTTAAAAGGATAATATATTTAATTAGACGATGTTGGCTGTACGTGTGAGCAGAACAGAATCGCTGTTGCATTTGTGCTTACAGAGAGATGTGAAGTTGTGACACTTTTACCTGTGCCTGTCAGTGCAGGGAATACAATGAAAGTAATGTTATGGATGTAGGCAGAAGGAAGTGTGGGCAGCACTAAACAGTTCAGGATTTCACCCCTTCATTCCATTTTAGATAAACACCATGGAGCATTAAGCTGTCAATACAATCTCATCACAGTGGGTCTCATACCACTTCTAGTCAATTGCAATGCACCCCCTGCCCACACAAGGCAAAGAACAGTGGTAGGAAATTTTGTCCATCTCTATTTTGAAAAACATAATCCTGTTACAATATAGGCAAATGAAGAAGCTGTGATGTGTTGGATGCATTAGTGGAATAGGAAAGGGTACTGCAAATACCAGGAATGTTTAGCATAATGCCTCAACATTTTTAGAGGTAGCTTTGTGGAAACACTGAAGTTACACAGATCACTACTTTTTCCCAAGTAAAAATGTGTTTTTAGACTAAAAATTGAAATGATGATCAGAATAAAATACATCTGGATTAAATTCTGCATGCAAATGAAGGGGTTATAAATATTTCGTTAGAAACTTTTAAAGATTAAAATGGCCTTTAAAAGAAAAATGAGAGAAGACTTTCTATTTCTTCTTTAACTTATATTTCAAAAAAAGAAATGGAAGTAACATAAAATTAAATTTTTAAAAATTACCAATATTTTCATTAGTTTGTCCTTCCCATGCTACTTGCTTATGACTTTCTCTTGATTTTCTTTCTTCAGCTAAAGACTGGGGAAAGAACTAAATGAAAAAGTGTGGCATGAAAGAATAAGCTTTACTGTGTAAAATGCTTTTGAAATTTGCTGGGTTTTTTTCCCATTGAAAATAACATACCTGGGAGCATTGCACAAAAATATTACCCAAAGAGCAAATAAATAAGAAAACCCTTATGATGCATACTTAACACTTTTGTACTTCTACTTTCTTGTTTCAGAAAACTGGAGTAGAACCCATCTTGACATCTCACTGAAAAATATTGCTTTAACATTTCCTTGTCTGACAGAGTTTTGGTTAAGGTGCTAATCAACCATGCTCAACGATCAATAGCTCGTTCCTTGCCAAATGCCTGTGTTCAGTAGGAGGATTGTATTGATCAATGGATTTTGCAAATAATCATCAAGAGTAATGAACCCAGGTCCTGAACCAGAGCATATTATGTGCTTCCTCCTTATGGCTGAGGATATATGGCATGATACAAAAAAAAGCAAGAGTTTCGTCTGAGGGCACTTTTCTTCTATTCTGTCCTTTGGGGAAAGACCTGTTTAATTATTCACTGCCTGTTTATACAGCTTTTTGGGTCCTTGAATCCTCACTGTGATGTTAAAGAATTACTGTAATACAGAGAAAGGGGAAAAGAATTATGAGGAGAAGGAGTAATTAGAGGAGGAAACACAATTAAACATGTTACTCAAGAAAACTGATCATCAATTTACCCACAGCTATATTAATGTGGTGTCTGAGACACCAAATTTCCTTCCAAGACCTACAGAAGGAGATGACAGCTATTACAGATGTGTGACGCTCTTGCAGCAAGTCTTTGCTACTGGTTGTAATTTAGCCATAGTGGTGCTGTGGTCACAGAGGTTAACCCAGTTAACTCATTTTAAATTAGCTGAGTCTTTCTGCATAGCATGGCACAGAGCTATGAAGACTAGCCTGGAGGAGCATTTCTGCTTCTGAGAGCATGTACAAATGTGGACTTTCTGAAGGAGACCATGTAATTTTATAATGATGAGAGAAACATGAGCTAGGGAGATCACACACATAGCTGAAGTAAAGTGAAATTAAAATGTGCAGTGGTAATATCCCTGAATCTTTGCAATACCTACAGTAGCAAAACTTGTTTTCTGACTGTGAGAAGATACTGGCGTTGATCTCAGATTTTCTCTTCTCACAAAGCAGAGCAATTAGATTCAGGATAACAGGTGGACTTTTTTCTGCTGTTTATCACTCTGTTTCTAGGGCCAAGAAATATAAAGTATATTTTAAAATGCCATAGTGGATATTACGTGCATTTTTTTGCATAACTACCTATATGGCAATTCATGCAGGTATAATGGACAAGTTCTTTTTCACTTTCTTAAAGCAAGTGTTTCCCTTTAAACTTTATGTTTCATTATCGCCCAAGTTTTATATACTGGATGATGAGCATAATTTAGTATTACTCTGTCAGTGGCTTTAGCGTGAAGTTTGCCTTTAAACAGAAAAGCTAACTGCTGATCTTCAGACACAAAGCCCAGGAATCTATCAGCAGAGTTCAAAATTAGCTGAGATCTTATGGCCCAAGGCCACCCTGGTAACTAATAGCAATTTTACAATCATTAGTTTTTGCCTGATGGGCCAGTAGTAAGTGCGACCATGATCATGACCCAAATCTAAGGAAAAGGCCTCCAGGCCCAGCTTTTTGTCAGATTATGGATTTACTTACCTAAGCTGGTTTTATCTTATTACAGTGTGTAAGCTGTGGTAAGCTTGATACAGACAGGATGGAAGAAAGTAATCGACCTAACCTTAACACAGTAGTAATCACAGGCAAAAGTTTGGGGGAAAGGTTCTACAGTATAAATCAGCACCATCCCTGCTGGTCACTACTTGATGAACTGCAGATTTGAAACCAGATTTTCTTTATCATATTCATTTGGAAATTGGTTAACATAATGAGACAAAGGATTCCTATTTTGAGAATAAGTTTCCTAACTGAACACCTTGATTTACACACTTTCCACGTAGTGTGTTTTCAAGATGTTGACAGAGAGGACAAACTGCTCTTAAAAAAAAAAAAAAAAAAAAAAAAAGGCTTCCAGAGCATACTTCTAGGTAGGATGGTCTTTAATTTATTAACCAATGACTATAAGGAGCAAACTCTGAGGTGAAAAAAATTACACCCTGCTTCTGCTTTCATTTGCAACTGCTTTTCAACTACAAGAAACCAAGACTGAATTTCTGAGTTGAGACAGTGGGAAAATTTCAATGCTGAATAATTTCAGAAAAGTAAACCTAGTATTTTTTAATATATATATTTTAAGTTGTTGCAGGACAGAAATAAATTTCCCAACCATCTCTAATTTTCAGAAATTTACATGACAGAGCATGAGTCCTTGGCTAACAGCTTTTGCACAGAAAGAAAAAACATCAGGTTTTAGAGATGTTCAGAGCTTGTTTTCAAAGACCATTAGATTACATATTGCAAGCTCCTTTTAGCTCTTCATATTTCTGCTTTGACCAGTAATCTCTGTTTGACTAATGCTTCTTTTTAAAATCCCCAGGATTTTTTGGAGGGCACAGTTTGACTAGTGGAAAGAGTGATGGTGGGAGGAACTGACTCCCACATCATGCATGCAAGGGGATAATGGAAAAGGAGAGTGGGACTGCATAGGGAATACTATCTAAGGAGTGCTAGCACAAGAAAGGGGGTGGGGTTGTTGTATGTTTCTCTCTTAAAAAAAAAAAAAATCTAAAAAAAATAGGCACAAGTTACTGGTAACTAGGAAAAAATATGGAGAGCCTGGGCTTGTGAGAATGAGACCCAGCACTTGCCAGTGATCTTATGCACACTTTTTCTGTGATTTAGTTTCTTCAGATGTAAAATAAAATTCAACCCTATCTACCTGATATCTCAATAGTGTAACCTGATCTGGGCACACCTTCTTTAGCAAGGCTTTGGACTAGATGATTTCCAGAGGTCCCTTCCAACCTCTACCATTCTGTGGTTCTATAAATTGTCATTATATTTCCCAACCTCATCAAGCTATTTTTTTTACCCTTCACTTTGTGCTTCCCTTGTCTTTTCTGTATTTCCCTTAATCATCCTCTACAACTACTTTAACAAAGCACATGGAAGCAGATGAACTTAGTCTAAGCAACTAGCATGGTCATTCTGACTGTTGCTATGGCTTCTGTCTTATTTTTAGATTGTAAATTTTGGGAAGCTAAGATAACAATTTTTGTTCTTTATCCTACAGCGCCATAATAGTCTGACCTATAGTTGTCTTTCAGATGCTACAAAAACAACCATGGGAAGGAGAATACAAAACCATTCCAGTATAGCCAGACAAACAGATGAATTATTCTGATCATTGCAAGGCAATAGAAATGTTTCTTTGTGTCCTTTGTGTGAGACTGTACTATTTTTATTTAAATGACAGACAGTTAAAAAGATTTCTGACTTGGCAGACCTCAGTGGTATTGTTCATCTGAACTTTATCCACATTGGGTGCTACAAATTGTTCAAAACTGTGAAACAAGAACCATCTTCAACAGCACAGCCCAACCATAACTGCTTCCACCAAGCTAACTGCAAGGGAGAAACAAGAAACACTGGAGCAGTAAGTGTAACCCAAAGTCCCTCTGTTTTCACAGTGACATGTGATGACAGTACATTCACATGAAGGAAAGCAAGCACAGTTTGAGACATATCTTCTTCAGGAGGTGGACTGGTGATCTCAGAGCATCAGAGAGCTGTTCCCATAGCACTCATAGGGAAATAATGTAGAGGTTACTGAAGTTAAGATGACTCTGGTGCAGTATGTGAAACTTTCCTACTAGAGGTAGGAAACAGGTCAATAAAGCCTCTGATTGATTGGCTGTCCTTAAAATTATCATCTCTTAGAAATCATGGTGCTGTAACATCCGTTCCTAGATTTTGCTTTATTCGCCTGGAGCTTGTTCAGGTCTAAAAAAAAGTGAACAGTTTTTTTTGTCACTCACTCTGAAGCTAGGACTCTGCACTCACACAGGAGTGGGTTTATTGAGAAAGAAGTTGCCATTCAAAAGTTGAACTCTGGTTCAGCTATTTTGGAGAAACATAAGTAGATAACACAGCACTTTCTTCACAGTGAATATGCTTGATGTGTATTGCAACAAAACCAAAGATTTATCTAAATGATCATACACTTCTGGTATCTGTGGGATGAGGTGAGGAAAGAACAAGGATGTTACATGAGAGAGGTGGAAAGTTTTCTGCTTCATTTTTCAAATTAATTCTGCAGCATGAATGAGAACTATTCACCTGGATTAGAACATTTTTGAGCACAGTGACTAATACTGAAATCAAAGTGAGGTACCTCTTACTTATACAATCTACCCACACAATGAGTTCAGAAACACCAACCTGATCTTAGTGACCACATCTCACATCTACTCATCTACTCCCTGGCTTGGAAGGCAGGGTAAAACTGGTAGTTGCTGTGTAAATAAACCATGTAGGAGTATGTCTTTCAGACACAGATGGTATTAGTCCTCCTAAACTAATGAGAGCTTGACAGCCACAAGGGTAACAGGAACTGGGGGAGGGGTGGCTAACCCCAAACGAGAAGGCAGCACTCATCAGTGGGTTCCAGAAGAAAGAAATCCTGTTACCAAAGACACTTCCTGCAACTTTTACTTGCTAGTGGGATTGTTTAGAAAAAAAATACTGAATCAACACTTCTTTTTATAAATGACACAGCTCTTTTCAAGTGAAATGCAGTCTGCTGGTGCTGTCAATCTCCTCTAGTTCTGCTAAGAGGTAGAAGCCAACAGAACATAGTTTTCAGTAGCATCAACTGCCAGTCTCATTGCTACATAGGAATTTGGTAGTTGCACCAACCAGCCTTGTTCCGTTTCCTGAACACTTTCTGTCATTTTGTCTCTGGGAGGATAGATTTGATTTTGTGAAATACACCTACCTGGTGATGAAACCATACTGATTTATTGAGATCTAAGGAGGACAGGAGCCCAAATCCTGTTCATTCTACCTAGAGCTCAGGTTTCTTTGAAGACTCCACACCCGTTCACTTTGAAATGCAGACCTGGAAGTATGAGTCAACAGCGATTGATGGAGGTGGAGAGATTCTCGTCAATTTCATTGAATGCTTACCCAGTCTTTACTTAACCAGTTAATTGGCCTTCCTAACAATGGGGAGGAAGAAAAAAAAAAAAAAAAAGGATGAAAGGTTGGTTTGGTTTTTTTTTTTTTTTGTTTCAGAAATACCTAAAAAAATTTTTTTTAAAAGAAGATGTGCTGGGAAGAGTGGTGGTAATGAATGATAGTGAAATTGTCCTTGGAGAAGATTGAAAGTTTTTTTCAAACATTACGTTTAGCAGTCACCCTAGAAATTCTTGACTTTTTTAACACAATTTTGAATTCTGCTCCTGTATTCTTTATGCCTCCAGTTATCTGCTTTGGAATATGGATGAATCTGCTGATTGAAAATTAAATATAAATATACATGTGCTTCATATATTTAGTAACAAACACATATACATGTATACAGTGTATTTGCATTGTTGCCTGGGAACAAAATGCCTATTTTTAGTTAATATCAGGTGATTTTAATTGACAAGAACTACCTTGCATTTCAGCATTTTAAAGAGCATATACAGAGGCACCTGCATGTTTCTAACATTTGATGTATCATTAAATATGCCTTCTCACATTTGGCACATAAACCTTGATAAAGTTTCACCTTTTAACGAAATAAATGACTCAATTAACCAGATGAAAAACAGCAGCATGGTGGCAGACCCTCTTGGTGGCAAAAAAAAAAAAAGGATAAAAAAGAATTATCTCAGCAGGGTGTTAATACAAGGAGCGCCACAACACACAGCAGGCACCTGGTTTGACTGACAGCCACCCAGCAAAGCTGACAGATTTGTCAGCTTGCTGACCGCTTGCTTGAGTCTCTTGCACCACCCCAGGAATAAATTGTTGCTCAGGGATGGCTGGGTGAGCACTTACTTGTCTCTATTAATCTAATTGAATTTTTTTTAAGTTGTTTTCATTTTTATCTGCTCCTGTGTGGAAACATTCATTCCCAGAGCAGAAAATTTTGGCATCCTTAAGAGACTATGTTCCTCACAGTGACGATGTCCTTAGAAGGAAGGCCAAAGAAAAANNAAAAAGAGAGAGAGAAGACAGGCAGAAAATTAGAAGGATCAAAGTCCAACTGGAAATTAATCTGACTTCAGCTCTTAAGGACGCCAAGAAATGATTCTATAAATATACTAGCAACACAAGGAGAACTATGGAGAATCTTTGTACTTTATTGTGCGTAAGAGAAACATAGTGGTCAAGTATGAGGAAAAGGTTCAGGTACTCAATACCTTCTTTGCCTCAGTCTTTAGTAGTAGGACCAGTTATTCATTGAATATCTAGACCTCTGAGCTGGAAGATAGGGAAAACAAGCAGAATGAAGCCCACAGTAATCCAATAGGAGATGGTTAGCAACCTGCTGCATGACTTGGACATGCACAAGCCTACAGGGTCAGATAACACACAGCCAAATCTACTGAGTCATTTGGCAGAAGTGCTCACCAAGCCACTTTCCTTCATTCACCATCAGTCCTGGCTGATCGCAGAGGTCCCAGTTGACTGACTGAGGACTGGCAAATGTGACATCCATCTACATGAAGAGGTGAAAGGAGGATTGGGGGAGCTACATAACTGTCAGTCTGACCTCAGTGCCAGGGAAGGTCATAGAGCAGATCATCTTGAGTGTCACTAAATAACACTTTCAGGGCAAAGAGACAGCATGGGTTCATGAAAAGTAGATCCTGCTTGATGAACCTGATCACCTTCTACGAGAAGGTGACCCATTTAGTGGATGAGGGAAAGCCTATGTATGTTATAAATAAAGAAGGGTGAGGTGAGAAATTAATAAAGACACAAATTATTTGTTAATTCAAACCTTGCCACCCACACAAATATATACAAAGTTATGAAAAGTATACAGATTCAGTGTTCAGTTGGAAATATCTTTACAACATATATAAATGGTAACAAAACAGTTTGAGAAACAGTATTGGGAAAGGATAAACCCACAAGCAGTGAATATTCTCCACTAACAAGAGTCAGGCATTTTCCTGGAGACTCTAGGAAATATTCCAATTTTACTCACAAGGCAGCATTGATAACTGTGAGGATTCCCTTTACGGTCTCCTTTACTCAGGAAAGCTTTCCAGAACTGCTGCTTATAGTCCACATGTATGAAGCAAAAGCCAGATTAGAGAGAGCAAGAGTGAGAGAGCTCTTTGCAGTGAGGGAGCACACACTTTTCAGCTCACTCCTTTTTAATGACTTCCAACTAATTACCATTATAACATGACTAATAAGCAGGAAACTCAGCCTATAGGGTCCTGGGCTTGCCCCAGTGTGGAGTTCTGGCACATGGCTTGGGGAAGGGTCCATGTGTACCCAGACTAACACCCTAGGAGGATAAGGTGCCTCACATGCTCCTTTCCCATGTTTTTCTCTTTCCCCCATCCCAACTCTGAAAGGAGTGGAGATCAGGGAGAAAGAAGAGTTTGGGGCTGTGGTGAAGTAGTTGACATTGTTTTCACATCATCCTGGAGAAACTGGTTACATATGGCTTGGATTGGTGGATGCTTCATTGTGAAAAAAAGTGGCTGGATGGCCAGGCCCAAAGAGTGATAGTGAATGGAGCTAGATTCAGTTGGTGGCCAGTCACAAGGAGTGTTCCCCAGGGTTCAGTAGTGGGGCCAGTTCTCTTTAATATCTTTGTCAATGATCTGGACAAGGGATTGAGTGCACCCTCAATAAGTTTGCAGATGATACTAAAGCTGGGAGGGAGTGTTGATCTGCTTGAGGCCAGGAAGACTCTACAGAAGAACCTGGACAGGCAGGATTAGATGGGATGAGGCCATTATATGGCATTCGACAAGGCCAAGTGCTCCTGCACTCGTGTCACAACAACCCCGTGCTATGCTACAAGCATGGGGAAAAGTGGCTGGAAATTGGCCCAGCAGAGAAAGATTTGGTGCTATTGATCAACAGCCATCTGAATATGAGCATGCAGTGTGCTTAAGTTACCAAGAAGGCAAGGCTTGTATCAGGAATAATGTGACCAACAGGACCAGGAAGTGATTGTTATCATGTACACATCACTGGTAAGGCCACATCTTCAGTACTGTATTCAGATTTGTGGCCCTCACTACAAAAAAGACATTGAGGTGCTGGAGAGAGTCCAGAGAAGGGCAATAAAGCTGATGAATGGTCTGAAGAACCGGCTGAGAGATCTGGGGTTGTTTAGTCTTGAGAAAAAGGAGGCTGCACTCTCTACAACTCCCTAAGAGGATTTTGCAGCTAAGTGTCAGCCTTTTATCCCTAGTAAGAACTGATAGGTTCCAGGTGATAGGGAACTCTGTTCATCAACAACATATTCAATACGACCAGAAACTAAGAGGAAAGGGAAGTCGGAAAATGTTTATCCCTTTGGTGAAGTGTACATTAACCTTCATAGGAACATCTTCTGTGCTGTTCAATGAGAAATGAAGAGAGAAGTATGAATGCATACAGATGCATATGGTTGCAAAGACTGGGACTCTGACTCAGGTACGAAAGAATCTTCCAATCGGATGAAAATCTGGTTAAATAAAGATAACATTATTTAAAGAACAGATGATCAGGAATTGCTCAAAATCAATCTCTTTAATATCATGGTTTCCTAGGTTAATAGATGTAAAGCCATAACCTCTATTATGTAATCAGACATGTACTTATATGAATGACATCTTTATAATTGTATGCTGTGTCTCTCCATGAGTTACATATCATTAAGCACCCAGAATACGTGTAATCAGTCTACATCTAGGAGCTACCATTTATAGTTGGTTTTTTTAATGTATGACATATAAAACTAAAAATGTTGATACAATGCTGATCTCCCAAATGCTACCAAAAGAGTCCAGGTTGCTTCTAATAAAACTTTTGAGATACAATAAGAGTTAATGTCAGACATGTTCCAAGGCGCTGAATTCTGGCTGAAGGAAGATACCTCTGTGCCTGGCAAAATCATGGAGCAGATCCTCCTGAAGGCTCTGCTAAGGAAAATGCAAAACAAAGAAGAGGTAATTGATGGAAACTGCATGGCTTCACCAAGGGCAAATCATGCCTGACAAACTTGCTGGCTTTTTATGATGAAGTCTCAGCAACAGTAGAAAAGGGAAGGGCAACTGATGCCATCTACCTGGACATGTGCAAGGCCTTTGACTCTGTCCCACATGACATCCTGGTTACCAGACTTGATGGGTGGAGCATTGGTGGATAAGGAATTGGCTGGATGGTGGCACACAGAGAGTAGTGATCAAGGGCACAATGTCCACTTGGAGACCAGTGACAAGTGGCATTCCTCAGGCATCCTGGTGCTGGGACCAGTGTTTAACATCTTTGTCAGTGACACAGACAAAGGAATCAAGTGCACTCTGAGCAAGTTTGCAGATGACACCAAGCTGTGTGGCACAGTCAACATGCCAGAGGGCAGGGATGCCATCCAGAGGGACCTGAACAGGCTGCAGAGGTGGGCCCAGGCCACCCTTGTGACATTCAACAAGGCCAAGTGTAAGGTCCTACACCTGGGTTGACGCAATCCCAAACACAAATTCAGGTTGGGTGGGGAATAGCTGGAGAGCAGCCCTGAGGAAAAGGACCTGGGGGTCTGGATTGATGAAAAGCTCAATATGAGCTGGCAGTGTGCACCTGCAGCCCAGATAGCAACTGTGTCCTGGGCTGTATCAAGAGAAGCGTTGCCAGCAGGGCAAGGGAGGGGATTCTCTCCCTTCACTCTGCTCTCATCAAATGCCACCTGGAGTACTGTGTGCAGCTCTGGAGCCCCCAGCACAAGAAGNTGACGCAATCCCAAACACAAATTCAGGTTGGGTGGGGAATAGCTGGAGAGCAGCCCTGAGGAAAAGGACCTGGGGGTCTGGATTGATGAAAAGCTCAATATGAGCTGGCAGTGTGCACATGCAGCCCAGATAGCAACTGTGTCCTGGGCTGTATCAAGAGAAGCGTTGCCAGCAGGGCAAGGGAGGGGATTCTCTCCCTTCACTCTGCTCTCATCAAATGCCACCTGGAGTACTGTGTGCAGCTCTGGAGCCCCCAGCACAAGAAGGACATTGAACTGTTGGAGAGAGTCCAGAGGAGGGCCACGAAAATGCTCAGAGGGCTGGAGCACCTCTGCTATGAGGACAGGCTGAGAGAGTTGGGGCTCTTCAGCCTGAAGAAGAGAAGGCTTTGAGGAGACCTTATAGTAGCCTTCCAGTATATGAAAAGGGCCTACAGGAAGGCTGGGGAGGGACTATTTATGAGGAATTGTAATGACAGGATGAGGAGGAATGGGTTTAAAGTGTTGGAGGGGAGATTTAAGTGGGATGTTAGAAGGAAGTTCTTTACAGTGAGGGTGGTGAGACACTGGAATGGGTTGCCCAAGGAGATTGTGGCTGCTCCCTCCCTGGAGTTGTTCAAGGTAAGGTTGGATGAGGCCTTGAGTAACATATTCTAGTGGGAAACGTCTCTGCCTATGGCAGGGGGTTGGAACTGGATGATCTTTCAGGTCCTTTCCAACCTAAACCATTCTATGATTCTAAGATACACCTGCAATAATTTGGTAGTAATTTTTTGTTGTGTAAAGCAGTTTTGCTTGTATCTGTGCATCAAAGAAACATAAATCTACAGTGCTCAGAAGCCTCATTTAATTTCAAATGACAATGCACCTAGTCAGATGACAAAACCCTAAGATTAGCTCTTCAGTTCCTGTGAATGAAGAATAGCTATTTTCAAGATTAATATCTCCTATTACCTCAGTACCATTCCTAAGAATGGACAAGTCTAGCAATCTAACTCAAGGCAAATACTGCCATGCTATTCTCAGTTATAGGGCTCCATACCAGTTTTCATCCTGCCTCTCTGTTTTGATTTTAAAGAGACTATCTTTTTGCTTTTCCTCTGTTTACTGTGGTGAAGTTCAGCTTTCTCTGAAGGAGCCACCCTCATGAAATCAATAGGTTAGTTTGTTGAATCAGATCATATTAAAACAGAGTATACACAGGAGTCCGACCTTCAGCTGAAAACTTTCATAATAGTTACATGATTATTTCTAATATAGATTAGGATTTATACTGCAAACTGTCAAGAAATGTCAGGATAGATAGAAGTATGCATTATTTTCCTGTCTATTCAATAAACGTGGGGTTGGGGGGGGGGAGGGGAATAAATAATTTTTAAAAAGTTCTTTTGTATCCTGCAGTAAATGGGTTTGTATTTGTGTTAACATTCTTATTTAACAGACACCTTCTGTGGAATAGATCTGTAACAAAACATGTGAAACGTGTGAACAGATTCTGGGAATATGTACTTCATTTCCATACAATACACCTTCAAAAGTTATATAGTAACATGGCAAAGGGATGCAGTTTGATAGGTCTTTTTCAGGGCCATTTGACAGTAATACTGAAAATAAACCTAAGAGTACAATATGGGCAAAAACTGGGTAGGTCTGTTATTAGAACTTAGTAGTTCCCAGCATTTATCTAGAAAATCACTCAACTCTAGACCTTTCGAATTATCTCTTTTCATGCTTTAGACTGGATAGCATTAAGAGGAATAACCATTTTGCTATACTACACATATCTCCTTTTCTCTTTTTTTTTTTTTAATTTTAATTTCCTTTTTATGTTAGCCATCTTCTGAGAGAGAAAAAGGGATAAAAAGTGACATTTTTTAAGAGGCTTCAGCTCTCTTCCAGTACAGAACAGTACATGTCAAGTTCTAAGTACTAAAATATCCAAATTTTACACTGATCTTCATATGACTTTTGAATAGACAGATATGTTAGCTTTCACCGATTACTTGCACAAGCCCCTTTTCCCACTTTTTAATGTCTCTTAGCAAAGTCTTGGGGTAAAAGGAGCAGTACATCAATAGCCCTATCAAATAACTGAGTCAGTGCCCTGTTGAGCTTGATAGCTGCTCTTTAACTACAAAAGCAGAAAATGCACACCAAAAGTTTATGTAGTACAGAAACCTTTTTTTCGAGAGAAAAACTCATAATTATGGGCTTATATACATTTTCAAATGCACAATCAAGTAAATTAAGAAAAAAAGAAAAAAACAACAATGTATATTATTCTGATCATGTTACACTGAATTAACAATCAGTATCCCTCCCCAAAAGAGTTTTACTCCATACTGAAAAGAATATGTGTCTAAACAACATAAATGGCATGAAGCCTTGGCTCCATGCAAGTCAAAGGAAAAACTCTTGATGATTTTATTAATGGTCAGTATTCCTTGAACCCATGCAACTCAGAACACTCCCAGGTAAAAGTTCATTAATCTTTGTTTCACGTGTCCAAATGTGAAGATAAATATTTAGCCCAATTCACCACTATGTCACTACAATTATAATAATACACTGAATAATTTTACAGAAAACTAATGTTTAAAAAGCAATGCTATGATTAATCTCTGTCCACATCTGTGTTTCTCCCTACAAAAAAAATCAAATCATTGTGGATCTCTTTAGCATGTGCAATTTCATTCAAGCAAAATGAATTCCTCAGGAGGAAATAAAAAAGGCAACAGAAATATTTTTTATATCTTTCCTATAGTGCAAAACATTTTCTTTTTTGGAACATCATGCTGATGATTTATTTGAGATACAGAACCAAGAGCAAGGGACACATGCAGGTCACCACAAATACAGAAGTCTGATCAGATTTACAATGTCCAGTGAATAATATGTGCAGTGTCGTTTTTGTATAAAGGAACAAAAGGAAAACAAAACCACAAAACCTTTCCAGAATTTTGTGATTCACTTGCAGAAATTCAGCCTATGCAAAAAGGCTAAAGTCAATGTGAACAACATTAGCTATGGTTGATTTGTGAAGCTGTACTTGTATAAAATTAAGTGTTAAATGTTTTATGATAGAACTCAAAATACTCTCTTTTTTGTTCTGTAGAAATTTAGTTGAGATCTCTTTGTACAAGAAATGCAGTGTTCAATCCATCACTATAAGAAGCAGAACCACATTCAGGAAGCACACATTGTTTTCCAGTTTTGTATGCAAGAAAAAAGAAATATGAAACAGAATTCAGCATGTGGATGAATAAACCCCTAATTTATTAGGTGATTTTTGCTCCGATCAAGGGAATAGCTCAAAGAAAGAGGTCAGAAGGACTAGTAGTGTTAATATGCAATTGATGAAATCCTCAAACACATATTGATCCACTTTTTATTACATTTTTAAACCCCTGACTGTGACAATTTCCCAATAAGACAATAACTATAGCAAATATAATTTGCTTTCTTAATCACAGTAGATGTTCTTCCCCTGCTAAAGATCATCACACTGAAGATATTTACATCCAACACACAATGTGAATTTGCCATAGGTTGCATTTCATACGCTGCCCTCTTTTTCACACTCGTTTCTTCAAGCGTATCATCTCTATATTTGACACTATCTGTGCTAACATATTTTAGCCACACATGGAAACCCCGAACAAACTTTCCTGACAATATAAATTGTTGCTACAAAATAGCATAATAATGCATTAGACCTCTACCCCCTAAAAAACCTTTGCTGCCTTATTCATTACTTAAATAAAAAGAAAAAGCCAAGTTAACTGTCAGGAGTGTTTTGGGGTTTTTTCTCAGAGCTGTAGAATTTCAGAAGGAATTCAGTCTACAGGGAAAATTGGGGATAGCTGGTCGCCCAGGCAGGCCTGCCTGGGGAAAGTCTTTCTACTGCTTGTGTTTGACACAGCTTGAGGCAAAGCAGGTTGTATAGGCCTTGACCCAGCAAGGTCATCATTTTGTGAGCAATTCTGAGGCCTGACATCTGCTGCCTGGCTTTGAGTAAAAACCAGACCCCCTTAGCCAAAACACAGGCCCGCATAAAATAATCCCTCAGCAAGGATCCTAGACTTCAGTGAAAAGGCTAAATGGCCCTCTTTTTGTCTGGGTGTCCAGGCTTTTTAGTCCTTCCTCGTCACATAGCACAGAGTGAAGAACAAAACCATTCCCAGAATGCAGATAAAAGCCATATTCTCACAACTCCACACTGCAACTTCTTCACCTCACGCAAGACTTACATTTACTCTCCGTGTGCACAGCTTTGCAAACAAAAAGGGGTGAGCATGCAGTAGCCCAGAGAGGCACACGCTGCCCTTCTAAATGGTTCAGAATGGTGCCTTTTCCTTCACAGTTTTTTTTTTTTGGGGGGGGGGAGGGGCAGTATCAAGGTACTACTTAAAACATGTGACGTGCACATACTATTTAAAAATTATGAAGACTGCATACAAGAAGTGGGAGACCTGGTTCTCAAACTTAGTTTCCCCACCTAAAGCAGAAAATCAGAAAAACTTGGTGGCATTAAGCCTTGGCTGATGCTTGGTTTTGAATTAAATTTAAAGTCTTTCAGTCATTCTAGCATCAGAAAGAGAATGGTGGGGCAGATTCGACACTGACCTGCTTACAGGGAATCTTCGCAAAGCAAAAGTAGTACAAGGCAGGACAGGTGGAGTGAAATGAAAGACTACCTAGAGGACAGATTATGGCTACTAGTGGTTTTTTTTTTTTTCTCAGATCTATGTTAAAACACACCTGAAATAAATCTAACCTCATAGAAAAGGTCAGAGATGCTCCTGGATTTCTCTAGAACACAAAAAATGTTTCTTCAGCTCATCCTCACCAGCTCAGTCTATCCCCAGTTTCAAGTAAAAACTTGCTCTAAGACAAAGAAATTCCTTTTTTTTTTTTTTTTTTTCAATTGCAAAACTAAATATGCAGTGATCTCTCCCCATGGCAGCTGCAATGGTGCTTTCTGCTGTGCAATACAAATTGTTGTCTATGTCACCTCCCTCACCATCTCCCATTTTTTCATGTCAACACAAAGACAAAAGGTGAAATGAGAACCAAGGTAAATGTGTCCTACTACTGCCTTAACCTGTCTGTCTCTGCTGGTGCTCATAGCTCAGTTTCCCAAGAAGTAGCCAGAAGATCCTACAGCCAGCCTCAGGCACCCTTGTGCATCTCTTAGCAGGGAACCACTTGTCACTGTGAAAGTTCAAATTTATCAGCAAATTCATCAGTCACATTCATAAAGCACTCACCTGCCATGGCTGCCTTTGAAATGTGGCAGGCGAAATGTGATCCAGCCAACTGAAGGAGTTGGCTGGATCCAAACAGCAAGTACGGTAGGATTTCATGAGCTTCTGTATTTTTTTGGTGATGAGCAATCATTTAAGATAAAATATCAGCAAGAGATCAAAAGATCAAAATCAATCATGAAAAAAATTCAACAAGATTTGGGTAAATTTCTAAAGTTCTACGTACATAAATCTCTATAACAGTCTTCCAGACAAAAATTATACTGTTTCAGATTTATGGTGATTAACTTATGGAAGGATTTTGTAACTAGAAGAGAGAAAACCCATCAATAAAAAATTAAAATTCATTATGTGAATTCTTGTATTAAATGATGTCATGATATAACAAGGAGAGTTGCACCGCATTCACACTATACTATTAATCTTAAATTTCTAAACTATTCATCTCTAATTTCAGTGTTCCTGGTGGTTGCCTGGTCTTTTTTTGGATGCCAAATGTTGAGGCATTTAATTGATCTGCTATGTAAGATCACATGTTATTTGTGTAGCAGAATCCAGGCCATTGCAGACACCCAAGTGCTAGAACACTCCAGGGTTATCCCATTCCTTCCCTGTAGTGAATTATAGTTGTGATAGCTGGTCCTTATTAAAGGCCTTACCTTTCTTATTGGACAATGACAAGCATTGTACTGACCAAGATGTAAAGAAATTAATCTGGACTTTTCTGAACTAGAATGCTATGATCTGTAATCATAGAAACTGAACACACAGTATGCCAGGCTATTCCACGTGGATTATGTCTGTAAGGAAGTGCAGATATGGAATACAGTATGGACAGTTTGAGGCTACAATAAGTTCAGTAAGGGAAGGGGGAGAGTAAAATCCCTGATTTAATGGGATAATCAATTAAAGAAAATTATTGGGGAAAACTGATCATAATTAACAAGGTTCACCAAGAAAACTCAGTGCAATGGAAACTGCACTTATGAATACCACTTACTTCTGCTGTTGTGCAACCATGATTGCTATGACTAAATTCCTAAAGCTTTTCAACTGAATGCAGTCCTTACCAGTCCAATAACATAAGTACTAGCACCTGAAATACGCTTTCAGCTAAGAAAATGTAAATAATATTTTTTTTTCACATGAAAAATACACTCCAGGGAGATTCTTTTCTTGGTTTCTGCTAATTCTGGGCTCTCAATGAAGCTTTATTTGAGGAACTACTGAGGAGCAAGTTAGTAGAGGTATGTAGTGCAGAGAAAGCATCCTCATTCTTTTCAATATTGCCTATCACAGAAATGGTTGTATTTTGGTCTAGAGAGGAATGAGCATGTTAGAAGCAAAAAGAGAAAAAGAAAGTAAGAACAGAGAGCAGTTGTAGGATGGTGGAAACCTTTATAAAATCAGAACTTCTGTAGTCGGCTTATTTTCAAAGCAAGCAACCGCAGTGTTCAGACAGTAATTGTTAATGTTGTAAATTTCTTAGTCTTGCTCAGATAGTTTAAGGCTAAGCAAGTAATCTCATCAGAACAGCTAGGGCCAAGTATTTTCTGAGAATTGCCTAGGAAAAAACATTCTAAGTAATATTCTGTACAGTATTTCTAACTGGAGTACCCTGTACACACACCACTTATCACCTTCCAGCATATCATGCTCTGTCATTTTGTCTTTCTCTGAAAGAAAAATCCAACTGTCCTACGATTTTACTAGCACAGGATACACTCATTGAATTCTCCCTACTGCCAAATAAGATCCAAACAACAGTCTCAATATTTTGTTCTGCAATTATAATTCCTATTATTTTTACTGAGACTTGTAAACTCTAGCTAATGCCTATTTGTGTATGGTAAAGGCTCAAGGAAATCAGACAAATGAGACAAACCAGACAGAAACTGATAAACAGCTTCCTTTGGAGATACCATGACAAGCCTAATGTAAGTTGGTCTATAAATACACTGAGCACCTTGGGGAGAAGTAAATTGGGCTGAAGAGCTGATTTTTAGCTACTTGTATGTGAGGTTTATCTTCTGAAGAATATCTGTGTTTCAAGGTAATCATTCACTTTTTCCTATAGGCATCTGTATAAAAATAAAATCCTTATCAATTCCTACTATCACAAAAGAATCACAATCCAATATATGCATTCAGAAGTGTGGGCAGTTACCCTGCACTCCTTTTTATTACTTAAAGTCTGTATTTAGTGTGGAATTCTGCACTTCACACACACTGGAACATATACAATCACTGTATCTGTACAACAAACTTTGACACTGGAGTTATTCCTTTCTTACACAGCCCTCACATCTTCAAAATTGTTAATTCCACTTTAAAACTCAGTAATTTCACTCTCAAGTCATTTTCCGTATGACAGTGCTTGCTAGGTAGGAATATTTATAGTAAAAAATAAAATAAAAACTGCAAATTTTTTTTCTACAACCCAGTAGACTTCTCAATAGGCAACCTGAGCAAGCAATTCTACTTAAAAGGTTTTACATTAAATGACAAGTGAGATTGCATTTCACAAGACTTGGAAGTTTGGTCTCACTTGGAAAAGGTGCAAAAAGATTCCTAAGCAGTATAGTAGGCTTTACTGTTTTAGAGGTTGGTCAGGATTTACGGGAGTGATGTGATTGGCCTCAATTCCACTGTTTCAGATAGAGAGATAGAAGGATCAAAGAAATGGAGCTGCCATCAACCACTTGTCTTCCCTTCTAGACCATCAAAGTATGATAGCAGAACAAACCAAAAATTGTTCTTCTCAACATGACAAGTTCCCTAAAGTGAAGATATGCAACAGTGTGCCTAAGGGAAAAAAGATAGAAGAGGAATGCTTAGTCTGCGAGAGAATGTTTTCTGAGAATAATGTCTTCTGTCCGTTAGCACCATCAGCTGCGTATTTGTCTCCATGTCTGTTTTCCTAGTCTCACACGCAGAAAAGACAGACTTGTCCCAAACTGCCCCCCAACAAGTACCAAGGGCCAAGGCTTGCTAGGAGCTAATAAAAATCAGCTCGATGGCCTCAGACACTAGCTGGTGCTTTTGAGCCTGGAAGTTCCTCTGCTGCTGCCTTCCAACTAATTAAGAAATTGACTGGCAGGTACACAACACACACGGGGTTATAAATGGAGTCCTGCTATGAAGAGGGCTCTCACCACACAGAAGCAGCCTGGCAGTCAGATCTTTTTCCCTTAGAACAGGATCTCATCTAAGAAGTTCTCACCCCTCCTTGGTGAGTGTATACATACGCATATACATATATACATACATACATATATACATGCGTACATACATATATATATATATATATATATATATATATATATGTATGTATATGTATATATTCTGGATACCAGTGGTGAGATTTTCCTTTTCTGAGTGGGTCTGTGCACATTTTGGTTCATGTCTCCCTAGACAGTTTAACAAATTGTGCAACAGTGTATTAATTCCTGACATCTGAATCTGTAATTTTATTGTGTCAGAAGGAAAGCAGATGAATTGCAATAAATTCAGTTTTCAGGTGGCTGTTCCTGTATGTTTTGAGGGTGCCTCTTTCCTTTGGAATCATAGAATCATGCATCCATGGCATTAACCCTTTTTCTCCTGTTCCGTAGAAAGCCTGTACTGTACAAGTTCATGGGTGTTTTCTTGTTATTCAATCGAGTTATAATTCCTGCAGATCTGTGTTTCAGAAAGGGCCTTTTCACTAGGTAAAGAGTAAAGTAGATCCACTACGTGAGTGTTGAATCCTTGTTTCTGTGTTCTAGATGTCACCTGATAAAGCTACAGACATTTTCAAATTATTTTTTGGCATTGTGGCTCCTCTTACTTATTAGGGCTGTATGATATGTTGCCTATCTTTTTTTCTAGATGCTGTCATGTACCTTTTTATTAGCTTTAAAAAAAAAAAAAGTTCTACTTATGATGTTCTTTTCTTATATTTGTAGCAATAAAAAAATCCTGCTAATATTTTATTGAACTAAAAATGTTCCCTAAAAATATTTTATTCTAAAGATTTATGCTGATAATAATTATGCACTGATTAATTGGGCTAACTTCCTGGATGATCAAAGCATGATTGGTACTTTATGCAGCTACAGAATTATGGCTTTCAACAGTCACAGGATGTAGTACGCTTTCTTAAATCTGGCCCAGCTGTCACAGAGACGAAAATGCGTCCAGCAGAGGACAGGAAGCACACTATTTTCTAGAGCTGTTCTGATCCATAAGCTGGGGCATGGCTTGATAAGAAAGATAGAGGAAGATATCAGTGACATCTGTGGAAAACTGTGGATGCAGTCCCTTCTACTGTGGGCACACCCACTCCTTGCAATTGCTTATCCCCAGGATCCCCAGGGAAGATATGGTTCGGACAAAGAAATAGCAATATTAGGAAATTATACCATCTCACTTTCACAATGTATGTCCATACCTATCATTGGCAATAAATGTTCAGTCTGTATTACAGAGCATAGTGCCACTGTAAGTGATATGATACTTAGCAGTCTTTTCTACCGTGCTCTTGACATTCTGAGCATTTCCAGGAACCAAAAGATTGTCAACAGTGAGAATGGCAGCCTGGGTGAATGGATCAATCTACAGAGCCTCAGCTAGACTGCTAAACATCAAACAGCTTCTTGTCTGTCAAACACATCTTTCTGGGAGGAAAAAAAAAAAAAAACCCACAATTTTTTGTTACTTTACTGAAATCCTCCTGCCCATTGGCATCAAGTCTATAATAGTACTCCCAGCCTGAAAACCTGTCAGAATTGCTGCAACAAGGCAAAATATTCACACCAAGATAAGAGTTTCACCTTTCTTCTTTCTGTTTTTATAAGCCATCGTTGAACCTTGATCCTGTGCAATCACTCTTCCAGCCTTTACTATAGTCAGTGCTGTTGACAAGTCAAAGTATCCCAGGGACAGATGTGATCCACAGAGTACTTGGGACATTGAAAAAGTGTGGAAGAGTATGAAAGAAGACATCTGTGACAGACACTCTGGACATGTATAGGAGCTGGAAGTTTCTGTGCTAGCACAGGAAGCTATCATTCAGTTACCTTGAATTTAGGCTAGAAAAAGTTATTTCAATAAACAGATTGGACATTTGGGGTTAGCAGCAAAGCCATGTGGGAAAGCATTGTATCAGAAAACAACGTGCTGCACTGCAACATCTTTGGAAGAGAATTTAATTCCTGTTTTTGCAAGAACAAAAATTTCCCATAAAGTTTGACAACAACATCCTTATAAAGAATGAGGTCTTGGAGGGTTTTTTAAATACTAATGCAAGCTGGTTTACACTGGCATGAATTACCCATATAGACAAAACCCTGATGTCACAAAGTGTGTGTGCAAGAGGGGAGATGGAGGGGAAGCAGTCATATTGCAAGACGCATCTATTTTAAACCAAAACAAATGTGTTTGAACAGTTTTTCCTAGTCTGTCAAGGAGTTTCAGACCCTAGAGGTATTTGAGCCTGTTCCCTTTCTCCTAAGGTACAAGCACTAATCTCTCTCACTACTTTTTTTCAAAGATGCAACCTACTTACCTACCACATAAAATGCAGAAATTCATATTATCATGGTTCAGCTTTAGAGATTTACATTAGAATCAGTGAACCTTATTTTAGCAGAATATATATGGTGAGCAATACAGTGAGAGAAGACTGGGTTTATTCCCCAGATAAGTCATTTATTTCTTTCCTCAAAGAAAAATCCAATATCCTGAGATCAGATGCATATTGAAGCTTCGGTGGAAGGAAAATAAAAAAAAAAACAAACCACAGACTTAGGTTGGATTAACTTGTTCAAATTGGACACTCACTATCTGTATTCTCTGCAGAGCTGACTCCATACATATTGCTTACTGTATACCACATATGAGACTGGCTTAAACATTTTCCTTGTAAAGGTACATGGCCTGAGCTTATTTATCTAGCAAATAATTTATCAAGCCTAGTATTTCTTTCCATGTCAAAGTTTTATTGTCATATTGTTAATGCATTTGTCAACTATGAATTTCAGAGATTCAGGCCATGAAACACATGTAAATATCTCCAGAAAGTCAGCATATGTTCAAACCCGTCAATAAAGAGCTTAGGAAACTGATAGATATTATAGAGTTGATGGTTTGCTTTTCTTTTTCTTTTTTTTTTTAATCAATCAATAATGTCTAAATATTTTTATAATAATTTTATTGCAAGGAGATCAAGAAACAGATTTTAAATAGTCAGAATGGCATTTCTAACTGGTCATTTATTTCTCTTACAACCATCTGCCAAAATCTGGAATTATTAAGCTTCTTACTCTTTGGGCTAAATATGAGAACTGAAAACCTCGTATTTTAGTGGGCATGAGACCGAGGCACAATTTTTCAGCCAGTTCTAAATTCATATTTCCAAATTCTATGATGAAGTTCCAGCCTTCCTATGCCCATGGCACTCATCCCCTTTCTTTGCCACACTTCGCTGGTTTACAGATTACACCCCCTCTACCAATTTCCTTCTAAAGTGCTTAACACAGCTGCCAACACAGGGCACCTCGGGGCTTTTGTGGAGTCTGACCCAACATGGCATGGATTCTCTCTCTCTGACTCAACCAAGCATGAAACCCAGATCTGAAGTCTAGGTTTCACAATGACAAGATTGTCTCTTATCTGTGAAACTTTGTGGAATTGTTCAAACTTGAGATTTATCTACTGCCCTCATTTAATTTAGGTCATTTGAGAGGAAAAAAGGTAAAATATCTTTTATCTTGATCTTACATATAATCTATTTGGCAAAATATAAGTGCCATTCAGTGGTGGTATACTAAGAGCATTCTGTAATAGTAAAAGAAGTATTAGGGTTCATATTATCAGAATTATAATGGGATCCCAGTCCTCTGGACATGGCTAAAGCATTATCAAAAAGGTTTCCCATATCTTAAGTTGTCCACATTCTCACATAGAGATAAAGGAAAACAAATTGATGTGTACAGTTGACTGCAGATGGTGGAGATAATGAAGACCTGCATGATGAGTACAGTATGGTGTAGTCTCAGCAACTTAACCACTGATGATTTTTTTGCAGAAGGAAGGAGGTCTGTGACATGCCTTGGAGCAGACAGGATGGGAAGGAGTTGATCTACTCAGAGGTATGGCAGCAAAGGTCTGCACCACAAAGGGATGTAAGAAAATATAACTTGAAATTCTGTCTTTAACTTTCAAAAAAAAAAAAGGTTTCTGATGCAATAGCTGGCCCGAAAGTGCCCTAAGATGCATTCAGACACAGGTGGTTGCACAAGGTGCCATGGCAGAGATGACATACTTAGGTGTAGACTCTCCTCTGTTCCTGCCCAGGACCAGGCAAGTGGATCCTGTGGGCAGCAACAGCTTGAAGGCAACACACCTTCAACAGAATATAATCTTCAATGATTTATCTTTTTTTTTTCCCCTTTTGATGTTAAAAGGTGCTTCTTACCCAAGGGAACATGCATGTAAAGAAATGAATACTGGAACCTAACTGCAGGTGGTTTATTGAGGTCTCTGCCTTGGTCAGGTTGCTGCTAGCTACAGTTTCACCCCTTTGCACAGTGATTTTATTTATAAATAACATTATCCTGGAGGGGAGAGAGCAGAGAATATCAGCACATATGGTATGTCAAACCCCCTGATGTTTGGAGACCCCTGAAATGCTTACGTACAACAGGGCATGCTCAGGGCTCTAAAACTCTTGTCTTTTGTCATTTTAAGCCAAGACCTTAACATTATTTTCATGGAGTTGCTTTGAATTTAATTATGCATCTGTTGTATAATACGCTTAGAATAAATACCTCTAGTTATTGCTCCTTAAAATCCCTTTCTTTCCAATATTGACTGCTGTAATTTACTTCTATGTAAAAAGCCTAGTCAAGTTTAATAAAATGTCTTAGAAGTATGTTTAATGACATCATTCCCCCTAAGGACAGTTGGGAAAATGACCTTCCATTTTGTGAAAGAAGAGGATTAATTTTTATTGTCTGCCCCAGTTAATGCATGTTTAGACATAAAGGCCTGATCAATATGACAGAGAGTATAGTGATTTTATTCACAGTAGTTTCTAAATGGACATTTCTTACTAATCCATTTTTATAAATCACTTTAAAGGCCTTATTGATCTTTAATTGGGAGTTACACCTAATCACTTGAGTGTGACGAATGGCTTGTTTCAAATATTTTAACTCTTTCCACACAACTTTTTAAAATCCATACCACAAGAACTTTTTCCCTTTCCTCTACTTTGATACACACTATGTAGCATCCTTATCTTCCAGATTTATACAAACCATCACATATCAAAGGAATAAAATAGTGGAGAAAAGGTTACACCAATAAATGTGAAGAGGCAGTATTGCATGTGTGTCTAAAATTACTGTAAAGAACTAGAGGGCAGAAAAAAAAAAAAAAAAACTATTTCCTTGGAATTTTAAAATACAAATGTGCAAAGCAAATGCATGCAGTGAAAAATTGGGAGCTATACCATACTACAGGCTTCTTTTCCATCTCTAATTTCACCAAGCTTGTAACTCTAATGATAAATATTCCTTTTTTTTTTTAATTATTATTAAAGATCAAGTCATGATGTAAAAGGGTTTGAACAAGCACACAAAAACACATCTGAACACATTGACTTGTGGAGAAAGTTCAGGAAAAATTTGAAACTTGGATCTTGGAATTTTGCATTGTTCATAAAGTCATAAGACTACAGCTATTTCAATTAGCATAACTCACTGCCATTCTGTTTTACATGGAATTCTGTATGTGTCTGTAAATGTGTGGAGGTAGGCAATGTATATGTATAACTTGCTACATAATGTAACAAAGATATATGAGTATTATGTGCACAGTAATAAAAAAAAAATCAACTCAACACACCCATATGCATTAAAAACTGTATTTTTACATCCCTGTGAAAGTTTTGGGAAAAAATGAACCTGGGGATTTTATTCCCTTCTCAGAGAAACAGAACTGTACTTCATGATTTATACAAACATACTAATGTAATTACATGATAATATAAAAATGTCTTCATTTACTTTTGCCATCTAGCATTTTGTGAATGATTTTTGGAAGAACCTTTGCAGTGGTGAAGTAGACTAGATTGGAACATATTTTATTACTTAGTTACACAAATGGAAAACATTATCATTAAATGTTGAACTTTCATGGTTACTGCATTCATATAGATTTCTTGACAATAATTGAATTAATTTGAAAAATATTTAAGAGAATGTCTTCCTTTACTGAGACTTTCCAAGCCAAGAAAACCCACAAATGCAATATTTTGCAATCACAATGTTTAAGTTATTATCATATCAGTAATATGAGCCTTTCTCTAGGACACTTAAAGAAGACAGTCAGAAAAGTTAAAATACACTGGATAAATTCCTTAATTGATATAATTTCTGAGTTTCTATCATGGCTTTCTACGGATTTTCTGTTCATCAAGAATCACCACAGCAGACTAAAGACTAACACAGCTCACTTGCCTAGGGCTTTTGTCTTTAACCAGAACAACCTGGAACTACATTGTTCTCTTAACAAGTTCAAAGACCTTTCACTGAAAGGCTAATAGATACATCTGGGCAAACCCTGGTAACGACAAATTTTAATATTTCAAAACGGCCTGTAAACAAATGATTGTATACTCTGGCAAGCATAGCCATTTCTCCATTAAAAAGTATATGCTGCCATAAAGCAAGTAAAAGAAGATTCCTTCATTTATTTTCTTTTCTCTTCTTTTTTTTTTTCAGAATTATTCATTTTAATTTTATTTCCTTTAAAAGAATACAGGGTGCAAAACACCCTAGATGATCCAGGTACAAGTATGGAAGGCTACTGGAAATCTACTGTCCTTCAGCATTGTGTTGGTTTGAGCTAATTGGAGAATTTGAGTGAGAAATTACACTATTGGCTGAGAGAGAGTTAAACAACACAGTGTCACTTCACCAAGTTTCACTGAGACAGAGAAAAAAAACAATTGTTTTAAGAAATGTTCTAAAAACATCCAGATAAGCCATTCTGCTTGCAGGGCCAGTCTGCTCTGGGTCTGTGCTGGCTCCGGCAGCCTTTTCCTTTGTCTCTTGGTCTTGCTGGCTAAATTCAGAGTTAAATCACTAAAACAACTAATTTCTACTCCTATTACTAATCTCCCTGATCTTCAGCTTATCTGCAGCATCATCAAGTGGTGAGATAAGGCTGGGGAAGGGGGGAAAGGTGGTATGGGTGTTTGGTTACCCTCTTCTGGGGATTTTGGTCTCCGAGAGGGGTGTGGTGTGTTTATTACCTTTTTTACTGTATATTTCTGTAAATATGTGTTATATCTTGTAAATATTTGCTTGTATATTTGCATTGCTGTAAATATAAAGCTTCATTTATTAACTTCCAGTGTGTTTTTCTGAGTTTTAGCCGGGGTTTAAAAAGGGGGGGGGGGGGGGGCGGGTCATGGAAACACCACT
>VWZI01015271.1:102478-121401 GCA_013396835.1 Psilopogon haemacephalus
AAAAAGCTATTGTAGGCTTTTCAGGCACAAAGGAGAAAACCTTTTGTGTACATGCCTTTCAGAGGGACAAACAAACTGTGACTGAGAGAGCAGCTTGGAAGTTAAAAAAGAGGAATAACTGAGGATATTTTGGCTAAATAAGGGAAGAAATTTTAACCCAGTTTTTCCATACTCAGCATCATCAGACTCACACTTGTACAAGAAGACTTCCTGCACCTCATCTAAAATTGTGTGGGCATTAAAAACAAAACAAACAAACAAGCTAATAATAGTAAAAGTATTTCTTTTATAAGCAAATTCAAATCTGACTGAATTATTAAATGTTCAGAAGGCTAGCAGACTAAAAATTGTGAAGCTAGTGTGAAGGAAGTTTGCATAATTTGGCCTTGATATACTTTTTTCCCCATTTCTTTCTATTTTCAAGTAGTCTTTTGAGGTTTGAAAATACAACCCCAAAGATATGTCCCCAATTTAAAATACTCCTGATAGAAAGTAGTGGGTTTATGTCAGTTGCATTATTTTGTATTTCTGTTACACATCATTATACAATAAATTTCCTTCCAATGTTCAGCATTAAATTATTTCCCTCGTTTAATATTTGCTAATTTTGAATTACTATTCCTTCTCAGAACATCTTGAGTTTCTTTACAAACCTCACCACTGCTGTGTAACCATAATTTCAGCTGACCTTGAAATGCCTCTGAGTAACCTTACAACTGATACATAGAGAATTGCAATCTAAGTTGTCCAAAGTTACAAAAGTCCACCTCGCTCATTATTTTAGTTTTTTTAATGTCAGATAAAAGAGGAATGCTAATAGAAACTACTCAATTTTTCCTACTTATTATTGAAATAATTTAGCTAAGGAGTTCTTGATCTACCTGGTGAAGTCACAAGTTGGCATGACAACAAGTTCATAGAGTTTAGAAATAGGACAAAATGTATACAACTTAAATAACTAATTTGTTTTTGTTGTTCATTTTAATTACTTGGATGTGAGATTTATTTTATTTTATTTGGTTTCTGCATGATATTTATTTGGCAGTTGATGAAGAAAACCATGAGACAGTTCCTCTGGAAGAAACGAGTTTTACCAATGCTGCTGTTGCACGTCATACCAGTATCTATGGTTACATCATTCACCATGGCACTGCCGATCATTTGCAATATCCTCACTGGGTGGACTGAAACTAAATGGCATGAGCAAGTCCAAGGGCTTTAACTAAATATTAAGCCATATCCGGGATGTAACCATCCACCACAATCTAACATATTGTTTTTCCCCCACACTACCTTTGTCTCTGTCTCTGTCTCTGTCTAGAATTAGTCTGTGTCAGTGAGGCCAGACAAATTTTGCATCACTTCTGACAATTGCAAATAGAGATACAAGTAATCACACTTCATTAAGCAGGCTGATCTGGGTAAAATTTTGCCAGGATTCTCTCTGTCTAAGACCCTCTGCTGTCCTCATGTAATTTCCCAGAAGCCAGATAGATAACAAAATTATGCACTGTATTTTCTGACATTGCTATTATTTTATGTTTCCTATTTTTGTCATTTTTTCCCTTTAAAAAGAAAAAAAATCAGTTATACCAACAGTAGTTGCTCCAGACTAATTAAACTATTTCTAGTTCTACCCAAAAAATCCCATTTAATTCTAGACATGATATCTGGTTGATATACTGCTTTTGGTTAGACTTTTCTGGAAAAAGGGAAGAAAATTGCTTGATTGATTCTTCCTAAATCATGGAAATACACCTTCATCTTTTTGGGTTAATTATGAACAGACATTTACCAGAAAACTGATTTGAGATGAAGAACAATATATTTCTCCAACAAAACTGCAAAGTTTTCATATCAAGCTCTACCCCTTTACATTTTTTCATTATGGAAGTTACAATAAATAAAATATCTCAAAATGAAAAATGAAAACTTTTTCATTTATAATATGGAAGCAAGGTGGTTTGATTCTCTTCCAAATTGAAGTTTAGCATTTTGATTTCAAAGGAACTGGGGGGTTTCTCTTTTTTCTCCTTTTTTTTTTTTTTTTTTTTTTTTTTGATAAAAGAGTTGCCCCTTCATGATCAGCTTTAAACATCATGTCAACTGAGAGGCTGACAAGCAGACACTTCTCCATAAAGGACTTTGTGTCTCTAAATATAAAATGAAGAAACTAAAGTTTTCCTTCTAAACTTAATTCTTTGTACCTCGAACAATTTCTGATTTATTTTACATTTTATGCCTTCATAAAGGGTTAAGAGCTGTTTCTCACAGTGATTGACACAAAAAGAAGCTAGCAATAATTTGACATGAAACTCAGACTATACTTAAATTGTTAAACTCTGTAACGGCAAACAAGAATTTTATTAACATCTTATCCTTTGCTGCCCTCAAGATAGCCTCTTATCAACACAATAAAACACAACAATGTTACAAAACAGATTAGAACAGAAATTGATATAAAAAACTGCTATATCATTTGAAATGGCAAGGGATCAAATGTTACAATTCCTTTATGGAGAATCAAATTCACATTTATTAATTTTTTACACTTAAAAAAAGTCACTAATCTCTTTCCAAACTTGTTCCTTTTCCTTCTCTTTAAATCTTTTCACGTTGCTTGCAACACAATTCCTCAGTAAACTGCCTTGGAGTGCTATGTCATTCTAAAGAAGAGCTGGAAAAATAATTGGTGTGATGGCCATAACCTTGCAAATACCTATTCATGAATATACAAAAAGGGAAAAATTACTGAAAATTAGGAAGCCTAATTTACTGCTGAGCTGTGTTTGCAATTACTTTTCTGTGCCAACCACTTACGTGTGAATTACTCAGCATTTTCAGTGATAGCACACATTGTAAAGTTGCAATATAAACAGTAACATTCATCTGAAAAAGTTCCCACAAAGATGTCATCTCAAAAACACATAAACATATAAATGTGTTAGTTAGGATTAGAGCACAGTATTATAAAGTGGCAATGACTCCTATGCCTAGGTTGTCTAGCATACTCCATGATTAAAAAGCTTTCCAGCATTTACATCAGAGAAAATGCCACCATTGCTTGCAGCTAGACTGTGAAACTTCGTACAATATTGCGGATTAGTTGTTTTTGGTTTTTGTTTTGTTTTGTTGGGTTTTTTTTGGTTTTTGGGGTTTTTTTGATAGACAGGAGTCTTTCACCTACCCTGTGGAGATATTTTCAGATTTGGCAGAGTTATAAAATGATGAAAAATTATTTCCATCACTGGCACTTAAAAGTTTGTCTCTTTCTGGTATTACAACTCATGGGCCACTCTAGCTTCCTTCTTGTACTTTGCATGGGTCATCGACAAAACACATCTTATTTTTTCATTTGCTTAAGGAAAAGAAAATGCTTTTCAGGTGAACTGTGCTGGAAACCAACAGTGTGCACTATCAACCACTCTTTTGTTTGTTGTTGTAGTTTATTTTTGTTCTTAGTACTTACTGCTGAGCAATGCCTCCCACTTCACTACCGACATGGGCCAGGGAGAGCACACATGTCCAGCAGAGCAGGTTTGAGACTCAAGGATTCTACCATCAGCATATGTTCTCACTACACTACCTTAACTCATTCTAAACAGTCTTGTAGGAAAAGAATTTTTTAATATTTTTTTCTTTTTCCTTTTTTTTCCATATTTTTCAGTTCAGTTTAGCACATCTGAAGATTAGTATTTATGCCTGCTAACAAGATACCAGTTTTCAGTTTCACAGAGAAAGCATTCTTTCATATCCCTCTCATATCCTGCATTGTGGAGTTCACATGCTATACATGCAAATGTGCATACACAGTTATGTATAACAATTTAAGGGCAAGGACATGGCGCTGTAACTAGGTATGCCACTGCTGCAGACTGCAGTACCATAGGGACACTCAGGTCAGCTTTCAGCTGTCTTGCCCAGAGAGTTGGATCCAGCTGAGACATACAGTGTCACCACCAAATCTAGCTGGCTTCATACAAGTGCAAGTCTGTCTACACTACCTTTCAAAGTCATTTAGTTCTGATTTATCTAAAAGCAGCTTTTGGCCCTGCAGACCACAACCATCTGTCATGTCTCTTATCAGCAGCAGTGCATAAGATGGACTGCAAAATATCCTTGTTGAGAAAATGGGCAAAGATGTGAATATGTAAACGCTGGGAGGGAATTTTTAGAATATCAGGTAGTGACAGGACTAGGGATAATGGAGCAAAGCTGGAGTTGGGTAGCTTCAGACTGGACATGAGGAGGAAGCTCTTCACCATGAGAGTGGTGAGACCCTGAAGTGGGTTGCCCAGCGAGGTGGTTGGGGCCATGTCCCTGGAGGTGTCTAAGGCCAGGCTGGATGAGGCTCTGGCCAGCCTGATCTAGTGTAGGGTGTCCCTGCCCATGGCAGGGGGATTGGAACTTAATGATTCTTGTGGTCTTTTCCAAGTCAGACTGATTTTATGACTCTGTGGGGGGAAAAAAAGAAAAAACCAAAACCACAACTAATTAATTACTATTCCTAGATATTAAAAAATGCACATGACTCTCTAACAGAATCCAAGCAAAAGACGTAAGCCTTTTCAATCCATTTACTTGTTTGATTCAGTGAAAATTTTGTAGGCTTTTTATGTAAGTGCTGTCCTGTTGTAACAGTTTAGAGCAAAGGCTAACTTGCCTGCTCTCCAACACAAAAGTGAGGTGAAAAGTAACACACAAAACTCAGGGCTGAGACAGACAAGAGTTTAATGCAACATGAGATATCATAAGCACAATGTGCAGTTACCTTAGATAATAATCTAATTAATAATACAATACATGACTATCTTAGCTTAGCCTATTTGCAGAAGAAATGCAGTGAAATACATAGGGGAAAAAAATAGCATAAAACAGACAACACAAACCAGCAGCTACCCAACTCCCACTTGTTCCACACCCAAGAGCCCAGGAATCCTCCCATGTTGTAATCTAAACTTCAAGCCCCATAATACTTTGCTTCAGTCAGCATTTCCTTTTTGAAGCTGGCATGACTACGGCATGGTATGATTCAAAGCAGCAGGTATCCTTGATACCTGTAAATCAAAACAAAAACCAAAGTTATTTTTTAAGTTCTGGGATATACCAAAAAAAGTTAGAAACAACAGATTCTGTGGGATTTGTATGTACTTGATGCCCAACCTTCTATTATTTCTAAATTTTCTTGAAGATCTATTTTTTAAGCTGATGGTTTTAATACTAAATATTCATTGTAAACATGTTTTTAAGGCTGAATGCTAATCCTTCAAGTAGGGCAAAAACATTTCATCCACAACAGGATGAATAGTGATGCCAGAAAAAACTAATGTGATTTAAGATACAGCAGACACAAGAACATTTAAATTTGAAACAAATTTCAATTGTTTATATTAATATATGCAATGTACATTTTTAACTCGGTGGCACAGTTGTAGGTGGTGAAGGATTTGGCCTAAGAACCAGAAGCAAGTCTGTGAATTACAAGATAAATCACAGTTTGTCTTTGAGAGGCAGGTACTAAAACAATTCAATTACAGGTTTTTCACACAGATTAACAAAATCTCTTACCTTCTTTACTCAGTTTTTTAAAGGATTACTAATGCAGGTGTGGGTACACTGACAACAGGAGATATGCTGGGGTCAGATATGCATCTCAGGTCTAAATTTAAGGGATGCTCATGTAAAATCAAGAAACCTTGATAGGAATTTTTGAAATAAAATCTGTTCTTCAAGCACAATATAGTGCAATATTAAACTGATTTCATTGTACATTTTGTGTTCACTTTAATCAGAAATGAAAGACAAGACTGAAAACAGGGGGGTAAAAAAAAGTGGTCAGGAGTCTGAAATGGCAGAAGTTTGTAAGGCTGTTTAATGAGAGACAATAGCTTACATTATGCAAAATTATATTGCTTAAGTCAAAGCTAGTTTTGCATTTTTTGGACCATAACAAATCCCAGTGTGAAACCACAAACTTGTGCCTTTTCTTTATTTTTTTTTCCTTTCTTGTAACTTAAAATATATCCAAGTGATTTAAACCATATTCTGTACAAACAAGTTTCTCCTGTGCCGAGACCTTGTGTGCCAAGTTTCAGCACACAGCAAATTTTTATAGGCTGAGATACTAACCTCTCAAAACAGAAGCATGTAATGGAAACACTGTTAATCTCTTGACTATTGGGGTGTAATGAGGCACTAACCCCCTAGCTCTCAAAAGTGAAAGGGTCCAGTTTCCAACCTCAGTTATAGTGGTCTATGTTGAGAGAAACTCCTTTATTTTAAAGTACTTCATATACTCTAAAAAATAGTTTCTTTTCCAAACCCACTGTTCCTGGGAATGAAACTACAAATATGAAGACTTAGATTTATGAGCTGAAGTATGTTCCTGAAAGTAATTAGAAAGCTGTAGATAATTGTAATCATGTAGTGCAGTTTCACAGAAACATACACACTTCAAGATTATGTACTAGCTGGGTTTGCAAGTGGTAACTGTCTCATTAACTTTGAGATATTTAATATTACAGAGAAATTCCTGCAACCACAGGGAAAATAGCGTGCCATCTAATCGCTAGCATTTTTCTACTGTATTACTTTTCTGAATTAACTTCATCACTAGCAAAACTATTTTCTACCACATAACCTGATCACTATCCTTTCAAATACAAGGTTCCTGCTTCCAAACTCTTTACATAGTGTACGCTCTGATCTCAGCAGCACAACATTTAAACGTAACAGGTCTTCAAAGTAAATAGCTTCTGAAATCAGTTCAATATGATATATTATGTGATTCAAAACTTATTACGTGATTATCAACTCAGTGACACTAGACTGATGGGATCACCGTAGAATGTCTAATATAAGATTAAAGGACAATTAATTTAATAAATGGTAATGTATTTAGCACACACAGACAATTACTAACACACTCTAGGGCAAAAGTTGAAATACTTGATATATATGTCATACATATGTCACACATTTATTCCCGAACACAAAGGTTACCTATGCACTGCAATCAGGAGATGTGACTCCAGTACAGATAGATGTACCTGCTGTCACTTCAGTGCAGCTCCCTCAGCTAACAGGGGAGCAAAGACGTGACAGCAGAGGCTTCAACCTCATGAGCAAGAACCTGGTTTTCCCAGCAGTAGCATACGACCCATGGTGTAACTCATGCTACCACATATAGCAGGTAAGTGGAGAAGCTGAATTAGATACAGCATCTTCAGGAAGGTAAGGAATACAAGTCCATTTTCTATCCATCACTCAAAAGAGGAACCTGGAACTGTCTCGATACTTAGACAAATCAGATTCCTCACTTGGTTGTTCACATTTGGAAGAAAAGCAAGTACCCTTGCAACTACTACCTTGAACAATTAAAGACGAAAGACAAAATACAACACTATTAAAGATGACATGGAACTGCTGGAGAGAGTCCAGAGGAGGGCCACAAAGATGAACAGAGGGCTGGAGCACCTCTGCTATGAGGACAGGCTGAGAGAGTTGGGGCTTTTCAGCCTGGAGAAGAGAAGGCTTTGAGGAGACCTCATAGTAGCCTTCCAGTATCTGAGGGAGGCCTACAGGAGGGCTGGGATGGGACTATTCACAAAGTCTTGTAATGACAGGACAAGGGGTAATGGGTTTAAAGTGGTGGAGGGGAGATTTAAACGGGATGTTAGGAGGAAGTTCTTTACAGTGAGGGTGGCGAGACACTAGAACAGGTTGCCCAGGGAGGTTGTGTCTGCTCCCTCCATGAAGGTGTTCAAGGCCAGGCTGGATGAGGTCTTGAGCATCCTGATCTAGTGGGAGGTGTCCCTGCCTATGGTGGGGGATTGGAACTGGATGATCTTTGAGGTCTCTTCCAACCTAAACCGTTCTATGATTCTATGATTACTTCATATTAGGTTCGCTAATATTTGCAACAGGGTCACTTCTGTTCATGCACTGAATCCAAACATAGAAAAAGAAACAAAAAAGACAACTTGTTCCTCACTCACCTTGGACACTTTGCACCAACAAGTACAAAAAAACTCGAAGACTTCTGGCCTTTTTGGAAGCATTTGGACTCTTATAACTATACAAAGGCATAGAATGACAGGATGTACAGAGCACATAATACTCCAATGTGCATATATATTGTATGTGTATGACATATACTGCATGTCTATAACACATATTTCAAATAAAAGCTATTTCAGAGATAAAAGATAGACTTTCTTTGTTTCAAACTTTAACATTTTCACACATGTTTTAAAAGTTATAGTCTTTTGAGAAATACATTGACACAAGCTCTTTTCTACAAACATATATTTTTGTGAATCATACATTTCTGATTAAACAATATTCACTAAAATAAAACCCTGGCAAGACACAACCCTAACCCAAACATCCCTCAGTCAGATGACATTGTAATGCTTTATAAGGAATTTAGACACTTTCATTATTTTTAATAACAGCAGACAACCATTGCCAGATGAGCTTAGACATAAATGTAGCTTCAGTAACAACTCTACCCCTAAAGATTAACCGAGTGAATAACCTATGTCTGTGTATAGAAAGATGAGTCTAAACCACATTTGAACATTTATAGCCTTGCCCATATTGCCCTTCAGGGAACCACTTGCCATCTCAGATATGAATTAGGCCCTAAGAATTATAGAATCATTTAAGTCAGAAAAATCTTTAAAATCATTGAGTTCAACCATTAACCTAGCTCAGCTAAGCCCACCACTAAACCATTTCCCTAAGTGTGAGATCTACATTCCTTTTAAATATCTCCAGAGATGGTGACTAAACCACTTGCCTGGGCAGTCTGTTCCAGGGCTCAACAGTCCTTCCAGTAAAGATTTTGTCCTAATCCTCTCATCTAAACCTCTCTTGGTGCAACATGAGGGCATTTGCTATTGTCCTATAACTTATTACTTGAGAGGAAAATGACCCCCACCTAACCAGAACCTTTGAGGCAGAGAGCAATAAGGTCTCCCCTGAGCTTCCTTTTCTTCACACTAAACAACCCCAGTTCCCCTAAAACCTACAATGTTCAATTTCCGTGGCCAAAGAGCACCATAGCACACCAGGGGATTTTGTCATCTAATCCTCCTAGTGAGCCTCCAAACCACACTGACGTTTTCCTTTCCATGGAAAAAGGACTATAATACATGCCAGGATTCTACCCTGTAATGGAGGCACAATATGATGGCAAAGTTCTCAGTGTATACACATTTTGAATGCTTGTAAGCCTCAGGCTTAAACCCTGCGGACAGCCTTAACGAGGGGTCACATCATACCAACTCTTAGGGGGAAAAGCATGTTTCCCATTATTTTTATGTAGCATCTGGCACACTTGGGGCACTACTGTAAAATAAATAAATACCTCATAAACTGAGGTTGACATCCTGCTCCAAGCTCAAACTAGCAAGCATTTTGCTTCGCTTTTGCCTCAGAGGCAGAAATAAAGAGTGGCATATCCCACATGGCTAAAATTCCTTGGCCTTTCTCTTAGTCACATTAACATTATTAAAAACATGTAAACTTGGGAATTTTTTGCTGTTGTTGTTTTTGTGTACTCATTGTTATTTTGTTTGTTTCCTTATTCTACTCCAACCCATTGTTTTCACTTATTACCCATGCCATGAACAATAACCGATGAAGCAGCAAAACCCCCGTGCAATTGTTTGGAGAACAGCAAGTAGTCCTGTTGTGCTGCCAGTGTTTCAGGCCAGCATACCAATACAGCATGCAAGGTTACCAAAAACAGGCTGGGATAGCTTAGATCTGCCTCTCTCAGCTAGAAATATAGGGGAAAGTTGCAGTTAAAACAGGAGCATATGTGGATGAGGGTCACTGGCTCTGCAAGTACCCTCCAGAGAGGAGTTCAGCGCCGAGCTGTAAACAGCACTGGACTCCGAAGCACACTGTGCTCTCCCAGTTCCTGGGTAGATACATGTAGGTAAAAAATATCTATTTTATGTTGGAAATTAACAATTCAACAACAATAACAACAACAAAAGTTATTGTTCTTATTAACGTTGTTGCTACATTCAAATTTAAATAGCAATAAAAAGACACAAGTTCCAAGTACTAATTGCCTCAAGTATATCCCCAGAAGCACTGAAGAGTCTTTATATCTGGGACTTGACAATCAGCTTTCTCCCAGTGATCATTTTCTACCACTTAGGGGTAGAGTGCACCAGTTCTTTACAAAAACTCTATCATAAAAATACATTTTAACATAAAGTCGTCACATTAAAATCTGCAATCCATTTCATATAAGCATAAATGTATTTACTGTAAAGTTACTTGCAATCCTCTTACTTTATTTTTAATATTTTGCCAGCCCTGAGAATGTTACTAATGAAATGTTCATGTTCGAAACATGATGGACACAAAACAAAGAGAAAATTATTTTCAAAATGTTTATTCATCCTGAGTGAACAATGCATTCTTCTTTTCAGAAGAGTTTAGAAGGAAGATACAAGGCACATAATACATTTCAGCATTTTAATATCAATATCACAATAAGAACACAACTTTGCAACTTAAACAAAACATTCATCTTCTCTTGCTCTGTTAAATAAGTGTTCTTATATCGATGATATAAGAACCTGCAGAAAAAGATACATTGATTAGACTAGATAAGCATGAAGAGCAACAGAGATCAAACTTGAAACTAGCACACATATCAGGGATATTTTTATCATCCTTGATTTATAGTCAGCAGTACAACTCAATTATGAGAAGCAGAAATATCAATTAAATGGGAGAAAAGTAAAGGTTTTTTTTCTGCTTATATTGTCCAATTTTTTTTAATCAGAGGAAAGCATCTCTTGAATTTTAGAGAAGTTAGGATTTTTAAATTACTTTTCTCTGATAGTGAACTATGCTACCAAGCCCTCAGTGCAGTTCCTGCAAGGAGTTTATCAGTGCTCACTCAGAGTCCCGCCCCACTTTGCCATCCCAGCTCAGCCAAACCAGGGGATTTGCAACCTAGCCATGGTAAGGTGATAAGCTCACTTCAGGGCAGCTCACCCAGGTCCACTGCACCTGCATATAGGAATACCAAGCTGGAAACCTCACCAAGAAGTAAAGCCATAAATACCTTCTAGCCCTAGTGACTGTAGTTCCATAATGCTTGTTTTGTGGGTTTGGGGGGTTTTGGTTGTTTTTTTTTTAGTTTTACATTTTAGAGAGTTTACACTTCCAGTCTCAAAATGTATTTTGTCCTACTAAAAGCTTTCATTATGATTATTCACCTGTCATTACACGACATTAGAAAATTAAGTAGCACAGCCCAACTCAGAGTGAGGAACATTCCCATTTCCTTTCAAATGGGAAAGGGAAAACAACATAAACAAAACATTTTGTTAAAATATAGAGCTGCAGCAATTTTTTTTTTTTTAATTATTGCCAAGACTGCCACCTACGCTTAAATAACTTTGCTATGAAAACTCATTGGCATGAGCAAAAAGAAGAAAAAAAAATCTATGGGCATGAAACAGTCTTCAGTCACAGTTTGATTGCCAGGCGATTGACAAAATAATTTGTACCCGTCGATTTTCATGAAGGAAATTTTTACAATGGATTTGCCAAGCAGATTTTTAATTTTAATCAGTAATGAAAAAATGACAACATGGATCACAACAAGACATCAGCCGTTAAATGGGCTTTCGCGATTGCTGTCAGGATGACTCCATTAGGCAGCCATACCTTTGTGGGCATCAATCACACTCTTCAAACTCTTGTAAATCTTTGAGATTTAATTAGACATTTAAGTTCTTTACTAGCAATTTGCAAAACTGTCACTTAATGAAAGTGCAAGACACCAAAAAAAAAAAAATTCAAGAGTGAGAGAGAGATTTCTTCTGAGTCCTATGAGGCTGTTTATCTAATTCCTGGGAGCAGTTTTAAAGCCACTAGTACCCTTTGCTGAGTCTGACCAATGTCTTTGAAGGCTAATTACTCCCACAGAATTAAACCAAGCAGAGAAGTGCTTCAGACAAAGCTACAAGCTGCTTTAAACTGCTGTGCTTGCAGCAAAAGAAGTGCCAGAGAGAGAGGGTAGGTTTATGCTTGTATGTATTTGCTCAATGCCATTTGCAGTCAGGTGCAGCAGAAAACATTTCTCAACTTTCCAGGGGAATGGCTGCATCTGTTGGGAAAAGCTAATGAAGCCTGGAATGGGTTGCCCAGGGGGGTGGTTGAGGCCACATCCCTGGAGGTGTTTAAGGCCAGGCTGGATGAGGCTCTGACCAGCCTGATCTAGGGCAGAGGGCAGGGTGGTTGGAACTAGATGATCCTTGTGGTCCCTTCCAACCCTGACTGATTCTATGATTCTATCTGAAACCCCCTCCTTCTAAATCATGTACAAAACCAGCTCCTTGGATCTATTCACACTGGAGGTGCATACCAGGGTGCTGAGTTCCTGAGGCAGCAGGTCAATGGCTGCAGCTCTCACAGAGGAAGCACACATCAAGCCATCCTCTTCCAAATCTCTGTGCCTCTGGGGAGGTGCTGCATTGCTGAGATTGGCTTTTCTCTCTGTTTGCAGATGCCAGGACATTCCTGAAATAAACAGGGAATATTTTCTGTGCTTTTTTAGTTCTCTTGGATGTGTTTGTCATCATTTTGCCTACAGGTCTTTACAGGTTTGTTGATGGTAGGTTATGGAGAAGGAAAAGCACTAGCTGCGAAGGTTATAGATATTAGTAGATATTTGATATTTGATTCCTCTCCTTCAGATTTTCAAAAGCAAAAGCTGTAGTCTCCTTTAAATGAACTTTAGCATAATACATAGCATTAGAGCAATAAATATAAAAGGTGGATTGTGAAAATGCTGTTACTCACCAGTGAAAAATTTGCCCTAGGCAAAGATGTACAGTAGAGAGTTATTTTCAGGCTAATTTTTTTTATGGATTTTTTTTCTCTCTTTGGCAGAGTGGGGGCAGGGATGCTCAGTTTTCCTGCAGATCTTCAGTACGAGCCAGTGCATCAAACTTCAGCTATTAGCACATTAGAGGTATTTATTAGTCACCAGTCTAAACTGATATGGGAACATTTTCATATTTTGCAATTATGCCCTCACAAAGATTACCTGTTCTCACCTGCATAAGCTCCTTGTTGCTTTACTGAGGGAGACAGATGACTCTGTGTCTTATTATTCAGGCAAAATTAGCTTCTTGCATTCCCAAGCAACCACAATCATTGTCATGGCAATTTTCATGACTCTCCTGGGTAAATATAGTACCAGTTCCCATCAGCGAGAGGGTGAGCTGTGGCAAGGTGACAAGATGGAAGTGGTTATATATTTAGGAGCATCGAGCTGGCAGCTGGAGGGTTCAGAGGTGGGGTAGCCAGGACAGAGCTGCTACAAGCTGAACTTCAGCCCTCCACCACCAGTGTCCATGTGCTGAGACTGTGAAGAGCAGAGATGAACCAAGTGGTGGACACAGGTTTGTGTGAGGCTCTCTCTGCCCCCCATGCTTGACGAAGCACTCCTGCTAGTGCAGCGTCCCTGACACTGGGGACACAGGCAGTGGCAGTGGCAGTGGCAGGATGACAGGCGTCAAGAAAATCAAAGGAGACATTTGGGCTCCAGGGGAGGAAGTCAAGGAGTTTTGCACAATACTTGGGGGTATGCGCCGCCCACACCAGTGATGCTGGTCAGGGAAGCAGCAAGCACAGAGAAGGGGGGGAGGGAAAGGGAGTTATCTCTGCCCCAGAAAGCAACCTGAAAAGGAGATGCAAGGTTCTGCTTCTCGTTCCCATACCATGCAGCTGGCATGAGCACATGCCCAGTCTACAGACACCTCTGGCAAATAAAGGAAAACCAGGAGGATATTACCTAAAGCAACTTCACAATCTTGTGGGCCCCACCAGATCTTCAAAGGTGCTGTTAACAGATTCCTCTGATTATTCATCAGTACCTCAGTGCTTCTGAACTGGAGAGCAGAGGGGTGAGACATGCATCACAAACCTGCACTTTCATCAGCATGCAGCAGTACGCTGTGCACCATCAGCCAGACCTACTACAGAAATAAAGAGCAAAATAGCAGCAACACACTATAGCACTCTTCATCTTCCATGAGCTTTCAAACTTCGTAGCTAATTAACCTCTATATTGCAGCTATGAGCCAGGTAATTTGGTAATAAGATTCATATAAATGACTTTTCAAATGAAAATACTGAGACTAACAAGAAACACAATACCAGGGACCAGAGCTCAAGAGCTGTGCCTCAAAATTTGACTCTGTCTCACTGCTGGTTTTATAAAGTACTTTATCTTTAAACGGTGCAAGCTTTGTAAAGAAATGTGTGTGCACATATGTACATATAGAGTCACTTTCTCTTTTCATAAGTATTACACATACATATTATAAAATCCAGTATTCTTCATATTAAAACTTTACTTGCTTCAAAACAAAAGGTCCTTTTACAAAGGTCTTTTCCATGCTGCAGAGACAGTGATCGTAGGATAGGCCCAAGGGCTGTGTTGCTCTGGAGACCCTGCTGCCAGTCTGCAGCACGACTGTGCTGAAAGGATCTGTGCACTAACAAAGAATTACCTCCCAGCAACAGCACCAGGATAATTAAACCACCCTAACACCTTCCAGCACTGCCAATTTATCACAGGGTGCTTGCTTCTCTTTCCTAACATACTGCAGACTCCTGCATTGGTATTTTTCTATCCATTAAAACATTAAGTAGGAAAAAAACCTATTAGGTCACCTGGACTATTAGGTCCATCTGTCCCACTGGCAATACTTTCTTCAACTTTCTTATTCAAGTTCCATTTGGAAAAGGTTTCCACTGACTCAATGGGTGGTTCACCTGAGCAAAACTTATACAAAGTCTGTGGGATCTGGCCACTGAAGTTTGGTGACAAGAGGATGTGGATGGCAAAACCTCTTCTGTATTGGTGCCAGGTCAGCGGGGTGCCAGGAACATGTCATGAGTCAGTCATTTCTCACCAGCCAGAGGCTTTGAGTAAGTGCTCCAACCTGCCCCAGACTGTCCCACTCCCAGCCCTGTGACCCACACCGGCAACAGGGCTCTGGGCTGGGGCATCCTCCTCACTCTCTCACACTGATGAGATGCTCAAGAGCTCTTCTTTCAGCTTGCAGAAATCTCTGGGACTTCAGACTGATAATATGTTTCAAAGCTGTTTTGGCTCTTCAGAGCCATGTGCTCTATCTTACAATTCAACACAAATCAGATACGTTTCTCAGTGCCCTGACTGAATGTATATATTCCCACCTCTTTAAATCCTCTCCTTCTAACATTGGACATTTCGACAATTCCTGTATCTGCAAACCACTTAAGAAAAGTATTTACACCACTTTTACTCTAATTTTTCAGTCTTCTAAAATGAAGTTTGAAAGTCTGTAAAATTCTAGTTCCATCTTGTGGATTTTGCCATTTACTTAACCTATGCAAGCAAAATCTTATCCCTGGACTCCAGCAATTTTTAATAAACCTATATTAATAGATAAGCTTTATCATTCCAAGTGATGAGTGTAAATTAAATATTTGAAATATTATGAGAGCATTTGTAGGACAATGTTTAGCCTCAGATAGATCAAGAAAAAGCTAAAGAAATCAAATAGATATAAAATTTGTGATTTTACATAGAGTTTCACTGTAAGTTGTGGTTTGCAACTTCCGTACATGAAGTGGCTGAAGTGGCTCTGGATGCATTATTTTCTCATCACATCTTTAGACTAGCAGTTGTCCTCATCTCAGTGAAAGTCACAATCACATGAATGTTAGTCCTGTGTAAAGTGTTCCACAACAAACTTCACTTTGGATATAAGTGGTAAATCACAGCTAGGCAGAGATGTGCTGAAAATTTGTATTAGCTGCATTGGTGGATTTGGACTTGCTAGCTAATTCTGTCTATGACAGAATAAGCAAACCACCCAACAGAAGCCCATCTCTCTAGATGAAAGATACTTTTACACTCAGTTACAGCTCTCTGATTACTACCAACTAATTTCTAATGAGGTTGGGCTGTAATTTGCAGGTTTGTTTCAAGTCCAACTTCCTCCATCCTCAAAGCCAAGTGTTACATCAAACAAGCCTCAAAATTCCCACTTAATTTTGACTTCCACTTAACTCCCTGACTATCTACCATTGCTCCCTACCATTCCCACAGCTATTATTCATACAGACATACAGACATGCTCGTGCTCCAGTGCCATTTGTAGCATAAATATCATTCACTGAAAAGGGCCTTCTTTTGATGTAGAATAGCTGCATCAGAACTCATCGTTTCCCACAGGCTCTCCTGAAGTTTCCATTCATGTGAATCTAAAACCAAATAACAATTAAAAAAAAAAAAAAAAGTGAAAGAGAAGGTTTGAGGATTCTGGAGCTTGTAAAAAAAAATCTATGGCTTTGTGCTGAGGAAACCCTAAATCATTCTGTTCCTTGAAGCCTCTGGCAGTATCACAGGCAAAATATAGATCTCAATCCTTAGTGGATGTTAACTAGTAGGGCTATGCTGCTTACCTCAGCCTCATCTGGCTCATTACAATTTTTANCCCATCTGGCTCATTTTAATTTTTTTTTTTTTTTTTTTTTTTTTTTTTTTTAATGTAAGTACCATTCATATCCAGGAGCCTTCAGCATGTTTTCTTTTCTATATTCTTTTTCTCTGGTTATCTGACTCACTACCAATACAAATAAACTAAAATAACCCTACACACATGTCTATTGTACTGTATTCACAAAGGATTCTGTTATTACATATGCAGAAGCGGAACTTCTAGAAAATAAAACACGAAACAGTTTGAGTCTCTAAGGCCAATTACAACTACTCTGATTTAAAAGGATTATAGAGAAGCAGGCTCTGTGCAATAATTTCCAGTCTAATTACAATTTACAAAGAATCTTCATTGTTGTCAAAAATATTTAATGTGCCTTGGTATTTAGCAAATAATCTAATTTGATTTTTTTTTTTCTTTTGGTCACACAACATGATCACACACAATTCTCCAAGCTGTTTACAGTGAGCAAAATTATCCTTGCAGCTAGCTAGTTAGATACATCTGAACCAGTAATCAAACATGATTGTGATTGCACTGAATTTTTAGTATTGTCACAAGTGTGTACTTATTAATCTCACGATGGCGAGAATAGCTGCAAAACCTCAAGCTTTATGAATAGAATTCACCATGAGAGCAAGCAAGAGAGAGGGGGAGAGAGAATGACCAGTCTTTAGCAGGATTATTTGCTGTCTAATAGAGGTCAGAACCCCAATACAGTTTAACAATATAACAGGCATACACCTAAATGGATATGTCAGTTTTTACAGTATTAAATTATTTAGCAGTAATTACCCCAGCATGTGGATACTATAAATGTAGGTCTTATAAGTAGGAGAAATTAGTCTGCTTTGTTCATTCAAATTGATGGTGTGGCGGTCAGCTATGGAAGTACCAACAGCTGGAGCATCCTGTGCTGTCTGCAAGCAAGAAGTGGATGGTGGAAATTTTAAAATGGTGGTGGTGGAAATTTTAAAATAAAGCTCAGGACTAATGATAAAGGTATGAGGGGGAGAAAAAAAAAGGAAGTAGAGAGCTCTCTCTTTTTCACAGAAGTGAAATTATAACTGGAATATCACAATGGGGCTGAAGAGACATCTCTTCGTGCAGCCAGAGTCTCCTAATTTTGGTTCCAGAAGAGTCCATGCTAAATCTAACAATCCATTCAGATTTTCTCCTGGGAATTCCAGTAGAGCTGAGTGTTATGAAGAGGACTTTTAAAGGTTATAGGTCTGATGGGTTTGTAGAAAATAAAACTACCATGTGTTTTTATCCACTACTCAGACTTGGCTTAAAGAGCAACAGAAGAAAAGCTCCACTGACCAGATGCCAGCAATGGAACCACCCACATTTCAAATATGTATCATGCAAGACACATCTGCAGCAAAATCCTTTTGATTCTGCAGCAAACTCTAAAGTGTGCAGCAGCTTCCTTTAGTATCTTCATTATGACATTTTAATTAATTAAATATAAATCTGAATTATACAGCTATTAAAAAGGCATCTGCCTTTTTCTTTGACACTAGAGTCTCACCTTGAAGAATAAGAGATGAAGTTCATGGTAACAAGACAAGCATTTTATGAGTTGTTTCCCTTAAAACGACAGTGAAATCATGTGAATTTTGCTGATTCAACAAGATCCTGTATATTTAAGTAACAATGATGGTATTTGAACATTCATTTTTACATTAGAGAGCTAACAGCATTTAGGAAGAACTTTAAAATTCACATTGCTCAGCAATTATTCCAGGCTGTCATCATATTCAGGAAAAGAGCACGACATCACCTTATACTCAACATAATGTTCACTAACATGAACAAGTCATGATACACTCTGCAATGAATTATTCCAGTTGTGTGAGCTAGGATTTGAATCCTTTGAAAAGTACAAAAACCAAATAACTATGTTCTTTAGTCAAATGAATGGCAACTCTCTAGGCAAATAGGTGAAATTGCATTTCACAGTTTTGTTAGAGAAATTGTTCCCTGACTGTATCAAGACATTTGCATATATTACAAAACTTCCACATACCCATTGTGTTGTAGATGTTAAATCATGCATCTTATAACCCACACAGATCCATTCAGGGGTTAGGGTACACGTTTCCACATTATATATATCTATCTATATATATATATGCACATATATATATATATAAACATAAAATAAATAGCAAGCATTTTGTTGTTATGACAATTTGGCATCTTCTGAACAAATGTATTTGCTTACTATATATACATCTTCAAGCTGTCAAGCAATCGGACAGCCATTGCCCTCTCCTCATATTACGTGCTTGATTAAAATGGCAGAGGCCAGATGCCCAGCTCACTCACAGATTCTTTAATTAGAGGGTCTCCTGAACTTCCAAACCACTTGAATAA
>VWZI01015271.1:121450-134975 GCA_013396835.1 Psilopogon haemacephalus
CCCCAGAAAACATGGGACTCTGAGTGTGCTTCTCCAGCCAGTCCATCAAATGCAACTCTTCCTCCCCCTGCAGAAGATGAAAAGCCTCTAGGTTTTCAAATATGCTAACTGCACAGTACATCGTCCAGGGGAGAAAAATCATGCGGAAGCTATACAGACGGGCACAACATGTCTTTAATCACCCCTGTTTCCATCAGGCAAGAAAGTCTCACAAAGCTCAGTTGGTTAGATGCAAGGGCTTGACATGTGAGGACATCCACTTACCACCCCCATGCTGCCCCCCCCAGCCATCCACACTATCAAATGAGATCTGTTATCAGCCTTAGTTAGATCATAATGAAATAATTGCAGGACTCAGCTGAGGGTGACTGCAGTGTAGTGAGGTGAATTAATTTTCCCACCACAGCAGGGCATGTCAGGTCTGGCCAAGAGCAGGTCAAACTATTATTTTTTGTGGGTGTGTGAAAGTGACTGACTGGATTTCTGCACTTTGGGAGGGTTTGTGGAAGGAAAAACAAAGGTGCATATTAGCCATGCTTTATCCTTTAAAAGGCACAAACAAAGTTTAAAAAAAAATCATAACACAGAAATAACCTTTTTATTCAGTTTTAAAAAGAAACCTCATTTTATGCAACTTCATAAATTTCATCAGGCATCTGTAAAATACACATTTCAACCTGCTCTGGTGAAGATGTTATTTATTTAGGGTTATAAGTTTATGGCTAAAATGTTAGCAATAAGTAACTTCTAATGATCAATATCACAGCTCCCACTCCCATAAATGGGACCACTGCATAAAAGATAAAACATTCAGTATAGCTTAGAGAGGTATTTTGGATCCAAACATTTTGATATATTGTACTTCAGGCCAAACAGCACATTATGTGCTCAGTAAAGCTAACCAAATGTATATCATTTTTCCCTAGTTATTTGGGGGTAGGGACAACTGTGATTTTCAAAATTTCCTGTCTTCTCATAGGTTATGGAAATTGCTGCTTTTGTGAATTTTGTTAAAAGCAAACAGCTTTTTATTTTAAAAGAGCTACTCATTTTAATAAGAACTCACTTAAAACTTAGAAAAGAAAGCTACCTCATAATTCTGATTTTTCTCTTAAGAATAAACTACCTGAAAGCCAAAAAAAATAAAAATCTAAGAATGCTTTTCTCTGCACTTCCATGACAAATTTTTACATGCTGTTAGCTTAGCACTTACATTCACCAGCAACAATATAAAAATGTTGAGCCCTACTATAGTGATGTATTATTTGATAAGGATTTTTTTGTAGGGGGGGACAGAGAGGGGGAGATGTTGTGGGGTTTTTTTTGTTTGTCTGATCGTTCAATTTTAAAGGAGGTACTACTGAGGGGAAAAGCAAAACATCTGAATTGGATTGTTGTGCTGTACAATTTTTCCAAGAATAGTGCAGTGAAGAAATCAACTTCACTGAAGTCATCCTCAGAATCTGTGTCAACTCAGAGAAATCCCCTGGTAATTCCCATTGTGGCCATGAAGAGGAAGCACAATGTCTTGCCTCAAGATATGGAAAACGCTCATTGAAAAAAGTTCACCAGCTCTTGCAAACTACTAGAAATCATTGGAATGACAAGTACTTGGAGACCAAAGGAATCTTATGGAGGAATTAAATTGAACAGTATGCTTTTAATGTAAAACACTCAAGGCTGAAGTGACTGCTAAAAGCCAGCATTAGAGAGGAAAGACATCTGCTCCATAAACCTTTGGGTTTCCCCTTATTTTCTTTTTCACTCTGGAACTAATAAGAAACAGGGAGTTAGTTACCTTCTATTTTTATTTCCAAACAATGCATGGAGAGGAGAGACATATTTTCTGAGGTGACATTGCTAATTCCTTCATGTTTCTTTTTTCCCGTAGCATCTTGAAAAAGGGAATGAGATGGAGGAAGGGAGCACTACTCAGATTTCTCTTGTTAAAAATATGTGAGATGAGAAAAAAAATTGTGCAAACATCTATATAAACCCCAAGCTGTGCTTTCTTAATTACAGATGAGGCAGAAACACCTCCAAAATACCCCTAGCAATTATTTATCCATCTTTCTTTTTAGCAACTTACCAGGTCCAGTCACCTCAGCAGCTCCAGTGCAACCTCCTGACAAGCTGAGTGAGAACAATGTGATTATTCAGCATCAAGAGAATACAAAATCTAATACTACAGCATATCCGCTGAAAAAAATACATTTAAAAATACATCTCTCATGAGATATTAATACCAGCTTATACAAATACCTGCAGCAGGAGGTACCAACAGCACTTCCTCAAAGAGAAAAAGTGGACAGCAAAGGATAATACTTTCAGACTTTCCAGGCCCAGTTCATTTTGCCTCAGCCCAAGGTGTAAGCTCATTTTCACTTCTGATGCAAACTGCATCATTAGAGACAGTGTATATTAATACTTCATAAGAATCTTCACATCAAACCACTTTAAGGCTGGTTTATATATCTGTATCTACAATACGTGTGTGTGTGTGTGTGTGTGTGTGTATGAGTGATGTTTGTCTTCGCTAATGAGCCTGTCTCTCCCATTAACCTTTGAGCTGCCACTCATGTCCCTCAAACATGAGAATGCTCTCTGCTGATGATTACACTTTGGGGACAGTGTACTCAGCAGACTCTGGCTCCAAGCACTGAGAGGAGTTCATGGAAGATTTTTCTGGACAGTTGTGCAAGCAAGAGAACAGGAAGAAAATGAAAAAAGTCAATATTTTATTGAGTGGGGTGAAATGCATAATACCCAAACAGATGTCCACATCCAAATATAATAGCATAATTCACAGCAACGCTTGATGTTGCCTGAAGAGTCAGTTTTTCCCCAGGTAGTCCGAACTTGGAGTAGAAAGTGGGATTTTTTTACCCATTCATTGTCCTTTCTCAAATACCTGTTTCAAATCATGTTCCTCTGCTCTATTTTCTGCTGCTTCCTGTCAATGCTGACTGAGATGGAAACCTCCTCTACCTCCACAATCCACCCACAAAGCATAATACAAAAAATACATTCTCCAGGGTACACACCTGTGTTTTATTACACCACCTTTTCTTACCTCCTCCCTCCCACTGCCACTCTCTGATGTCTCACATACAGAATCTCCTTGGCCTGGAACTGTAAGGTCCTCCAGGCAGAGACTTTGTCTTTTTGTATATTTGCAAAATGCTGCTCCTTTCTCTGAACTTTATTGTTCTTCCATCACTCCAACAACAGCAAGTTTTACTGCTTCCCTGACATAAAATCCTACTTTAAAAGTGTTTTCATAGCATTGTGGGTCTTGACGCTCCAGTAGCAGCAAGAAAACATGTTCTATAAATTGCACGAATGCTGATTGATAATATCATGTGTTAATTGGCAATATCTGCCTTCAGTAGGCTCTGCAATATGTGTTATATCACACTGACTAGTTGCATACTGATGATAGTAGGTATTAACTATTTGCAGGATAAATGTGTGCTGCTTTGAAGGAAGCATGTGAATTTAGTAGTTTTGTTTAATTAGCCTTTACGGCCTGTCAAAAGCTGGAAAGTGAAGAGAGCATCCATCGAATGTGACATTCTGTCAAAAGCAGGCAAAGCAAGTGTTGTCTCCCCTGCTGTACAGTTCCATCAGAAATATCCCCTTGAGATAATCATCTCAGCAGTATCAAACTCTTGGCAACCCTGACCTTATCCAGAGCTCACAAAAAGCAATAGAAATCTTCCACAGACTTCACTGGTTTTCAAGTACATCGCTGTTGCTCCTTTGGTCTTAGCAATTAGACAGGATTCAGTTCCCCCCCCAGGACCACTCCAGATGAGAAAACAGTGGCACAGCACAGTGATATTTTCTAGGTTGTGTTTTCACTCTTCTTTCTTTTGGCAAACCAGAAGTGTGTTTCCCTGAACATGGAGGGGGGAGGTTTCTGTATGCAGTTTCTGTACCCAGAATTTACCATCCAGCACTGCTGAGCTCTGCACATCTGCCCTGCTCCTGCCACCCAGGTTTCAGGTGGCTTTGCTGCCATCTGATACTCAACAACTGCAAACCCAGGATCCCATCCCCACCAAGGAAATCTGCTACAAGCTCAGCTCTGATCTGGCATGTGCTATCTGAAATCCCTCCATTGTCTCTTCTATTTGAAGATGCTCAGTTGCTTCATCTTCAGAGCCCGAAAAGGAGTGTTTGGCACCCCTACTGATTTTAATGAGATTTTTTATTGTCTTTGGATCAAAGGCTCACTTGATGTCAGCTATTAGTACCTTTCCCCATAACAGTAATTTAAGATGACCACAGGCATCTTCTGTTTATTCCTCAACAGTACCCCCTCTTCCACCCAGATTGGAGAGGTCTGTGGTCACATACTTGACCAAGAATGAACCTGGCGTGTGTGTTTACTGTAAACAAAAGGTGTAGGAGGAGGGAAAAGGGAATCTCAGTATTATAATACACACTATTTCCTTGCAAATCCAGGTGGAATAAAAGTTTCAGTTTCATCTTTTTGTAGGCATACTGTAATCACTTACACAGTCAGCTTTACCTAACTGGCATCCAATATAAATTAGAGCATTCAGTTCACCACAACCACATAGGAATATATCCAGCACCCATTTCTACCTTGCTTAAACTACTATTACTGGTTTTACTAAGCTGGCCTGTTTAAGGGAAGTCAGCTCCATCCTTTTTTTCTCTCCTTCCATATACTCTCCCATCACACCTGCTTTTACCTCATAAGTGAAAATATAACAGAACTTTGTTCTAACAGCTGAAGATTTGAATTAGGCTTTTTCCAAGGGAAAAGGCAGGCCAGATTTTAATAAATGGCTACATTTTACCTAATCCAGCACTAAACTGATAATCAATTGATAATATCCTAAAGTAATATATAATTTATAATACCGGTATCACCAATGAGATTTTCCAGGCTGTCCAGTTGATGCACATGAGAATGCCATGCCTCTGGCATGCCATTTTTCGGAATAGGCCCCTGATAAGCAGTTCTGTATGTTAAAAGCCATAAAACATGTTAACGTCTTCTTCTGTCTTCCAAGTATCTACTAACCAAGGTGAAAGGACACAGGGCTGAACCTAACATCCTTTACAATGTATTAACATTCCATACAACCACTATTTATTATAGGACTACAAAAGATGAAATAAGGAAAACGAAACACACGTACTATCTCCAAGAGCTATGGTTCCATTCTGTCTGTTTGCATGACCTATAAAGAAATTTCACATAGCTATTCTTGTCAATCATGTTCAAATAGTTCAGCCCTGCCCTTTCTGTGTCACTCTGTCTTCTCCCCATTGTACTTGCCACTGCTGCTGCCACCCTCACAGCTATTAAAGCAAAACATTCAACCACAAATTGTTAATTTCTGCAGTTATACACACACTCTGTCTTTTTTATTTTGTGGAACCACCATGTATGTAGATTATTTTTAATAAAATAATTCCAATTAAATATCACTAATTCAGTCTTAACATCTCATTTTTTATTTAACTTCAGAGGCGATGAAGCAACTTATACACCAAATTAATTACATCCATTATCACTTAAAGAAATCCACTTAATACTGTCAAGCCTGCAACATGATACAAAAATGTTGGTTTGATAATATTAACATCAACAACTTAAAACTGTATTTAAACTGGGAAGGAAGAAAATAGAAATAATTAATTGCTCATCACATATCTGCCCAATATGGAATGCCATGTGGTTCTGCTTTACTAATAAATTACTTCACTTTCTTTGCACTACTCTTTGTGAGGGATTTAAGTAGTTAAAGGAGCACATTGAAAAATGAACAATCAGACTAATGAGGAAAGTGATTAAAAGTTATTAAAACAAGAGTCAAAATACTGAGGAAAATGTATAAGTTTTGAAATGTTGTCCCATGTAAGCAGAACCAGAAAGCATTTACCTTTTCTCTCCTATTTTCCTGTTTGTATTCCTTCTCCACCCAGTGTGAGAAAATTTTATGGTGAAAAATAAAATAACAAAACAGCAAAGACATAAGCCAGGACAAACACAAATTTATGTGCTAAAACCCATCAAGGAGGGGCAAAACTCGGGCAACATCAAACATCCAACATTGCAGACACTTGCACTGCGATGAGTTTACCAGGGTTCTGCATGGGAAGCAGATAAGTCTATGCAGACCCCAGTCCCGTTACATTGCACCAGGGCCAAGTGTGAGGGAGAGCATATTAGCAGCCAGCAGCCTTCCTTACTCTGCTCCACCCAGAGCACTTGGCAGCCAAAGGGTGCAGTGGACGTCGGCATGGGTGGGTGTCACTGCAATCTAAACAGGCAGAGCATAAATTAATTTCACCACCAGAAATTAGCCAGCAAACTAAACTCAAACTCCTGGACAGAAAAGTACAGTGATGGAAAGTACCTTACCCTTCACCGTGCTCCTGAGAGCTGTCCCTGCCCACAATGACCCCCTACCTCCACTTCTCACAGCCCCACTGAACCCGCAGCGATGGGGGACATCTGATTTTTCTGGTTGTGAAGAAGGTAGAAGGAGAGTTCGCACTGCCAGTACAGCCCCTAGACAACGCCACATTCTGCAAAAGCCTTGCACAAAACAACCAGATCTGCCACAAGTTCACTCTGTTTACCCAAGGGAGCAATATCAGCTTACACAAAGTAGTGGTCCAAAGTCCCCATATTTATTCCCAGGGCACAGCCTCATTTAGGTGTTCAGACTGCCTCCAAAAATAAGCACTTCACAGTAAGTGTTTGCAGAATGAGGCACTATTTACCTGTTTTCTGACACTAGAAAAATTCCCCTCTCAGTTTGCCAGTCCATATTCTCACACATTTTTCTCACCTTATCTTCTAAGGTCATGTTAGCCAGGTGCATACCACAACCAGAGCTGGCTTCTAAGATGATCTAAGGAGAGAACTTTGCAGTTTTGAAAGAAACAAAAATCCCTGTTGTAGTGAAGAGTGGTGATTTCAAAACTGGGTAAGAAAGGGAAAATTTGGGCTTAAAAAGCTACTGTAAATGATTGGTTAGAAGTCCTCAGACTAAATTCTGCAAGGAAGCCCAAGCACAGACACCTCCAGCTCAACACTACAGCCCTAGTGTCAGAGTAGGGTGCCCAGGAGCCCCAAAAGCTGCTGCCACAGAGGCATGCCTGACACCGGGAACTGAGAGCACTGTGGAGCTGCTGGCAGGTCACACAGGCAACAGGAATGAAGCCTAGCACCACTTCCACTCGGGCCACCCACAGGATGAACAGCAGAGAGGTATCAGTGAGGAGCCAGCCTGGTTTTGAAGGAAATCTGCTTCACTGTCCAGTTTTGAAATCATTTGGAAGATGTGTCAGAACAGGCCTGTTCTTTTGAAATAGATCAGTGCCAGCAAATAAGCGTGTTTTTAATGGAAGAAATTTTTCAGCACAAAAGCTTTGACCAGATTCGCAGAGGAGCACAGTCTGCTAACATCCTCCTCAGCAGTCAATCTATAGGATATGAGAGTCTGCTTTGGCCAGGAAAATTAAAGCACAGTTTCTTAGTTTATGTCGTCACAGCTCAGGCTTTGTACCTTTAGAGGTCAAACTCCAGCATTTAGCCAAGACAGCAACTTGTGACAAGATCTCTGCCAAGAACTGAAATCCGTGTATAAGGCTGATCTAAAGTTCAGATAGCAGGAGTTTTTTCATCAGCCTCAGTATACATAGAGACCTTAATGAGGAGCGTGGATGTTCCCAGACAATTTTCACACATTCATGACTGTTTTTCCACCCACTGAAAGGGTGGAATTTTTCTTGTATTGCTTTAGTCCAATCATGAGATGTACTGATTGGAAAATCTCAATGCATGAAAGAGGAACATCTGCTAAGCAAGGATACAGGATTCTGCCCTGACTCAATCTCTCCACACTACCTCGGCACAGAAAAGGGGATATTATGTCTCCATTGTTTGCCAGTATTGAATTCCAAATGGAATATTTTCTACTGGCATAGAACTCTATCCTGCCCTAGTGAGACCTCACCTGGAATATGACATCCAGTTCTGCGCTCCCCAGTTCAAGAGGGACAGAGATCTATTTGAAAGAGTCCAACGGAGGCTTACAAGTATGATTAAGGGATTGGAGCACTGCCTGATGAGGAAAGGATGAGAGACATAGGGCTTTTTAGTCTGGAGAAGACTGAGAGGGGATTTAATAAATGTTTATAAATAGATGAGGGCAGGGTATCAAGAAGGAAGGGACAGCCTTGTGCCCTGGGATAGGTCAAGGGGAAATGGATGGGAACTACAGCACAGGAAGTTCCACCTGAACAGGAGGAAGAACTTCTTTACTGTAAGGTTCACAGAGCACTGGTAGAGGCTCCCCAGAGAGGTTGTTGATACTAAATTATATGATCCTGCTCTAGCAGGAGTGTTGGACTCAATGATCTCAGGAGTTCACTTCCAAGCCCTAATATCCTGTGATCCTGTGAACTCCCAGACACTTTTCCTAATGCTGAAGTCACCTCCTTTCCTGCATGGCAGAGAAGGAAGAAGAGATATCTGGGAAGTTATTTAAGGACATAATCTCCACTTTGTCACCAAAACCTCAGTGGCAAAGATCGTCTTGGAAGCTGTTTGAAATCAAAGTAACAAAGCAGCATCTAACTGACATGGGCAAAGGGAAATTCAAGAATCAGTCTTCTACCAAACAGCTACTGGAGGAGAAAAGAAATCGGTCTCCTGCATCTAATGTTGTTTACCCTCAGGAAAGACAGCAAAACTGAACAAAAATCAGCTATATCATAGAGTAATAGACATGGATAATTTAATAACCACCTGGAGGATGAGAGATTTAAGCTCTCGGACCAGCAGTGAAAGCAAGCTGCAAACTCAAAGCCTTTCTCCTTGGCAAATGCCCAACAAGCAGCTATTTCTGATTTGCACACGCAGTGTCTTTATGTCTTTCATGCAAATTCCTGTGCAAAAGAGGGGCTGCACAGCAAAAATTACCCCTCACCACTTCCCCTGCTGTCCTTGCTGGAGTGTGCAGAGCATGCTTAAGAGATCTTGTCCAGCCCCACTGGGAGAGTTTGATGAGAACCCTTTTCTAGCACATGGTCCTAAGTGATATCAAAAATAGTTATTCAGCCATCTCTAAGCAAACAAAAACAGAGTCTGTAAGAGACAAGAAGCTGCCAGATCTGAAGTGATGCATGTAACATTTTTCTTTCAGTAAGAAGGCATGTTTTCTCTTTCATCCATTTTCTGTTTGTTCATTTGGTTTCATTCATTTGTAAGAGTCTCCTCAAGAAAAAGTTGATGTTTATTTACATTCTCTCTTTATAACAAGGCCCTGGCCCTTGCACACATATGTGTAGTCCTACTTAAGTCAATGAGATTAGTCGCCTGAGGAAACTTAAATAAGTACCAAAGTCCTTGTGAAGGAGCATAGTATAAAATAGCTACATATTGACCCATTGCAGCAACCCAAATAATCAGATTCGGCAGTTCTCCCTTCTTCCTCATTCAATCCATACAGTTGTGTTCTGTTGGGTTTTTTTAAACTAACAAAGTTATCATTGGAGTTAAGGAGGCAGCACCCAGTCTGATTTCCATGCTGCCCGTCACGCAGGCCTTCATTATAATCATCATAATAATGTTAAAGATAAAGACCGCTGTCAGAAAGTTAATCATCAAAAGCTGGAAATCACATAGTGAATCTGTCAGTCGTCTGAACTGGACGGGGTCATGAAAATGAAAGGCAAAGAATGTGCAGTCCATAGACGATGCTTACATGCTAATAAAAACCAGCCAGGCAAAAACATATATGCACAAGACAGAGCAATTTGTCACCCTGGGCTATCATGGCTGCTCCCCTGCCTATTGTAACAATGCCAGCATTCAAAATAGTCAGAAAGGAGCTTACAGGAGCTGAATGCCAGCACATGTGTTTTTCCAGCTGGAGCCGAGTCCTGGACTAGCTTCTGAATTCTAGTTTAAGTTTCTTACTCCCTCCCTCCAACAGGAAAAACACATAATGCAAAGCCTGAAACCCCTAAAATAAAAATGTTGAAGAGAAACTAATGCTGGAAAGAGTCCTAAAAACATAGCTGTGAATTTGCAAGTGTTAACCATCCCCGTGCTGCAACCTATCTTCCTCTTCGTAGAGCCTCAGCAAGGCTCGCCTTCCCACAGCACACACTGGGACTGCAGGCTCCCTGGCACTCTCCCTGCCTGGCACCCACAGCCCAGTACATCCCTGGCCCTGTCAGGGCTCTCGGGCTGGGAAGCAATTTCTGAGTTTGCCTCAGCCTGGCACACTGTACCTCTGAAGACTTTCAAATATTTCAATCCTTTTACTGTTTTTGTCTTGCATTATTAAATAAAGCATTCCTCTTGGCCCATCACCTTCTTCAGCAAGAGCGGTTCAATGCTGTGCAAGTGCTTGTTAAAAAAAAAAACAAAAAAAAACAGAAAGAGAGAGAGAGAGAGAGAGAGAGTGTAACCCTCTCCAAAGTTTACAGTAATCTACTCCAGGCATAATCATTTCAAACTCTGCAGCACTTCACATTTGGTTAAAACCACTTCAGTTTAGAAGTGATTAGAGGCTGAAGAACTGCAGTTTAAAATTTAAATTAAACTGTTTAAATTTATTGGAACACTTCATACATTTAAAGCAAATAATATTTTTAAAAATATTTATTTATCTTTCCTTCCTGGTAGTACTGGATTTTCAGTAGCAAACCGCAGAGCAGAAGCAGCTATTTAGATTCAGAATAGACCAGAAGTCAGATTTCAAGATTTAGATTTTCAAACCTAAGGAACTTATAAACGAGAAAGCCATGAAAAGGACTGTGTTTCCACAATGGCAAGGACAGTGAAAAAATCTGTTCAGATACACAGGGAGAGGAGCATGGGAATGGATAATAATAGTTTAAGGCTCGTGCTAAAATATTACTTCATAACATTTGCAGCCAAATTCCTTTGTCTATAAAAGGCCTATACCAGATCCAAATTAGCACACTACACTCTTTCATAATATCATTTTTGCTTTCTAAGAGTTCATATTTTAGTTAGACAAATTAACAGGGTATCAACAATAAACCCTCCTCCCCAAAGAATTATTGCCTTTTCTTTCCCTCCCAAAGACACAAACATCCCCAAACTTGTCATTGTTACAAATGTACGTGGCACAATATACTATCTGTATTTGACCTGCAAACTAAACGAAACAGCTATTGTATCATAGAAATTAATCCCGAGTTCCTCCAAAGAAGCGTTAGCGTTCAATGCAGCTCCCGATTCAATTGTAAGGCTCACACAGCGCGCAGCAGCGCTGAACCGGGCAATTACACTGAGCACAGCCTTGTGCTTTCAGCTCCAAAGGTCTGACAAAAGCAAGCCGAAAAATAAAATATTTCCTAGTTTACATCACTACTGAATCTAGGCAATACCCACTCGCGGATGGGCTGGGAGGGCGGAGAGGAGAGCAGCTGCTCAGACTGTTCAAAAACAACTCCCGCTTCCAGTTTTCCATCCCCGGAGGCAGAGCAGGCGGGGGCCGGGCAGAGCAGGGCGGGCAAGGCCAGCGGGCAGGAGCGGCAGGCGCGGGCCGGGCCGGGCAGGCAGCTTTCAGACATGCCCCAGGTTCCCCTCTGCCGGCCCCATTTTGCGGTTCGAACGGGATGGCACCGGCCTTTGTGTGCCTGTGTGAACTGGGAGCACGGGCTTGCTCTGCTTCTTTCTTCAGGGAAAGAGGTGCAAAAAAGGACCGCCCTCATTATGTCATTTTTTTTAAGTACCCCTAAAAATATGTTTCTATGTACTTGTCATGGCTTTCATCAGTGTTCCGCTGGATTCAAAGATCAGTGAAAGGCCCTTGCAGTTAGCAAAGGGTCTTTTACAGTTAGTTCTTTATAGTATTTGAACTTGATATAGCCTGAGAAAAAAATGTTAAGAAATGTGGAAGTGAAAATCAAACCCAAGACATACAGCATCATGTTTAACAAACCCATCAACAGCAATTTTCATCCCTCTCCTACTTATCCTTCCTATTATCATTAGAAAACAAACCACATTTCCTCATTAGATTCATTGGCAGCAATATATGTACAAGAGATTAGATATACAGGTTGTATTAGACCCTGTACTAATTCTTCTTAGATGGGAATTCCGGTCTAAAAACAACAAGAAGAAGGAATTTTTTTAAAAAATTTAAAGGTGGGGGGTGCTGGGGAGGAAAAAAGTTGTTGTGTTTTTTTCAAGTACTCAGAAGTAATGCTTAACACTTGTACATTTGGTATTCAAATATTTTATGATCTTTATATTAAAACTTCCTACTTGCCACATGCCTTTTTAAGCAGTACCAGTCTTTGACACACTCCCTGAAATCTACCCAGTGTGTTAAAGTTATTGAACTGTTGTGAGCTTCCTGACAACAGTGCTTTGCTAATGCCAGTTTTGATTCCACTGACATTAATCTTGGTAGGGCTGAGATGCTGTTAATACTCACTTCCTAAGCGAGGTAACCCCTTCAAAGGCTGACACACACCACCTCGCCTTGTTCATCAAATATATAATCTTACTAAATGCTGTAATCTTAAATCCCAACCTAGAGTAACTAGCAGTGCTTACATTATCATTTTTCTTTAAAGTTCATCTAAAGGGGAAAAAAAGGCTATTAAAGAATTGCAGAGTTCAAAAACTACACCGTTAGAATTTAGGACCAACACCTTCTCCAGATACTGCCCCAAACTTCTTATTAAGCTTTAATATTAAGACGATCTAAGATTATTTCTGCCTTCCTGCCAGTCCACCCATGCTTCCATGCACAAAACAGACATGAATCTTCCAGAAGAAATTTTTAAGAACTTTATTTTTCATATTTGACATCTTTACATCCTCAAATGAAAAAGAAGGAATGTGGTTATAGCATACAGTGTAAAAGGAATTATAAAAATGGCCCCTCATTGCCAACATTACTCAATGACAGCTCATTTTCTTGTGCCAATAGGAAGAACAAGATTAGAACTGACTCTAATTCTTACCCAGACTTCAGGCCGGTGAAAGTCAAGTTAAAGAAATAAGGCTCTCAGTCTCTGGAGGGCAAGGGTACCAGTCACTTATTTCTTATGAACACTTGCTGACATGTGCACTAAGCATAATAATAATAATTTTATTTATAAAGTGCTCCCCCACTGAAGTGCTTGGGGCATTGTACAATATCATAAAAGCAATTTAAAGTACATTTTAAAACACAGGAAATAATGGACCACCCTCTAATAATAATAATTTTTATTTGGAAAATTATCATAAGAATCCTGGCATAAAGTTAGGCACTCCTATCAACTACAGCATAGGAAAAAGAAGGATAAAGGAGGAGAAGAAACAGTAGAAAGAGAGAAAGAGAGAAAGGAAGAAAAACAAAGAAAGAAATTAACAAGAAAGAAAGAATGAAAGAAAGAAAGAATGAAAGAAAGAAAGAGAAAAAGAAAGAAAGATTAAAAAAAGAAAGAAAAAGAAAAGAAAGAAAGAAAGAAAGAAAGAAAGAAAGAAAGA
>VWZI01015271.1:141491-169347 GCA_013396835.1 Psilopogon haemacephalus
GAAAAGGAAAGGAAAGGAAAGGAAAGGAAAGGAAAGGAAAGGAAAGGAAAGGAAAGGAAAGGAAAGGAAAGGAAAGGAAAGGAAAGGAAAGGAAAGGAAAGGGAAAAGAAAAGAAAAGAAAAGGAAAGGAAAGGAAAGGAAAGGAAAGGAAAGAAAAGAAAAGAAAAGAAAAGAAAAGAAAAGAAAAGAAAAGAAAAGAAAAGGAAAGGAAAGAAAAGAAAAGGAAAGAAATGAAATTTAAAAAGAAAAGAAAGGAAAGACAGGAGACACCGATCACTGAATTCTTCCACAGCACAGAGACTTTAGAATCAAGAGCATTTGGTCATCTTCTGTGATGTGAGATGGCTGCTTTGCTTAGATGGTCTTCACTAAAACAGAGTGACAACGTCTCAGCTACAAAATTGGCTTGTTATGTGGGCTTTAATATAAGCTGAAAGGAGAAGCTTTTGCTTAATGAAAGGAATCAAGTGTGTAATTTTAACACACAGAATAAGACAGAAGTTGAGGCTCTCAAAGTGAAGATGTATAATAAGAGTACTAAAATCATAAAGTAATCTTATGTGAATGGAAATTCTGTATGGGAAACAAGCAAGAAGAACTAGAAGTATCACTAAATAATGGAAAGTATAAATGCAAGTGAAACCTTGTAATATGATTCTCATAACCAGTATATCAGTACAGACAGGTTCAATTTGTAGAGAAGAGATACAACGGGAAGAGACAGAGGAAGGATGGGTTTGTATGTGAAAAACATCTCCAATGCCAGCAGACGACAATATGAAAATAGAGAATAGGGTACTGAAATTCTTGGATAAAGACAAAAGGAATGAAAATCAAAGGAGAATCTACAGGAGGTAAATGCTATAGATCACCAAGACTGGAGGAAAGCAAGAATAATAATTCTTGGACCAACTCTCAAGATACTTGTAACCACAGGACACCCTCCCGATTGGAGAGTTTAATTTCCCAGATATTTACTGTGCAGCTAGAGCAAGATACAGGCTACATCAAAGAGATTTTTAAATTGTGTGGGAGACAGCTTCATAATCCTGACAGGAGAGATTCCAAGCAGTGGAAAAGTCAACCTGGAAGTAATTCTTCCTCAAAGGCTTGAATTAATCATGTAGGAGCAACCAGTAAAGAAACTTAGAATGAGTTAACTACCATCTTCTTGCCTTGAAAGGAAGGGATTCATGGCAAAGTACATATTTTAAGAAGCCATCTTCTGGCTAGGAATGTTAATATAAGACCAACTCTCTTAACTTCAAATCAGTGACAAAGAAACTACTGATTTTATTATTTGATGCTGGTCTCATTGTCATTTTGAAGTCTATTTGCATTGAGGTCAGAATTTGAAGCATACAAGCGATTCTGCACAAAGAGAGATTTACATACAAGATGCTACAGAGGCACTGTCTGACACCAAACCCAGGTGCCAAATCACACTGCCTAGTCAAGAGGGAGACATCTCTCCAGGGTGTTTCAACCCACATAAGATCTGATTGCCCTCTGGATGTGACTAGGCTTCTATGTGAAGCACCTTAGGCACCAAAAGTTAAAGAGAATCAATCCTCTGTTCAGTCCTCGCGTGGATGCTGTTATGCTCCCACTAAGAATATCTTTATGTGAAGCAGCTTGCTATGATGATATCCATATGTAGAGCAGATAGGAAATAGTTTCAGCATTGCATACTGTATACTACTTTTCCTACCTGAAGAAGACTGCCTTATATATTAAAAATTACCTATGAGAAAGTAACACGTGAAATCTCAAAGAACATGATGCGTGATTTAGTTTAGGATTTACATGTAGCTCTCGGACATCATTTGACCACAGTATGGTGGCCTAGGTTATTTTTGTGCAACTTTTGCTTGTGAAACTGGAAATGGCACTCTCAGGCAGGAAGGCTGATGCAGGGCACTAGCTCCTCTTGTTGAACAGCTTTTTTGGTTTTTTTTTTTTTCTGAGACAGGTTGCTTTCCTCTTTTTCCTAGCAGATTTGTATAGGAATTTTTCCTGCATTTAAATTAACTTTTACACAGTGAGAATGATTAGAATTGCATTTTGTGTCTTATTTGAGTGGTCTTCCTTCCTGTGGTTTGTATATTATCTTTAATATTTTGCTATTTCCTACCTAGAATTTAATTGGCCTTTTTCACAGCCACATCATTGTCAATGGCTTAGGTACTTCTCTGTGTATGTCAGCAATGTTTAAGATGTAGATATTTATTTGTCTTCTGTCTAAATGAGTCTCCTTTTTCTAGCAGAAATTATTGTTTCCTAAGTGAAGTACTTTGCACTTTGTATTATTAAATTCAAAACAATTTTTAGCACTAATATTATCCAGATCATTTCTCCTTCTAGCTTTTGGAAGCATAGAGCCAGTTATACAGTGATGCTGGAAACTCTGATGGTTTCTTGTAGCATGAAATCTGGGGCTAGTAGCAAAGCCCAGAACACAAAGAAAAATCTTCAGACTATGCAAATCAACAAAGCTCTTTTGATTCAGTTTTCACAAGGATGTGGCTCCAAATCTCTAGCATGTGTTCAAAAAATGTAGTCCAGTTAATGCGGAAGAAAATCCAAGTCCTATTGTTATTTTGAAGATTTAAGTTTATTATTCATGAAATGCACCAGGACAAGAGAAATCTCATAAAGACAAGACAAACCAAGATAAAAAAACAAATATGTAACATTTAAAATTAACTTGAAGATTTTTATCTTAATATGGGAAATACTTTTTCTATCATAGATTTGAGATGTTAATAAGTTTTCCCGTATGCATCTAACTTGAAAAGAATACAAATATCACCATCTGGATTAAAATCATTCCTACTCTATTTGAGATATACATCTCATAATCAAGAACATCCAGGTCCCCCTTTCACAGGCCCTGCTGTATTCCCCAGGCGTTTTCCTTGCTGAAGTTAACTTATGCAACTAGAAAATTTAGAGTGAGTCTTGAAGCACCAACATGCAAGGCAGGAATACCTGAAAAAATGGATGAACTCATTTTTAAATTATTTTACTAGATGCATGCTGTCTCTTAAGGGCTGTCTCTTGCCTCTCCTGAATTCTCAGAGTGTTCTGTGCATTAGGAGTTGCTGCTCCTTACTGGATAATCACCAAGGCAGCTTGTGATAAGTATCACGCACAGTGATGGAAGCAGTTCAGAGTTTCTGAAAGTAAGGCAAATAGGCTTCCATTAATTGGAAAGAGCACTCCTTAATTACTTTTCTAGCCTGAACTAGCCTATTCTAATATATATCATAATTCAGAATACAGTATACTAATGTCTACAGAATTTTCATTACAAAGGGTGAAGAGCTAACTGTTTTGAAGCCAAAGGTAGTTATGCCATTGATTTTAACAAGGTCAAGAATTCATCACAGACAGATAAAGTTATTCCTGACTAGCACTCATTGCTTGTGTGAGCAAGAGCAAGTCACTTCTCCAGGCTCCCGTGGTCTCTTCCATGGCTTGGTTTTATACTCAAACCCATCACCACAGGGCTTGTCTCCCTGGTTTGTCTGACTGGACCCAAGAGGGTGGGCAGAACAGCACACAAAAGGTCTCAAAGTGGTAAAAAAGTCCTAATAAAAATAGTAACATAAATCTAGTGCAAGATAATATTTCTAAGCACACACACACTGGACACACGACAATACAAAACCCATCCTGGATCAGATGACAATCAGCCCAGCCTGTGCCCAGTGATGGATATTCAAGGAAACAGCAGAGACAGCTCCAGGCTGGGTCTTGTGTCCAGTTTCCCTGCCAAGCTTCCCTCAGTGAGTTTTAAAGACCCCGTGAAGCAGAGTTTTCTTATAGAATATATGGTTTAACAACCACTGCTGGAGTCCAGGAAATATGTCTAATTCTTTTCTTAACTAATTTTAATTTTTCACTTCCACTATATCCCATTCTTTGTTTTGATTAAACAACAAGGTTTTGTTTGTTTAAAACGTAACAATTTCACTGAAATTGTGAAAAGCAGAGCCCAACCCTTCCCTAATCTCATTATCTGCAATATTAGTTATATTATAGATTTCTATCATATCCCCTCAGAATTTTCTTCTAAGACAAAAGTCCAACTCTTCCCAGTCCACAGTAAATGGAAGGCATTCCTGCACCTGATAAAAAAATACCACATTTCTCTTTACCATTTTCAGGCTGTTTTTTTGTCTTTTGTGGTAGAATAATCATAACTGCATTCATTATTTCAGATACAATTATGTCATAAGTATACATAAGACAATGATACTTTCTGTTTTCCCCTCTATTCTTTATCTAGTCATTCCTAATATTCCCTTTGCTTTTCTTGAGCTGATCCTTTTGAACAACTCTCAGAAATTGTTTTAACATCTCTGGCTACCTATACCATCTTGTCTATGGATACACAGACATGAACAGACAAGCATTTTGAGGAGGATTCCTCCCTCTAGATAACTATTTTGCAGTTACTACTATTGAATTCCATTTGCCATCTTAAAACAAGCTCTCTCTCTGGATTGTGGGATGCTTCAATCAAAAATACTAAACAAGTGCTGGTCAAAAATTAATTTTGGCAGACAAAATTTTAATAATTTTCATTTTTAATACTTGATTGTATTGTAACCAACTGCAGTCTAAGTTATTCAGGAGTCTAACAGACCCATGGAATCTCACTGGAGTTCCCACTGAAAATGAGAAGGAATATTGGTGGCATAATAGATCATACTGATGTAATCATATAAGAGCAGATAGCATACATGAAGCCACAGAATTTAGCCATAACACTTTGGTTGAACACTTGTGCCATCTCCTAATTAAATGATTCCACTTCACATGACAGCCATATAGTCCTCTGATTGAGTAAATAAAGGACTGTACAAACTTCCATCATCTTAGCAAAGTCTTTCACTTTTCTTCTTTTCCTTTTGGTTTTAGATGGTCCCTCTGTTTCTACACATTCTACAAGGCAGGAAATATAAGACTGGAAAGCAATTCTGAAGAATATGTATTACAAGATATTATAGAATCCTATAGCACATATTTAGAAAAAAAAAACAAAAAAAACACCCCAAGATATAAGGAAAGCCATAGTTCTTTCTCTTGGGAGTGTAGAGACTGACTAGGTGGGTTCCTTCACACTGTTGAAATTTTCAAAATAAATTTGGCGTCTTTTTCAGCACCTTCTATTGAAATGAATCTGTTCTGAGTCTTCCTTGAAAACCTTCACTTCTAAGTGTCATTACGAATCTATTGATGCCATAGACAATGTGGAGTGTGTGAGGACACTCAGGAGAAGTTTCTTGTTAAGCATATCCAACCCTTCAAAATAATTAGTAGAGTCCTATTTAGGAATCTGATCTATGTCACTGGTTGTGGCTAGCAAGGGAATTTTTCTACCTGAACTTCCCGGTCCTGTTTAGCCAAAATGTTCAGTGGTTCTGAACCTGCTTTGTGGAATCTGTCTGGATGTGTGATAATCATGGTGGAACTTCTCACAGATGGCCTTCTAAAAAAAAAACCAACAAAAAATCCATATTTGCATACCTATATGAAGAGCTCTGGGTTACATGCAGTGCTGCAGCCTTGCAGTCTGGCTGGGGGTCTTGGTCAGGATGGTGCTACAGCAGAACCAGGGATACTTCCCCTTGCACACAATCTCACAGATGCTGTTCAGTCTCGTGTGCTCCCAAAGTGCCTTCCAACATCTCACCTTGAACTTCCCAGTTCTCATTCTGGCTTCTACTTCTTATTCTCCAGGAGATGCCTGTTATTGGAATTATATGATACATAGAGCCAAATGTGTCCCCAGGGCAACTTTGAAGACTCTAGTAGATTAGCATGAGATAAATTTGGCCATTCCTGTGATGCAGGATCTCTTCTTTTTATCCTTAAATAAACATTAATTACAAATTTTATATACATAAAACATATGAAAGTTAAAAAAAAAACCTACCCAAACTACTCCTGCATTAACGTTATAAGAAATATCACAAGCATGAAAGCTAGGAAATTAAGTAATTCAAGCTGATGTATAGCTGAATGAGAATATTCTTCTAGCACTGAGCCAAGGAGGGAATCCTTTGGTAAGTAATGGCAGGAGGCTGATGCCATCCCATGACTGCACAGATTATTACCCAAAGAGTACCATACAGCTGTAGTTTTGCAGAAGGATTTTTATTTTTCTTTAGTTCTGTGACTATACAAAAAAAAACTAGTTTTTTTTTCTGCTTGTACTCTTAAGACAGCAAGAACTTTTCTGACATTTTATTATATTTATAAAAACTATTCTCAACTAATATACAAATGCATTCTTCTTTACAAATACAGATATAAGAGTATGCACAAATAAATGGTTATTGTTTTATTGAATAAGTACATAGGTATCCCATAGGGTGTATATAAAAACGTAGGGAAATCATCTACTGTGATGTCAGGGACTAAAGAAGCCCATGATATCCTCTTATTTAATAATTTGATATGGAACACTTCAGATATACAACCAGTAGAAAAGCTTGAAGAGATCATGGTTTTTAACTTATTTGGAAACCATTAACACAAATGAATAACCCATCATTCTTATGCTGTTACTCTATCTTGAGAAAAGAGTGAACCAAATTTGCTTCTTCTCTAACATCGCTGAAATAGATGATGGGTGAATTGCCGTGGCTTTTCTCATGTTTACACATCACACAAGGTTCATAGCTTACTGGAAGTTTTATTCTAAAACAAGCCTCGTACTCTGTTTAGGCTTCATTGGTAATTGCAATTTTCACTTTGTAGCCTGAGACTGGCTTTCACAGATTTGCAAATTTACCTTGTAATTCTGGAGAACCCCAAAATTAGGTTCTCCTGCTCTATTTACAGAAGGGAAGCAACACATGTGGTTTATGAAATGTTTCCCCAGAAGGAGAGCACTAAACATCTGATTAATGCATGAGATTTACAAAGTAAGGCCTATGAAAGTGGTTTTCCAAGAGTAGCAATGATTAATACAACCTGTCAGAACATTATTTATTAGTTTGCCTCTCTGAGCCAACTGCAACCACAGATTTGGAAATATGAGCATGCGTGCACTCATACACACACGTGCACACACAGACACACTTGTTGCAACATGCAATTAAGGTATTTCCTTCCTTTCATATAGTAAGCATTATAGAAGATTAACCAGCTTTGCAGCACACTGTGATTCTTCAAACTCAGAATTTGTGTAATTCTGAAATTCCAACTAGAAATTTTCCTCATTCTGTGCAGATCAAAGGCAAGCAAGGGAAAAAAAAGGGGAAGGGGTGGGTAGGGAAGACAACAAAAACCCAACAAAATTAAGCCTCATATACAATGCAAGGGCTCTTCATTTCTAAGTTATGCAGATGACCCCTCCACAAAAATAACAATCTCTAGGAACTTGGAAGAAGAAACTGTAGTCCCAGTTGCTTTGACCTAAATAAAGTGTCTGTGTAATTATCTTCAACAGGGCTTGCCAAAACATCATATTATACTGTTCAAATGCATATTCTAAGAGGAGATGGAAATTTGAGGGACAGGATGGCAAGCAAAGTACATTTTATTTCTCTGAACAATTAGAAAGATTATAATAATAAAGCAAAAATACTGTGCATCCTGCCACTATGTGCCATCTTCCATACCAAAGGATCTCAAAGGGACTTTTCACTAATTCCATTTCTTACCGTTCCAAAGGATAACATGTCAACCTTTAACTATTTTGTTCTATGTAGTACAATATACAGTTAAATTTTCACTTCCCTTTTCATTCCCATGGAACTGACAATGTTCATTTGTTTGGAAGTCTTTTTCCTAGTGACTTGGGAATCCATGCAGTCTCGATAAGCAGGCATCTTTGCTCAAATACCAGTCAACGTTTGCTCATAAATTACACCTTTCCTCTCCACTTCAGACATTTTGCTAACCCTGTATTTGAGTATTGCAAATAGTTGCACAGTTTTAGTTATACAAACTGATAAAATCTTACTTTGAAAGGATTTGCATGGGAAAAAATCTCAGTTCAGTGAAAACTCAAGAAAACAAGAAGTGGAAATTCTCTTTTTGTGATTAACTTTTTTTTAAGAATTGAACTTTGAATAAAAATGTCTATTAAATAAAGTATTTTAAACTGATAATTCATTACACTACAATACATCATTTTCAAGATGATCTAAGACTTCAATACTATATTATAATTTTTTTGTGATAGAAGCAGAGACTGATTTGTGAGATACACACCCCAACAGCTGCCTGAAACAGAGAATATGTCACAAAATTGGAGAATCATATTCAACATTCAAAAATGTTTTGCAGATTTTTAATAAGAACTGAAGTTTCATTTACTCAAAATTTCTAAAAGTAGGGGGGAAAATAGTATCTAGGACTTTCTTTTCATTATCTTAAAATGACAGTTCCTTAACCTGACAAATTAAATTCAAGAGTCTTTAGGACTTGACTGTTTGCAATTTCGAGAGGGATTTTTATAGACAGAAAATTATTTCCTGACTTGGAGTCTGGCCAGAGCACTGCAGAGAGGAACGTCTTGAGAAAAAGTGATCTGGTCAAAATGAGAGAGATACTGTTTAATATAAAACCCTCCTCCTGGAAACAAGGCAAACTATCAGACACTACCGCAGTGACCATCCCAAACAAAGCAGTAAAGCATTTCATCACAAATGTTATCCCACATTGTGTCATTTCAGACAATAGACACTAGTTTGTTCGCAATGAGTTGGAACAGTTTACCAGGAAATGTAAAAGCTGGTTGAGTAGAGAAGGGAAAAAAATTCCAGCCTATTACAGAAAACCTCATTAAGAAGGAAGAAAGATGGGAAGAAAAAAACAAAAAAACCCGAACTAACGGATAGGATGTCTCCCACAAAAGACCTTACTACAGATGCATGCCAATAGTTCCTGTGCTGTTAGAGCTTTATAAGAGCCAGCAGTGAAAGAATAAGGCAAAAAATGAGACTTCCAAAGTTCAAAGCACACAATAGCTGATGAACTAGCGACATCTTAAAACTGTCATCAGGCGACCCTGTTGGGATCAAATGTAATCTCAGGAGAAATAATATATTTGTGAGGAAGATACGTGAGTTGATCAGATAAAGCTTCAATCATGTAACACAGCAGTGGCTGGGCATATTATTCACAAATATCACAGATATATGTTTATTACAAACTCAGAACATTAACATGAAGGTTGCACCGAGACTCAATCAGCAGGATGTGGTGAAGAACATAGCAGACAAACAACCAGCAAACATCAGAACAGACTTTCAAAACACCCTGCTAACAGAAGAACCAAGTACAAGCCAGTCTCTTATCATCACAAGAATAAATTGCATTGGCACCAACATCAAGATGCCTGCAAGGTAAACACAAGACTTTGTACAATACTGGCATGAAAAAAAGTAACTCTCTTAAACCTAGGCTTAGTTCTCCAAGCAAGTTGGAAGCTCATAAAAACTACAAAAGAAAACTTGGAGCAAAATAGTATAAAGTTATATAATTTATGAGAATTTAGAATGTGTAAGAAAGTTCTGATAGCTACATTTAATACTGCTGTTTTAAGTGCAGTCAAAAGCACATTAGGAAGGGTGGTTTCCCAAGAAGGAATATTGTGCCTTGATAAGCTGCTTGTTTGATTCATTTATGTCTGATGTCTTCAGAATCTCTGCTCTCAACAAGTGCCTCATGCAGAGGACACTATATGTGTAGGAAGGAGTAAAACCTGAACTATGCGCTGCTTTGGCACAGTCTCTTTTTGTGCCTCAACATCAAACACCAAGGACATCACTTAACTTTTAGTTCGACTTTTTAGCTTACCTGATAACGCTTAACACTTCTTTTCAGGGAAGTATAACTTCTAGCCCTCTTCTGCTTTCTTCCCATGAGTGCAGTAAAGATGAAGCTACTAATGTCCTTCAGATGAAATGACAACAGCTGTAAAATGGGAGGCATTGTCTGGGGTTCTGAAGAGAGTTATTATTTGTCATCTTCTGTGTTATCTGTTAGTGCTGTGCTGACTTACTGTTTTTTTCACTTTAAGATGGGTTTCACATTTTTCTCTAGCAGCAACTCTGGCTTCTGTAGGCCTTTGTTTTGTTGTTTGTTTCACTTTTATCTGCAAGAACAATGTGCGCTGGTTTTCCCATTGTGTCTTGTACGCTGTGATGCAAAATCTACCAATTCTTTTTCTTGTTATCTAAACCAGAAAATTCCAATCTTTTGACTTAACTTTTCTGCTGAGATCACCTTCTGGCCAGCATAAGAACAACAGTCACAGAGTGTGTCCATGTGCTATATTGTGGTAGACACAAACACTCTGCCAGTGTGATAAACCAACAACACTCAACCACAGTTAGCAGTAAGCATTAAACCTGACATAGTAAGACCAGCTGATAATGTACCCCAATATGATTCCTGCAAGAAGGAAGTCAACTGTCCCAGTTCTTATGTCTGATTTTTTTGCATCTCAGCAGGCTTATGTCCTCCTACATGTCAAATGAATTTGCAGCTCACACACCACAGCAAGGTGCCCACATCAGAGGGGAAGTCAAGCCAATGGATTCATTCCATGTACCTATAGTCACTAAATACTTACAGTGAGCTAAAACATACATTCAGATTACACCTTTCCTCTACTAAGACTCATGTTTAAATCATTTTCAACTTCCTTTTTAATTATGTGCCTTAAAGCCTGCTTTCCAGCTTGAATCTTTAAACTAGGCAGACTGGATCTGTCCTAGAATATCACATCTCATTTCAAGTAGCTATCTGGTTGGATATGTTGCCCAGAAAGCCAGCTGCCTTCCACAGGGGTGATAAAGCACAAGGAGAACAAAATTGAGAGGCTGAGGACCCCAGTACAAGCAAACAAGGTGAGCAAATTTGAACACACATGGTGTACCAGCCCAGCAGAACATTGACACAGGTGAGCAAAGCCTCTGTTTCTATCTCGAGCAGCAAGGAAAGCTTGCAACAAGAGGGCAACTAGAGCTGAACTCAGCCTTCTCAGGCCAGAATTTGCCCTGTCTCAACTCAAATTCAGAAAGACAAGAAAGGAAGCTGCTGCAGATGTCTTGAAACGATGACCTGTCCTTTTAGAACAATGTAACTCAGGTGAGAAAGATCAGCTTAGGAAGGAGCAGCTCCTGTGCTAACTAGTAATGCTGTCAGACTTTCCCACTACACATCTCTCCAAACCACACTGAGGCAACACTCAGAGGGGCAAAGAACTTCATCAATTGTTTTCTCTGAACATGTCACAAGTACATCTTACGCAGTGAACCACACTCCTATACATGCCAAAAACCCAAAGCCAAATAATCACAACTTCCAAAAAGCATCATGTTCAACAACCTCTATGCTACTTCAATGGTTGAAGATTTGATCTGATGTGTCTGATGGTCATGGGCAGCAAATTTCAAAACCTGTTTATCCTTTAGTTGTCTCTATGTGATTTACATGAGACTGTATCAAATGATGGCTGTTCATTGTCATTTCCAGTTTGTTGCCATTTCCAAAGTTTAATTCCCAGAAGGACTCTCTTCAAATCTCCACTTCCAAGAAGTATCTAAGACATTTCTTTTGCCCACCAAAAACATCTCCTGAATTTGAGAATTGTTTTTTATTAATCCTTCTGCATGAAAATTGTCTTCCACAAGCAAATAGTCACAGCAGGTACCAACAACATACAACTTCAGACTTCCAGTCACTCAGGATGGGAGCAGAACTGAAGAATTTTCTCCCTCAGCCACATTTTTCCTCTCTCTGCCTATCTATAGCTTTCTCTGTAAGGAAAGTATTATTTGCTGTCATAGCTTCAGCCTCACTATGTAAGTTAAAAATATGCCCTGTCTCCATTACATGATTACAGGCAGACTTTCAACTCTGATAGTCTATGAGCTGAAGTCAAGGAACATGCGCCAGCTGTTACAAAACAGTTTTCCTGGAAAATAGCCACCGGACCAGCAGTCAAACTAGGACATTCTACATAGAAGGAAGAATTAAAAAAACACAAAAAAAAAAAAAAAAAGCAAAGCAAAAAAAACAAATGTTTGGCACAGCAGTACAACACATGATTTTAATAAAGTCAGGAATGCCATGAAATGTCCAGAACAAAACATGTCTATACTAACCACTAAATTTGGTGATCCATGAACATTCACTGCAAGAAAAGTGCTGTGGCACTAAAACACTCACCCTAGCATCTTAACTTTCCATTGAAATCTGCTGCAGAAATTCAGGTGTCTTTCTGTCTTGGCAAAACATGGATACTTGTTCATCTGAGTATCTGAGGACATCACACTATGTGACATGTCTCACATCCATCACATGTTCTTTGTTCTCTCATCATCTCTCCATGGAGGAGGAGTATGCGGTGCCAGGCCTCTTGTTTTCCTAGGGAATTTTTCTTTTCTGGTTTTGTCTGCACATGTTTCTGCATATTGGATAAAGGAAGGTCACAAAGTGTGTCTCACACTTGCAGTGGAAGACTGTGAGGCTTGTGATGATCCTTAGCTTCTTAAGCTTTTGTTTTAAATGAGAGCTATCCTAAGACTGTTTCCTTCACAGACAAGCTTTACTCAAATGGAAAAGTGCTCTCTTGAGCCAGAAGAAAAGAACTGTCAGCGTCCACCACTAGACTGCTATTTATGTAGCTTTCTACAAACTTCAGTGGCTACATTTGAGGTGTCACCTAGAGAATTCAAGTAAGGTGTTATATTATATGAAGTAGGGGTTCATTTCTGATCAGAAATGACTAAGCCAAATGATCCTCCTACTATGTACTATGACAACAAAAGAAAATACATGTATTACAGCTTTATCTAATACCCAAAGCAACCTCTGCAGCAAATTTTCACAACATTCAATTTCAGAGAAAGCTTTGGTGACTAATTTAAGACTGAACTCCCATGTGTTCAGAGCTAAAAGCCTACTTGTCCTACCAGATGTCAGGGCTCTTACACCCATTTCCTCACACCAGCATCAATACAAATTGCACCAACACTAACCACAGAACCACTCACAAAGAAGAATGAACTTGAGGACTCAGCTCCCTCCAGATCATAATGCTATGTAAAACCCAGGAGTCGTTGCAAGATGTGGCAACACCGTGTGGCCATGATTACCAGCATATATTATGAGAGGAAGAAGGATGTTTAGTCAGCTTGTCCAGGATGTATTGAGAGCTGTTGGCAGCCAGGAAAGACAGTTTTGGGCAGTTGTTGAGGAAATTGCAGATGGATGTTTTGGAGGTTCCGGGTATCTCAGTTGTGGGAAAATGAACATCTGGGAGGAGAAGGGGACTTTGAGCACTCTCATCATGGCTGGGAGGTGCTTCTCTGGAATTGTCTCCAGTTGACCTTGTGCATTCTGACAGCAAAGCAAAGCTGTTCTGCCATGCAGAACAGTGCAGAAACTGTGCATAGGAGGACGTTGTTGCTTATTTGGGTCTAGAATGTTAGTTATTCTTCTGCAAATATCAGAGGAACTGCTGTTCCTAGTAGCTGAAGTTCATAGTGTAGAACTGAAGAGATGTCAAAGAAAAGGAAGAATATGAGTGTGTGCTTATGTGTGTGTTTGTAAATACATGTTAGCTGTCTTGAAGATTCAAAACGGAATTAATTAGTTTAGAAGAAAGCAAGCTTACATTTAAGACAATGAAAACAATGTCAGGCCACCAAGAAAAAACAAAGGATCACATTTAACATATGCACATCAAGGGTTTTAATGTTATCAGAAGGGAAGTTCTTTCAAGAAATGGAAAGTGTCCTGATTTGGCTTGAACACAACTATTCCTTTAGAAATGCTAATCAGTTAGGTAAAAATCTACAGAAGAATATTTTGTACAGATCTTTTGTCCTAGATATGGATGAAACAGGAATAATTTCACGATAAGATGCCTACTCTCTTCCCCAAAGAGGGCTCAGTATACCATCAGTTCTAGCTCTGCCTTAATCCATGAATGCATCCCTCCCACATTAGTACAAACATGAGCATTTTGATTTACATTGCAAGCATCATTGCATGTCATGCTTCTAAACATGCACAGGCATGTTTGGACAGGGCAATACAGGTTAATTGTAACTTTACCAATTATACATTGCAAACAAAACACTGACAATACAGCAAGAGACAGGAAATCAATATGGTGTCAGACAAATTAATTATCAATGGTATATGGAGTTAAAAATAATGGAATGAGATCACCCACTTAGTTATTTTCTGCCTCTCTGTGATCCTCTTTTGAGTTGAAAAAATTCTCCATACATCTGCAAAAGCAGAATAATTACCTGTTCAATGAAACTCCTTTCTCCACCTGCTTCTGCACTGAAAACTCACACTTCACCAGCCCCATTGATAGCCCTTTCCCTCAAATGATATCACTCAACACCTGTGTGGGACCTCCTGGTACTCTTACGTTTCATTACCCAACTGGGAAACAAGTACTTCCAGTTTCCAAATCTTTCCCCCTTGCCTCACTTCCTGTTAAGCTGCCCAGCACTACAACCCCTTTAACCACTCTTCTGACCCTCACCATCCACAGAGCCACGGTCTTTCTCACTGCCTTCTGTTTCCTTGACCTGGATTTTGTTCCCATGCATTCCTTATTCTCTCTTTGCATCTTGCGGTCTATCCCATATTTTGCATTTCCACATCACCCAGGCTTTCAGAACCTTTCTTCAAACATGCTTGAAAGGCTTCCATAGCTCTATCCCACCTGCAGCTGCTATCATCTCCTGTGCTTCATGCCTTCAGGCCAGGTTTCTAACTTCAATGACACAGTTGCAGACTGGCCTTTTCCCAAGGCAAAAGCAAACGTCTTTGGGCTAAACTCTGAGCTGATATGCATCAGCTCAGCTCCTTGATTTCAAGGGAAGGCTGCAGGCTCAAAGCAGCTGAGCAGCTCATATACAGGTTCGCCCTAGATTATGACTGCAGCACATAGCACTGAGAGCTGAGACATTCTCATTACTCCAGTAACGGCTGAAGCTGGTCCTGCCTAAAAGCCAAAGACAGGAGCTGGTATATTGTGGTTTTTTATAGTTGTGGGTCATTCACAGTTCTGTCAGATACATAATAGTCACAATAGACTTTATTTGGCTGTTTTCTAAAACTTGGAATTGCTTGGAGGGAAAGGGGTGAAAAGCAACAAAAGGACTTAATTAAAGTGTATTCACTGAGGTCACCAAATTATGACACATACATTTGGTTAAACAATCACATTTTTGCTCATTGTCACAAAAACTGGCAGTTCATATTAACAAGGCCGTTTTCTGTCTGCTAACTGCTGGTATGTCTGGAGTCTCCCCTAGTGTCAGCGTGTGAAAGCAATGTCCTACAATACCCAGCATTTGCATAGGACAAAACATGATTTTTCAGGTTCCCCTTCCTCCTGGATTACCAGTCTTTAATTAACAGGACTCAGAGGTCAAAACTCAGACTTACTGCATTATGGGATCCTTTCATCAATAAATTATTGCTCAGATCATGCCTCCAGGCACAGCCCCAGGACAACAGTAGGTGATGATGGCAAGTCAGCCCAGGAGCAGCACTTGAAGGCTGAGACGCTCACAGACATCCCTGGCAGCATACAGTCTCCCTACTGTCCCTTCCTCAGGGCAGAAGGAGCAGTCTACCACTAGTCTCTTCCAGCAGCAACCTATAGCCTTTCCCATGGCAGCTCGACCATCCTTCCAACTACTATGCATACACCTGCCCGTGGGAGAGGGAAGCAGCTCAGGAGTTCCACCCATAGCACCACACACCTGGGCAGAGGCAGGTTCACAATATCTTTACTCCTCTGCATGGACACACAAATCTGCCCCAACAGGTTTATCTCCACAGCTGCAAAATGACTGAAATATTCTGCAGATGATAGATCTTTGAGCAAGATAAATTAACTAAGAGCCAGGGCCAAACCGTCAGATGGAAGGAGTCAGAGCTGCACTGATTTGATGCAATATAGAGATTTTCTCTTTCTTTTCCCCACCCCTTCCACATTTCCTTCTAATGAAAACTGCTGTTTAGAAAATTCTTCATGCAGTAAACTTTGGCCAGAAGTTTTTTGGGGTTTTTTTTGTATTGTATTGTATTGTATTGTATTGTATTGTATTCTAGTCCTGTTCTGTTCTATTCTATTGCTTTGGCCATTCTTTTTCCTCATCCCTTTATTTTTTATGGATTTGAACCTGACAACTTTTAAATAAAAAGTTTCAGTGCTTACATAACTTCCAGTGTGCCAACATGACTGATGAAAGCCAGTGAAACTCAGAGTAAAACCTTCCTGAGTAATGGTGCTACAAATGAAGAAATAGCAGGCACTTAGCAGAAAGTTGCCAAGAGAGGCTATGAGATTCTAGATAAAAGCCACGGATGTATCTGGAGGAAAGAAGAGAATTGCAAGAGATAGGAAGGTAGAGATTTAAGATCAAGAAATAAAGCAGATTTTTGTAAACCAGGACAATGATATAAAGACAAAGATGAGAGAGGAAACCAGGAAGAACAATACTGAATTTATCAAGACAACACTGAACAAACAAAACAAAACTTGAAAGTACAGCAATAGGAAGAAAGCATAAGAGAGGGAAATACCATTTTCTAACAGTGCTGGGAAAAAGACAGAACTCTGTAAGTGACAGGGCATAGATCATTAAAAGGAGTGGAGTATTCTACAGAGACTTAAGAGTCCTGCGTTTAAAGCAACTAGCTGAGAAAACAGTTTTTGTCTTCAAAAAGCACCTCTGAAATCATAAATGAATGAAATGCGTGGCCAGACCAAAGCATACAGTAGGTCAGGACACTGGCAGGCAGTTGCCTTTGATAATCCGTGGAACAGTTTGTCAGACAGCAGTGTGCCCTTTCTCATGTCTGTTTGGTGTCTTGTATAAAAAGAGCTGTTGGTTCCACTTGCAGGAGATGTTTGTCTCTCTAACAAAAAAAAACACCAGGGCAGCTGGCACAACTGATTCTCTGAGCAGAGATACTGAGAGCTGAATGGACATAGAGATTTTTTTTTTCCTGCAATATGGGCCACAGAAACAAAGATTTTTCTGAATTAACAAATTCAGCATCCCAGTGGCAAACATACAAGATGGCTCAAATTATGAGGACCTTTGAAGATTGCTTCAGAAGATTTTAGAAATGTACCTTGAAGGGCAACCAGTAACACCAGCCATACCTATTTAGCTGTCAGCCCCTGAATATGACCATAGTGCAGCATCAGAACAAAGGCCTGCATCTTATATCTCCAACAGAGCCCAAAGCAGGTGTATGTGAAACATCTAAGATCAAGGCAACTTGTACAATTTCTCTGAACAGGATTCCACTTTCTAGCCCTTTGTGGCTTAGCAACTTCCTAGGCCAGAGATGTATTTAGGAATCCTCAGAAAGTTTCTCTTCTGTGAGCTTGCAAAACCTCTGTTGTAAGGCACATAAACCTTCAGAAACATACAGCAAGGGTTTCTACAGGTTACCCACACATGAGTTGAAAGACCACTTCTGATCTTCCCCAGCTAGCATCATCTGATCCATCCCAATCCACCCACACAATTTTATAGACCTTAGGTATCTCTTTCACAGTCTAAAGGAGCCTCTTTTTAATGGTTCTTTTCCCATGTCTTGCATCTTCACTGTGGGCCTCCCTAATCTAGTTGGGGATGTCCCTGCTTGATACTAGTTGGACTAGGTGACCTTTGAAGGTCCCTTCCTCCCCAGTGCATTCTATGATTCTGTGATCCTCTTAATAAGAACCATGCTGGAAAAGCAAGCACCACCAATTGCCTTTGTGGCTGATCTGTGAACCAAAGGAATTTTCCTATCAGGATTAATGGAGGGTGTTTTAAGGGCAGAAGGGAACAGAATGGAAACATTAAAAATAGACAAGGAAGAGGTGAGTTGAAAATTTTTCATATTAATTTATTTTGGGCCCAATACATGCATAGATACATAATGCAGGTGTCATATAGCATTTCCGTGATAGAAGCAGCCAGTGCCACCAGAAGCACCTCCTCTATCCTTTTGAGGCCATGTGGCTCTGGAGTAGCCCAGCAGAATAGGCAGAAGGCACCTAAACTCAGACCAGCCTTGCTTCCCCACTGTCTTATAACAGTGATCCCAGTTACCACTGCACTAAAGCCAATGCCCCTTAAAGATGGAAGCAAAATATGCCTTCCTCCTCAGCAGAACTATATTTCTGAGCTACCTGGGCAGATTTATTCCATCCCTTACTCTAAACATAAATTATTTTCGAGTGCTCTCTCTGCCTTTCTCTTTATCTCCATAAATGCATCTTTAACCCTAGAGTGTCCCTTAAGTTAGAGAGATCAGCCCCAGAGCAAGACGCTATTCAGTGCAGGAATGACTCTACCCTCCATTTTTTCCTTTGAGAACTAAGTATATCACAGCTGATACCTGTTCACCCACCCTTTAGACAGAACACTTAGACAGAAAAACAAGGGAAAACCAAGATAAAATACTTGCAAATCATTAAATCTTCTTTGACAATGCCTACAACCCTCTCCTGAAAATGCCGTAGTAATTGCTAACCCTGGGGATGTGGGCTCTGATTAGGCAATACGCAGAGGGTAAAGACTTGGGCCACAACTTGGGGCTTCTGCTGATTTTTAGCAGCTACAGATCTGGCCTGGGATCTGCCATTTACTCAAGACAAAGACGAGAAAAAGTGCATCTTATACATCATGTTAGCATTCTAGCAAACATCGTGTTTAATATTAGAAGCCAGTATGCATGTGGTTGCTTAGGAATGAGAAACATCCCTTCTATATGCCCTCCAATACATACCGGGTTGCTGTGGGATGTTTTTGTGCATTCTATTTGAGCAGTTACCAGGGTCTGGAGTCCACGGGAACATGACATTGTAATCTTGGTCATGTATTATTTATGGGGAGTAGTGTAGCAGATAGGGTGTGTTAACAAACAAAGATGATTGCTTCAGGGGCACTCTCTCGTCCTGAGGTAATTAAGACAAAGTAGTTTCACTGGTTGGGGGATTCATATTGCAGACAGCCTTTGCCTTGCTAAAATGATATGCAGCAACCAGGCCAAAAAGGCTAAATCAGAAGCAACATGGGTAGTGTTTTATCTTTGGTTAAAGGTTCATCATTAAATGACACTGGCATAAATTATACTTCTTAAAAATCTGTATAAAATTAAAAACCACTGAGAAGAAAATGTGAGGCTCAAGGACTTGCAGATTTCCAGCTGGAAAAATATGTGAAAAATTGCTGCTGTGGCCCAGCATCTCTTTTGAGGCCTGAACTGGAAACAGTGACTGTCACCAAGGCCACCCTAACCATAAACTCTGAGAGATGTTGACCTGACAACACATGTAAAGTTAGAGTCAGACTCAGCTGTCAAAGAATCTGAACATCATGAGGGAAATCTATTCCACCATCAAAGGTCACAACTCAGAGACTTAAGGCTGCTCATATTTGTTGGTTATTTGTGAACTGTACAGTTGTGATCACAGCCCTGCAGTACCTGCTCCACAGGAAGCTGCACAAATACAAGGCACAGCACAGGTTTGGCCAGGAAATATACCCTCTTCTCTCTTCTTTTGTCTCTAGCCCCATTGCTTACGTTGGAGCAAGTCCAGTAGGAAAACTCCTTCTAGCTCCTTCACGCTCTTCATGACAGATTAGGGCTCTCCTGGTAATGGGTAGGTGCATTGGTTGTCCAAGTTCAGGCTGGATCCCTTGCTGTCTTCCTCCTGAAAGCAGAGGATGCGCTTGCCCTTTGCACATGGGAACTAATGGGAGACTTTTCACTGATTGGACAACCTCTGGATGAAGTTTGCATGGAAAAATGTCTTCAGATGTTGCCTGTCATAACAATATATCTACCAAAGGATGATTGTTCATTTAGGACTGAGGAACAAGATCAAAACCCACAAGAACTGGATTCAGGAGATATGCACAAAACTTCTGGTTACTTCACAGAGTTGTGTTTTTTTTATAACATTGAACAAATTACTTAACTTTTCTCTGCTTCAGATCTCCTTTCATAAAGCTACTATAATAACAGTTTTTTTCTCTTACTGTTTCTATGTGCTGCTGAAACATAGTAAGTCTCTTACAAAGCCAGAGGTGTCAAGCTCCAGCAATGCTTTTCTGATACAGATGTAGGCACATGGGCTATTTCAGAGACATATAGAATACAGTAAAGTATTTCATTTTGAGGATTCCCCATCTTTCACTAATAGGCTACATTTGCTGCATAGGATGATTACAGTAGTGCTGTTGTCTTCTGTCACCATTAACCCAGAAGAGTGGTCTGCTCAAATAAGGGACAACTTGAAAGGAAAGAATAAATACATCTAATGAAACCTGACAGGTACCTTTCACACCTTTCCAGGGAAAGACATTAATTGCCCCCTTTGCTTTTAACTGTCCTAAATTTGTATTTTTAAGTAGATCAGTATAGTATAAAACCAGTGTCTTGATTGCTTGAACTGTATGTTAAATTAGGCTAATTTGCATTTTTCTCTTAGTTAAATTAAGGATTAAATTCAAGCCTGGTAAAAGAAGGAGAAACTGTTTCAAATGTTATGTTGCATTAGCTTCCACCAGATCTGAATCTGGTCCACAGGTCTTTACTTATATTTGATAAATCCTCAGTGGAGTATTGCCAAAATATTTGCTTTTTTAAGATGCCGTGACCACTGATTTATGAAGAAATAAAAAGTTTGACAAGGAAAGGACTTGAGAGGTGAAATTCTTTGTGAAGGCGCAGTGTATGTTTCTTCTTCAAGGTACTATAGAGGCATATGAAACCATGGAGAGGAAGAACATCTTTACTACGTATTTTTGCTCTAATTAATAAGTTACCTCCCCTCTGATGTTTCTTCTGATGTACTTTATTTTTATAAATAGCTCTAATTATTTAAATATTTCCTCATTAAACATGCTCTGTAGACTTCTAATAATTTCCTTTGGTCCCTTCGGGTCAACCCTCCAGTTGGCCTAACTTTTTCTCGAATCATAAGAGCTGAACCCATATTGAATGTCCAAAGCCCTCACTAACACTGTCCTGAGTGGTCAGAGTATATCACGTCATTTGCAGGCCACTATTCTGTTGATATATCCCATGGTGGTATCTACATATTTTGTAGCAGCATATTGTCTTGCTGTCACTTGGGATTCTTCATACCCTTTTTTTCTGACCAACAACTATTTAGTGAACTTAGTGAGATATTAACACTGCCGCCAACCTTCAATACATTTTTTATCTCTCCTAGCTTGCTTTGGTGTGCAAACATAAGTTTTGCGTACAGCTCAACATTTAAGGTTTTAATGCCAGGATGAAGTTTGGACTGGATGATCCTGGTGGTCCTTTCCAACCATCGCGATTCATAGTGATTAGATGTCATGCTGAGGGATTCGGTTTAGTCAAGGATTTGTCAGTGTGAAACTAATGATTGGACTTGATGATTTTGAAGGTCTTTTCCAATCTAAGAAATTTTGTGAAATATGGCACAGAACTGTTCCCAGTACTGCCCCCTTAAAACCTGCTCTGTTTTGAGAGTGGGTCTTCCAAGATGGCTTTATTTCCCTCAGGCTGTATGTCTCTTTTTCTCCCTGAAGAGAATAAGTACACTAAAGAAAAAACCAAGAGCATGTAGGAATTGAAAGGAACTGAAGCCTCTTTGCCAGGAAGACAGAAACTCAAGGCAAACAATTTACTTGCATCTATGCAGGTTGTCCTTTATGCTCAGAGGGTCTGAATTATTTTTTGCTTAAGCTCCCATTTTGCTGTGACTTGCAGAAGGAGGTCACTAGTCCTCTGAGACAGAAATGTTTTGCAGGAACCCAGATACTTCTTCTGAGGTACAATTACCAATAATAACTGAGCAATGACCAGTTATTACTGGTAATAATAACCAAAACCTCATCTGTGAGAAAACAGCATGGTGAAGAGAAACGTATTGTGTTTACACTGAGGAATCACTCACAAGGATTAAACTGGTAACATGAAATCATGTCTGAGTAACAGCTGACAAATGAAACAATCTCCGAATATGGAAAATCATGTGAACTCTGTGACTAGAGTTTCTTCATATCCAGACAAGTACATCCTTCTGAGAAAACTTGCTTGAGAGATTACATCAGACTGAAATGACAAAAAAGCTACTTAATTCTGCTGGGTGATCATTCACATACATCAGAGAAGTACCTACTGACATGCACAGTGTAATTAATTTACCAAGAGTTCCTGCTTCCTACTAATTTTTGAGGATTTGACCTACGGAGGAAGTCATACTTAGCATCACAAAGAGATCGAGGTAATTTGGTTTAAAATACTTCTTGCTTTAAAATTTTGAAGAACATCTTCGTCTTTTTCAAAAATATATCAGATACTAAAATGATTTACCAAGCAGGAGTGGATAGCACGATTTGAAAATAACTCTCAGGTGATAAGTAAGACTGGTTGCCTTGGCATAATACTCTAATGCCAGTTCACACCAGACAATGTCCCATTTCAGTTTGCTCGCTCACAAAGAATTACAAAAAAGCATTTATCTGATTTGCTACTAGGAAAAAAAAAATCTGCTTTCAGATCCACATCTGGGAAGAGAATCTAGAGACATAGCCCCATGTACAGTTTTCATTACCACTGTTTTGCTTACGTATGCTGTGGAATATCATTGTATCATAGATAGACGAGAGATTCTACAGCCGTAGTCAAACCTTCATTGTAAAACAAGGTGTGCTAGTTGAAATTGTATTGCTGAGGTTCTCTTATCTTCTCAGAGTAGCTTAATCTGTCAATAGAGAGCTAGTTAATCAACCTGACTGTACTGCAATGGATGAGAAGCACACATGAGGGCTATCCTGCAGCTGCTTTATAGAAAGGATGGAAGTAAACCACACATACTTCACATTTCAAACTTCATAACTAGCAAATGCATAGAAACCTTTTCGTGGGTGAACATCTTTCATAGAGAATCATGAGGTTTGACTCAAAATGTGTTTTCTTCAACAAGAACTTTCATAATGTTAGTTGCTGGTAGATTGGGCATTTAAAATAGCTATGATTTCATACTATCACTTCAAGAGTCTTCACAAGCCAGCTTAAGAGCTAAATTTGAACCTCATACAGGTAGAGAAGTTTCCACCAGGATGTCATTCCAAGAGTTTCTCCATGGGATTAAACATTTACAAACCGTATTGATCTGGAAATGACTGTGCAGTCTTTCATATCTAGTGAAATGGTTAAACCCACTGTCCTAGCCATGAGCTGTTTACCTTGAATTTGTTCTACCTATTGGGTACAGTAATGGGTTCTAGACCTGAAATATGTGGAGTTAGGAGGTATGAGTTATGTCTCTCTTTACTAAAGTTTCAGCTAAGTCACAAACTGAGACAAGGATGAGTCTGGTATTTCAAAAATGTTCAGACATTAGAAGCAATAATTTAAGCCATTGGAATATGAGAATAATGCCTATGATGGGAGACTTTTTTCTAAATTAACTTTGGACCACTGCCTTATTTTCAAAAGTCATTTGGAAATGCAAGGCTTGTTAAAAATCAGTGGGTCTTAGAGCTCAAGTTACCTCTCAAATGGGATTTATCTCCCATTTCACTTAGGTATTTCAAAATGTCTAACAGGCTTGATTCATCAATGATCCTCCAACATATTCTTTTCATCTGAACACTATTACCATGCGTAACATGATTTTCTCCCTTGTTTATATCTCTTAACATCTCCTTCCCTCTTCTCTTCTAATTCTGTAATTGTACCATTTCGCTCTGTCAGTCATTTGGGGCTATTTTGCAGGAATGATGCTTTTTTCAGTGAAGCTGCATTATGTTACATCGTTGCTAAGAATTCAAAGTATTCTGTGATAAGTGCCTGGTTTCTGATTAGATTGCTGCAGCCACATTCTGAATAGAAAATACTATTGCTATCAATATCAATTTCCCCTCTTTTTGCTGATGGTTCACATTGGGAATATATCATATGAAGACTTCATGCCTTTGGCCTTCTTCTTCACTCAAAAAAATTCTTCTCCCTGTCACATCACAGAGAGTTACATGATAAGAGTTTGTTCTGGAGTGTTTCCATGTCTCATCAGTTTTTGTAATTCATCTTAGTTTTGCGCATCTCTCCACATCTCACACCAGTGGGAAGACCCATGCACCATGAAGAGTGAAGCCTTACACCCCCCAAACACACAGTCATATCCATCTTTCCATACAAGTTAATATTTATAATGAGAAAAATAACTATAAACATACCTCCTAGTGGTACTTTGGTACTGTTGAAACTTCACATGCCCCACATTAACCTGACTAGTCACTGAACTTTGCTTTATGATCTATTGGTTTCTTGTAAAAAATAACATTTTGGGGATCTTAATAGTGTCTACTAGAGTGTTATATGGGCATTGCCCACTTGCAATGGCCACTCTGTGATTTTTAGAAGGGGAATTAGAGGTCTTAATTTATCATTGTAATATCCATTCTAAATCAGCTTTGCTGAAGGAACTGGCAATCTTAAGGATATAGAGCTGTGGACTAAGATGCGGTCAGTTTCACTTGTCTGTTAGCAGAAATTCAAACAAAATCAATATTATACTCTAGCTTTCTGAAAGTACACTTGAAATGTGAATCTGAGTTACGTACACAGAAAGGTATATATATAGGTTTTGGACATGCACACGTGCATCTTCTTAGTTGGCAGCCATCCATCCTTTATGCTGAAAATATTTTTGAACATCAATGTGGGGTTTTTTGCATTATTATAATTCCTAGGCTCATTAAAACATTATTGGTTTCCTTAATATTTTCATTAGCTTTTGATGTTCTATGATAATATCGATGACTTCTACTATAATCAGCACTGGCACTTGGCAACGCTACATGAAAATATGTAAGTAGTGCCCACTTGCACAGGAGGTATTTCACAGGTATGCTGATAGAATAAGAAATAAATAAAATAATCCACATAAATGGAAACCTATGCCTAACTTTTGTTCAAAAAACCTAATCTATAAATCACTATAGTGTTTTTATAATGTAATGGGCTTCTCCATAGTATAGGGAAAAGAATTCTGGAACTAGTATCACCCTCAAACTGCATCCGTCCAAGCCATGAAGCATGTGCCCGCTCTCAATAAATATTGCACCATATGGTTATACCCTATGACTAAACCATGGGGAAATAGACAATGACAAAACTGGATGAAAAATCTTTTCTTACCAGCCTTTTTTTTTTTTTTTTTTTTTGATGGGTAAGTATAAAGTTATTCTTGGTTCTCCTCTGCATAACATCTTCTTTAGGAAATGTACTGAAGGAAAGAATCTTGCATTGGTAGTGGATAGGTAAAAGTACTGAATAGGTCTTTTCCATCTCTAAAATGAGTGATCCCAGCGAATGGCCTGTCATCTGTCAGACAATGAAATGTGAGTTGTCATTGAGTAGCTAAAGGTCAGTGTTTTGCTGAGCTAGGAGAATAATTCAGAACAAATCAACTATTAGGCAATGTTGCCTCTTTTTTGCTTACAAGTTGTCTGCAAATAGATCACAATTTTATGAAATATATTCATTATTCAGAATTATTTCCTGAATGATTTGGTGTATAATTATTGGTCTGTTCACAAGCTTTTCATTTTGACTGTTCAGCTTTCCAGCAATTGGATGTAAAAATCACATGGCATCTGTCTGTGCTTTGATAGGGTAACTTGTAATTCGTAGACTCCAGTTTCTCATGGAAACATTTTGGTTATGAAGTTAATTGTACAATGGCCACTGCTGTTCTATGTTCGTATCATTTATGGATTTTCTTTGTATATAAAACCACTAATCCAGATTCAGTCCCATGGAATACTTACATAAATCAGGAGTAAGTCTATCGAATTTTTTAAAAGCAACATGGTGTAGAATCAGTATGAGGAATCCTTACACTTGACAAATTAAATCACCATCATAACACTTTTCTTCACTGCAATATTTACAATGCTGACTTAAAGTACCTCTCTTTTCATAGAAAGTTTAAACTCTACTGGTTTCATTTGGATTTCACAAAGATTTTTCTAAACCTTTTTTCTTTTCCAGATTATAATAACAGTTCTTCTTGGGTTATATAAGGATGTGTGAAACCAAAGTATTCAATCCAAGGATGCTGCAAAGAGACTCATTTGAATTTAGTTGTTTGCAGCCTTCTTTGTGTGATTTCTCACTTTTCCTCTGTCAAAAGGGTCTAATCTTGCTCTTCCCCTCATGCCAATGTGTGTGAGTAATCAGGGCTCTGATAGACAAGCTTTAGCACATGCGACAGTGATGAGTTAAAGCATTAATACTTCCAGGAGGTTCATGCTTCTCCTTGCAGGACAGATATCACCTCCCTAGCAGAGACAGTGGATGGGAGGTCCTTCCAAACCGTCTCGGCCACAGGCCAGGACATACAGCAGCAGCTACTGCTGCTATATCTTCAAACACCACACCAACATCTGCAAGGCCTGCAATGCCATTAAAGCTGACAAAATGACACAGTAGTGTAAAGCTCCACTGGAGTGAAGTCATGTTTATGGGGTGTCAAAAACGCCCCATTCAAATGCTAACTGTACAAAATTTAGAAGTAAAATGTAACAGCCTTTACAGCTCACTGCAGAAGTCATTCAAAATGAATGTGGCATTTGGGGAATTACACTGCGAACTATTACCCAATATAATTGTCAGCATCGGGTTCTGATTTCATTTTCACTGGTTTTTCGTGAGTGCAACTTTTCAAAGCCTGTAACTTTTATAGCACTCTGAAGCCTTGATCCAGCAAAGCACACGCATACCTAAATTTAGATTGTAGATTCAGGGAGCCTGAGATCAGGAAGGGACCATCTGTAGGAGCTCTTCTGTAGCACAAACCACTTAGCTTCCCCTCCTGACTTCTGAGTTGAGCCAAATACTTTAAAGTCCAGAAACAGCTCCTTTGAAATGAATTTCAATTACCCACCTGCTTTGAATCACAAGCGTATTACATGGTTTGTTGGACTAGGGCCTCCAGGAAATCCGAATCTGGTTTCCAACACTCCAAATCTTTCCTGAGCTTTCCAATAATAGTTTGAATAACAATTCTCTTATTTAAAATTTCCATGCACTTGCTAACAGGTTGGCGTGATAAAGATTATCAAGAGAGTGAACTGCCTGTTGCTGTCAGCTCTTATCCTCAAACTGCAAATGGTGCAATATTCTGCCTTTAACTGTGTGTGCCTTTGTCCCTAAATAAGGAGGAGGAGAAGCAGATGTTTAGCTGCCATTACATTTTGGTGCTTCTTACATAATAATACACAGTCTGTGGCCCAAATTCATCTCCGAGTTCAACTACTAAGCGTTGTCCTTATTTTCATTGGCACCCAAGAAGCAAAACACAATAACTTAGGTGCATACAGTTAAGGGTTAAATTTGTGGGGATAGAAAGAAGCACAAGGGCAAACCTCTTCTCAGTGTCCAGAAAACTGCACTGATTGCCCTAAATGTACTATAATTTCATGAGAAATCTCACTGTTTCAATCATGAGTCTATAATTTTTTCTCACAACTCCTACTCAGGAAATACATTACATTAAAGTCACAGGAAGTGTAAGCAAGATTTGGACATCTGCTTAGTATCATACAAGGTGTTTCAGTGTCCTCCCCAAACAAGATTTCTCTGCTGATTGACTCCCACAAGAACTAGCAGAAAATACAACACATATTGAAGTTTTGACTCCCCACTTCCTTCTTCTTTTCCCCTCTCACCCCTCAATTTCAAAAAAACAGGAAAGACAAGATTTGGAGATCAAGTCAAATGTCCAATTTATTTTTATAACTTGAAACTGGAACAAACGTTGTTT